>JALHLI010000019.1:2037500-2432500 GCA_023349425.1 Anthopleura sola | reverse complement strand
ATCGTATGAATGGGAAACATACAGTACTGACTTAGGGCACTTGTACGGTACGACATACCGTGACATTGAAATGACTTCCCATAAGAATGGTTATCGTATGAGTGGGAAACATACAGTACTGACTTAGGGCACTTGTACGGTACGACATACTGTGACAATGAAATGGCTTCCCATAAGAATGGTTATCGTATGAGTGGGAAACAGACGGTACTGACTTACAGCACGTACACGTACGCCGTCACATTAGAATGGCTTACCATTAATATCTTTCAGTAATTCAACCAACCACTACAACACGTAGTCACGGCTATGCTAAAAGATACGGTATATTGTTCCCCAACTCATACGAAACCCGCTCTCGTGTCGTTAGTACGAGATTTTCTGTAACATTCACAATTCTAAGCCGCGGGTTCCCTGTGGCATAGACAGAACCTCTGCCCTCTTTATCACCTCAGTACAATACATTAGGAAATTATCATAAAATTTGAAAATTAATCCAAGATCAAAATAGATGTCTTTCTTTTTGGGATATGAGATTCTTGTTTGTCAGCTTTGACTTTTTCATTTTTCAGTATCTTGTCTTGAATAAAATCGGTTGAGACTGGAGCGAGTCGCGCTGTGAAATGACGTAATGCTTTTGCCTCCCACGTGATTCTGTACCCGGGAATTTCATGTCTTTGTTCGGCGATGTAGCCGAGCACCTCAGCAACGTATCTAAAATGAATAAGAAGTTCAACCGCTCAAGAACTAGACGCGTGACTGCTGTGGGAGGGAGGGATGGGTGGATTTATGTTTGGACTGGAATGTTTGGTTGGATGGACGATGAAGAGATTGATGATGGCGGGATATTTAGGGATTGATCGATTGATGGATGGATGGATGGATGGATGGATGGATGCATGGATGGATGGATGGATGGATGGATGGATGGATAGATGGATGCATGGATGAATGGATGCATGGATGGATGGATGCATGGATGGATGGATGGATGCATGGATGAATTAAAGATAGAATTAATGGGAGGATAGTTGGGATGGGTGAATGGATGAATGAATATGAATGGATGGGTTGGATCATAACAAACAAGAAAATATATATATTAATCATCACCTCATATGTGATTCTGTGTACACTCGTCTTGGAATGGCCAGTCTCAGTAGCTCAGGGTCCGAACCACCAACACACTCATCTTGGTTGTTATTTGGTGCCCCACCAAACATGACACCACCTATCTCTACCCCTCTCACACCACCTTCAAGATACAGGGCACAAAACAAAGACCATGCAGGGAACTGATCCTTGGGTATGTGAGGAAGCATAGCAGCTGCATCAATGTAGACCTGCAAAACAGAGTAAAATAGTTTGAATTCAACTCATAATCAATCAGTGTTTCTTCAGGTTCTCCGGGTTTATCTACTGTTCGATCCAACATGGCTGCCGTGTGAGAAAATACCATGCATTACATGCAAAATAGCTGAGACTTTTGATCATTTTTTATACAGAGGAACGTTCAACCTACCGCGTGTCCACTTGGTGGAGTGAGGACTGGAACCCCGTGGTCTTTAAGCATTTCTGATAAATTCTTAACAAAGTTGATTTGATATTTCAGGTAAGAGTCTTCCAGAATTTCTCGAAACCCGACAGCAATGGCTTCCAAGTCACGACCAGCCAATCCACCGTAGGTTACAAATCCTTCAGATATAACGAGCTCTGTGCGGCACCTGTGATGAAATGAAATAGGCCATTATAAACTTCGTGTCACGTCGTGGTCATGGTATGGATTGAACCAATCAGAGCAAGCGATATCACTGCTCAGCCGATTAAAATGCTCAGACACGGTATCGTCATGGTTACGGCACGACACGGTGCGGAATTGACGACATCCTTTGAACCAATCAGAGCGCGCGATATCGCTGGTCAGCCAATTAAAATGCTCAGACACGGTATCGCCATGGTCACGGCACGACACGGTGCGGAATTGACGACATTCTATGAACCAATCACCGCGCGCGAGATTACTGCTAGGCCAATTAAAATGGTCATACACAATATACCGTCAGGGTCACGGCAAGACACGTCGTCCAGTGAGTTTTGCGCAACCATACGAGTTTGAAAGTCACTTCTACATGTAGAGTATAACACAATGGCACAGTTTTACAAGATATGGACTTCTCATTACAGAGATTTATAAAATAACTTTGATATTACGCGCGCTCTGATTGGTCAAAAAACCATGTTTTATGAGAGTATAATACATGCTCGCGCTATTTTTTTCTCTCTCTCTCTGCTTCTTAAAAGCATTTGAGCGCTAGTTATTTTATAAAAGCAATAAAACAAACAGTTTTCCGTGTATTATACTCTGATAAAGACACTTTTATTCCTAAAATAAATTTTAAAAAAATTTCAAATAAAAGGTTTTAAAATTTAAAAATGCAAATGAGATGACGTCGACCCAGGATTAATCTAAATTACGGTATTACTATCCTGTAAGGTAATGCCAGTTTTCAATTAGGAAATGATTTTCATTACCAAAATATATGTTGTAGTATAGTTTTGGTGAGTTTACTTGAGAGTCACTGGTAGTAAAACACACGAGAAAATAGGACAAATACCTTGGTTGACGTCATCTCGAGTTCATTTGCATTTTTAAATTTTAAACCTTTATATCTCTGAAATGAGAAGTCCATATCCTGTAAAACTGTGCCATTGTATAATACCCTACATGTAGAAGTGATTTTCAAACTAAACCGTCAAGGCTGATAGATACTTGATAATGTGGATTGAAACTCACAAAAAAGTCACCAAGTATCCAACTCACCTATCAGCTACCTCGTCATCATTCATTGCTAGGAATCCCCCAATGTTGGACAGACCGTTTTTCTTCGCAGACATTGTACACCCATCTCCCAGGCTAAAAATCTCATGTGAAATTTCTTTCGGAGTTTTTGCCTCATAACCTTCCTCTTTGGTCTTGACGAACCAAGCGTTCTCGGCAAAGCGACAGGCGTCGAAGAAAAGCGGTATGTTGTACGCATGGCAGAGTTTGGAAACCGCTTTGATGTTGGCCATACTCACAGGAAAACCGCCTATAGATGTGATGCAGTTGCAAAAGTGTTAGTAGTGTAAGAGGACCATCAAGGTTCATTCACGTCTTCATCCCCTCGCTTCCTTCTTCCTCATTTTTCTCCCTCCCTCCCTTGCTCCTTCCTTCCTCCTTCTCTCCCACTCGCTTCCTTCCTAGCTTCCCTAATAGAAAATGTGAATCAAAGCTCACAAAGCACTCTGGGAAACCGAGCCCTGCAAAAATGAAACAGGGAAATCAAAGGAAATATTATTATACTCTGTTACTTTCGTCTGTTGAAATATTTACATTTCCATAAAAAAATGTCGGAGGAAAAATTGTCAGATGAATTTTTAGAGGAGCCCATCATGCTTTGTGCTATAAATTCGAGCTCGCGCACATTGGCTATTGTATCCTTCCTCAGCCCGTTCCTCCTCTCTTTTCCGTACATTCCTTCCTCAAGATGGCTGGCATCACTCAAGAGCTATTGCGCATGCTTGCATAGTTACCTAAAGCGTTGTTGGTAACAGTAAGAAAAACCAATCGCACTCGTTCTCTTTCATCGCCAGACAGCAACTCTTCCAGTCTCTTCAAGTCCATATCCCCCTTGAATGGATAATCAGAATTCAGATCGAATGCCTCCGGACAAGGCAGATTGAGTGCGATAGCTTCTTTGGCTTCCACATTTGCCCGTGTGGTATCAAAATGCGAATTATTTGGCACTATGTCTCCTGGCAACAACGTGCAATGAAACAGAATTCGCTCAGCTGCCCGGCCTTGGTGGGTTGGAAGGACGTGACGGTAACCGAATATCTCCTTGACAACGGCCTCAAATTTGTTATAGCTACTTGAGCCCGCGTACATCTCGTCACCTAGCATCATGGCAGACCACTGCTCTGTGCTCATGGCGCCTGTTCCGGAATCAGTGAGCAGATCGATAAGAACATGCTCAGATTGCACCATGAATGGATTATAATGAGCTTCTTTCAAATACTTCAGTCGTTCTTCTCTTGTCGTAGTTTCGATTTTTTCGACGGATTTGATGCGAAAAGGTTCGAACGAGGATACGAACCGACGAGGGCTGTTGTCCATTCTTATATTAGCAACGGTTTGATCGTAATCTGCAAATAAAGAAAGGTTGATTGAAGAATCTGGTAACTTGATGTAAATACCTTCAAAGGACTACCTTCTCCTCAGTTATTTTAGGACCCTGAGTGTTGCTCCGACCGGGACTCGAACCACGAACTCCCGCACAACAGACCGACGCTCTTACTAATTGAGCTTCCCAGGCGGCGGTTGAGTTTTAGTATAGTCATGTTAATCGCACTCGAAAGCTTCAAAAGTACGATTGATTTTAATTAATTTTAATTAAAAAAAAATTCTTGGCAGAATCGTGATTACGTTTTTGAGCGGCCTCTAAGGAACAGCATTTTGTCACCCGAACGTTAAATAAAACTTATTATTATTCGACTTGGATTATTCATGGCTAATCAAACACAGCTTTAAATTTGGTACACAAGTACTTTTTACTCTTTCTTTGATCTTCCGCAGAAATGCCCCTTAAAGGAGCAAATAAAGTCACTAATTTTTTTCTTTTTAATGAAAAGGAAGAACTATGTCAGAAATCAAATCACCAGACCCTGTCACGGGAGGTAGCGAGATACCAATTTTCTGCTCTGTTTTAAAAGATACTAAAATTCGCCAAACCGCGCGGCCGAACCGAAGGAAAGAAAATTCGATTCGTTAATCTGAATTCCCAAAAGATCAAATGTTATCGGCGGAAATACCGAATACCGGGGTTAAAAATGTCCTGATACTAAAACAAAATACCCTAAGAACAGTGGTGGGTTCAGAATTATGGATTGTTCTAAGGACGACGTGATTAACTTCATCCAGTGATCATGACCCGATTGTATGAGCCAAAGTAAACTTAGGATAGTCTATTTTTAATGAAAGCAAACAGCGCGCTATGTTAGAAATTTGTAAAATCTAGAGTGTTCAAATAAAGTTATAAAACGCAACACTAAATGGATTAAGAAATTATGGACTGTCATATTGTTGACTTGGTGACGTCATCCAAGGATCGTGACCCGATTGTATGTCGACTTTCTGTTGTCATTTTTACATAAAAGAAATACTTGTCAAAGATATTTCTCGGAGAATTTTCAAACAAAGACTTTTTTAAGCAGCAAAAAGTCAAGTTGGGTCAGTTTTCAAGAGAGAGAGAGAGAGAGACAGAGAGAGAGAGAGAGACAGAGAGAGAGAGAGACAGAGAGACAGAGAGACAGAGAGAGAGAAATAACAGTATATTTTAAACTGATAATATTTTAATTTGAGCATCTCAAATTTTTATCTCATACTGTATATGCTCGAATTTGAAAAACCACGTCTTCAAAAACAAATTTTTGATTTAATTCCAAGTGAAATACCGACAAAAAATTATAGCTTATGAGACAATTCTAACATCTATAACAGCTTGAGGGACCTAGAACTGTTATCATTAGCACTGGTTTTGATGTTGGCACAATCGACGCCGGCTACGCACCATTTGCAGTCAAACGTGTTGGCATCTTACAGATGTTAGCACCAATCGCATTATTATATTGGGATTCAAATATAGGTACCTACCTTTGATATCCCGATTTTCCTGGTATCCCTACGGTGGTTATATCTCGTGCACTAAAACTCTTGGGGGAAAAAAACCGCTCGAAAGAAAGTGATTACTTCAAGAATAATAGATCGTTTGTTTAGCTGTTTGGAAAGTAAACAAAGACTCCAACAAACGAAATTGAATATATTAGCTTAATCTCTAGCAAACAGTGTAGTTCAGAATAGAGTACCGAAGTGAGACGTCACGAAAAGAATTATTTTGCTTTTGAAAATTTTCGATCTTCAATTTTGATTGAGCATCAAGAAAGATAATTTCCCCATACAAATCACTGTATTTTCGGCTTGGTGCTTAACGTTAGGAACCAAGCCGAAAATACAGTGATTTGTATGGAGAAATTATATATTCAAAACGCACAGATGCGCACTGACAACGATTCTTAAACCTTGAACTGGCTTATAGGACGTTTGTATCATAATGGCGTCATTTGACCCCCCCCCCCCCCCCCCCTACCAGAATGCTTTGCGAATTTTCTTTCATATTCAAATTTGTATTTCCTCATGAGAATAGTAAGACAATTTGTGCTGATTAACTGAACAAAAGGAAGTCTGCAAGGGATTCTGGTTGTAAAGGTTATTAAAAAATATTGTCAAACTCGGATAAAGATTGGCTGAGCTAGGCCCCGTCCACGGCTCTTCCTTCGTATAGAAGAGCACAGAATATACGTCAGTTCCTAAGTCAGCGGGTTTATCGATTACAGCTAGCGCTTTTCATTATTCTGCGACCTAACCGACTCCAGACCTCTGGCGTTTAGGTTTTCGTCAATGAAACTACGACGGGCCGAGTTCATTCCGATCGCGAGCGATAAAGAAATTCCCATGTGAAAATTGGTGTTTAGTCACGGGAATTGATCGGAATGGACTCGGCTCTTTGTTAGTTTGATGCCAGAAGCCTTGGGTTGGTTAGGGCGCAGAAATATGAAAAGGCCTGAAATGTGGCCAATGTGGGTCATACATTATTTTATCCCGCACCATAGAAAACACAGCCAATCAACCTTCCCATCATGCGCTGCGCGTTGAATCTACGCATTTGTATTTTCTATGGTGTGGGATAAAATGGTTATACAATGATTTCTCAAGGCATACCGTGGAATATTCCACTCGTCACTTGTATTTTCTTTGTATGCGGTAAACATGCGGCACTGACTTACAGCACGTACACGTACACGTACACTTACGCCGTCACATTAGAATGGCTTACCAGTAATGTTTTCCAGTAATTCAACCGACCACTACAACGCGTAGTCACGGCTATGGTAAAAGATACGGTATATTGTTCCCCAACTCATACGAAACCCGCTCTCATGTCGTTAGTACGTGATTTATTGTAACATTCACAATTCTAAGCCGCGGGCTCCCTGTGGCATACATAGAACCCCTGCCCGACACCGCTGCAGAACGTCTGCGCATGCGCGAGTTTCAATATCTCCGAATTCACAGAGTAAAGTCTCATGCATATACTAGTTTTGTTTGAACCATCTACTACCACTACCACTCGTAAAAACAACATCAAGAAAATAGCGATAGCAGTACTCGACGGCTGCACGCGACCCACTTTAAACTTCATTTTCACCTTTGGTGCAAACGTAAAACTATGTGGTGCAAAAAGTATGTTATTTTATATATGACACTGTAGCTACTCTGAAAATTTCTCGCTCGGCTAGCTTTGCTTTATTCGCTTCGGCTTTTTGAATTTCGCGCCATGGTAGCAAGGTTTGTTCACAAAACAAATAATTTTTAGCGCATGCGCATTGCGTTCTGCAGCGGTGTCCCCCTGCCCTCTTTATCACCTCAGTACAATACATTAGAAAATTATCATACAATTTAAAAATTAATCCAAGGTCAAAACAGATGTCCTTCTTTTTGGGATATGAGATTCTTGTTTGTCAACTTTGACTTTTTCATTTTTCAGTATCTTGTCTTGAATAAAATCGGTTGAGACTGGAGCGAGTCGCGCTGTGAAGTGACGTAATGCTTTTGCCTCCCACGTGATTCTGTACCCGGGAATTTCATGTCTTTGTTCGGCGATGTAGCCGAGCACCTCAGCAACGTATCTAAAATGAATAAGAAGTTCAACCGCTCAAGAACTAGACGATGAAAGGATTGATGATGGCGTGATAATTAATCGATTGATCGATTGATGGATGGGATGGATGGGATGGATGGGATGGATGGGATGGATGGGATGGATGGGATGGATGGGATGGATGGGATGGATGGGATGGATGGGATGGATGGGATGGATGGGATGGATGGGATGGATGGGATGGATGGGATGGATGGGATGGATGGGATGGATGGGATGGATGGGATGGATGGGATGGATGGGATGGATGGGATGGATGGGATGGATGGGATGGATGGGATGGATGGGATGGATGGGATGGATGGGATGGATGGGATGGATGGGATGGATGGGATGGATGGGATGGATGGGATGGATGGGATGGATGGGATGGATGGGATGGATGGGATGGATGGGATGGATGGGATGGATGGGATGGATGGGATGGATGGGATGGATGGGATGGATGGGATGGATGGGATGGATGGGATGGATGGGATGGATGGGATGGATGGGATGGATGGGATGGATGGGATGGATGGGATGGATGGGATGGATGGGATGGATGGGATGGATGGGATGGATGGGATGGATGGGATGGATGGGATGGATGGGATGGATGGGATGGATGGGATGGATGGGATGGATGGGATGGATGGGATGGATGGGATGGATGGGATGGATGGGATGGATGGGATGGATGGGATGGATGGATTAAGGATAGAATTAATGGGAGGACAGTTGAGATAAATTGATCGATGATGGAGGAATGGGTTGTTGAATATGAATGGAAGGGTTGGATCATAACAAACAAGAAAACATATATATTAATCATCACCTCATATGTGATTCTGTGTACACTCGTCTTGGAATGGCCAGTCTCAGTAGCTCAGGTTCCGAACCACCAACACACTCATTTTGGTTGTTATTTGGTGCCCCACCAAACATGACACCACCTATCTCTCCCCCTCTCACACCACCTTCAAGATACAGGGCACAACACAAAGACCATGCAGGGAACTGATCCTTGGGTATGTGAGGAAGCATAGCAGCTGCATCAATGTAGACCTGCAAAACAGAGTAAAAAAACTTAATCTGATTCGATCAACCCAGAGATCAACCCAGAGATTGTTTCAGGATTTGATCTGTGAGTTAGCCGTGCCCTGACTTGGATCAGCGCAGAGATTATTTCAGGATTTGATCTGTGAGTTAGCCATGCCCTGACTTAGATCAACCCAGGGATTGTTTCAGGATTCGATCTGTGAGTTAGCCGTGCCCTGACTTAGATCATCCCAGAGATTGTTTCAGGGTTTGATCTGTGAGTTAGCCATGCCCTGACTTAGATCAGCCCAGAGGTTGTTTCAGGGTTTGATCTGTGAGTTAGCCATGCCCTGACTTAGATCAACCCAGAGATTGTTTCAGGGTTTGATCTGTGAGTTAGCCATGCCCTGACTTAGATCAACCCAGAGATTGTTTCAGGATTCGATCTGTGAGTTAGCCGTGCCCTGACTTAGATCATCCCAGAGATTATTTCAGGATTTGATCTGTGAGTTAGCCATGCCCTGACTTAGATCATCCCAGAGATTATTTCAGGATTTGATCTATGAGTTAGCCATACCCTGACTTAGATCAACCCAGAGGTTGTTTCAGGGTCTGATCTGTGAGTTAGCCATGCCCTGACTTAGATCAACCCAGAGATTGTTTCAGGATTCGATCTGTGAGTTAGCCGTGCCCTGACTTAGATCATCCCAGAGATTATTTCAGGATTTGATCTGTGAGTTAGCCATGCCCTGACTTAGATCAACCCAGGGATTGTTTCAGGATTCGATCTGTGAGTTAGCCGTGCCCTGACTTAGATCATCCCAGAGATTGTTTCAGGGTCTGATCTGTGAGTTAGCCATGCCCTGACTTAGATCAGCCCAGAGGTTGTTTCAGGGTTTGATCTGTGAGTTAGCCGTGCCCTGACTTAGATCAGCCCAGAGGTTGCTTCAGGGTTCAATCTGTGAGTTAGTCATGCCCTGACTTAGATCAGCCCAGAGGTTGTATCAAGGTTCTATCTGTGAGTTAGCCATGCCCAGACTTAGATCAGCCCAGAGATAGTTTCAGGGTTTGATCTGTGAGTTAGCCATGCACTGACTCAGATCAGCCCAGAGGTTGTTTCAGGGTCTAACATGTGAGTTAGCCGTGCCCTGACTTAAAAGAGAAATAAATAATGAAAAAATAAAATCTTTTGTTATTGCGTCGTAAACTCGTACCCCGAAGGGATTGAATACTAGGCTACGAAGAGGTAAATCTATTGTTCGCGATCCAATATAATAATAATAATATAATTCTTAGTGCATCACATTAGAAATCTTAATGCGCTTACATAAATAGACACAAATAAACTAATTATGATAATAATTACAAATTAAAGTGTTATTAAGAAACCCAACTGGCATAGCTGCCTTGTGAGAAAATGCATTACATGCATCACATGCAAATAAGCAGGGAGATTTGGTTATTTTTTTAATATAGAGGAACGTTCAACCTACCGCGTGCCCACTTGATGGAGTGAGGACTGGAACCCCGTAGTCTTTAAGCATTTCTGCTAAATTCTTAACAAAGTTGATTTGATATTTCAGGTAAGAGTCTTCCAGAATTTCTCGAAACCCGACAGCAATGGCTTCCAAGTCACGACCAGCCAATCCACCGTAGGTTACAAATCCTTCAGATATAACGAGCTCTGTGCGGCACCTTTGATGAAATAGAATAGGCCATTATAAACCTCACGTCACGTCGTCGTCATGGTATGGATTGAACCAATCAGAGCACGCGATATCACTACTCAGCCAATAGGCAATCAAGGCTCACAAAGAAAGTGAGTTCTTTAAATGTAACAGGGGAAATCAAAGGAACTTTTAGAAAAAAATTACTCTGTTATTTTCGTCTCCTGAAATCCTTTTATCTCCATAGACAATATCGAAGGAAAAATTGTCAGATGAATTTTTAGAGGAGCCAAAAAAGCTTGAGTACTCACTTTCCCATCATGCTTCGTGCTATAATTTTGAGCTCATGCACATTGGCTATTAAAATGGTCAGACACGGTACCGTCACGGTCACGGCACGGCACGGCACGGTAAATTTTGAACGTTTATATCTCTGAAATGAGAAGTCCATATCCTGTAAAACTGTGCCATCGTATTATACCCTACATGTAGAAGTGATTTTCAGACTAAGCCGTTCGGGTTGGGATGCACTTTAATGTGGATTGGAACTTACAAAAAAAGTCAATATCCAACTCACCTATCAGCCACCTCGTCATCATTCATTGCTAGGAATCCCCCAATGTTGGACAGACCGTTTTTCTTCGCAGACATTGTACACCCATCTCCCAGGCTAAAAATCTCATGTGAAATTTCTTTCGGAGTTTTTGCCTCATAACCTTCCTCTTTGGTCTTGATGAACCATGCGTTCTCGGCAAAGCGACAGGCGTCGAAGAAAAGCGGTATGTTGTACGCATGGCAGAGTTTGGAAACCGCTTTGATGTTGGCCATACTCACAGGAAAACCGCCTATAGATGTGATGCAGTTGCAAAAGTGTTAGTAGTGTAAGAGGACCATCACAAAATGACAAGTTTCATTCACGTCTTTATTCCTTCCTTCCCTCCTTCCTCCTTCTCTCCCTGGCTTCCTTCCGAGCTTCCCTAATTGTATCCTTCCTCAGACCTTTCCTCATCTCTTTTCCCTACATTCCTCCCTCAAAATGGCTGACATTAGAGCTTTACACCGAATCGAAATATAGCGATTAATTTGAATAACTGCTGTTCTGGACTGGCTAGGCTCGTGTTCATGTGGAAACATGAAAGCATTTTTACATGTATGAGAGGTTAGTCAGTCAAGAACAATAGTTATTCAAATTGGTCGCCATATTTCGATTCGGTGTATCGGCTGCATAGTTACCAAAAGCGTTGTTAGTAATGGTAAGTAAAACCAATCGCACTCGTTCTCTTTCATCGCCAGACAGCAACTCTTCCAGTCTCTTCAAGTCCATGTCCCCCTTGAATGGATAATCAGAATTCGGATCGAATGCCTCTGGACAAGGCAGATTGAGTGCGATAGCTTCTTTGGCTTCCACATTTGCTCGTGTGGTATCAAAATGCGAATTATTTGGCACTATGTCTCCCGGCAACAACGTGCAATGAAACAGAATTCGCTCAGCTGCCCGGCCTTGGTGGGTTGGAAGCACGTGACGGTAACCAAATATCTCCTTGACAACGGCCTCAAATTTGTTATAGCTACTTGAGCCCGCGTACATCTCGTCACCTAGCATCATGGCAGACCACTGCTCTGTGCTCATGGCGCCTGTTCCGGAATCAGTGAGCAGATCGATAAGAACATGCTCAGATTGCACCATGAATGGATTATAATGAGCTTCTTTCAAATACTTCAGTCGTTCCTTTCTTGTCGTAATTTCAATTTTTTCGACGGATTTGATGCGAAAGGGTTCAAACAAGGATACGAACCGACGAGGGCTGTTGTCCATTCTTATATTAGCAACGGTTTGATCGTAATCTGCAAAGAAAGAAAAGTTGATTGAGGAATTAAAGAATCTGGTAACTTGATGTAAATACCTTCAAAGGGACTACCTTCTCCTCAGTTATGAACTTTTAAAAGTGACCTTTTTTATAAGGAAATGTATGTGGTGGGCAACAGCTTGCCCACCAAAACAATTTTCCATACATTTCTTTATAGAAAAGGTCATCTTTATAAATTCATAACCTCGTTCATATTTATTTGATTTCCCTCAAAATTTCAAAATTTACTAATTTTAGGATGCTCTTTCCAGATATGATATTTTTGGGACCAGCGAAGCAATATTTGAAATGTCACGCAAGGTGTGCAAAATCTCCATTAAAGCATAACATCGTAAAAGAAGACCAGCCTTATTGCTTTTTGAATATTTATTCCCTTCTCTTAGCAAATCCTTTATTCTAACTATATTCAAACATTGTATTTCAATATTACAACTTGTTTGAACGAACGTATCCTCGAATCACCCTTCGATCGTGCATCGTAGCTCATCAGAAGCCTCATTTTCATGTGAATTCTTGAGCCCGCGCGTGCCTTGTACAGTCGGACGAGGGGAATGATTATCGATTAATATCGAGTGACACACGATCGGTTCTTAATATTAAACAGACAAACATCAAGAGATTGAAATCGGAGCTAGACGTTTATTCACTACTAAAGTTCAGCCGTACCGAAGCAGATTTATTCGACTTTTGGAAACAAAATAAAGCATTAGTTTTAATCCAAACGAGGAGGCGACTCTGGCGCCCGTGCCCTAGGTGAAAGATTTTGCTTTGTATACATTTATAATCTCTATTTCAAGTGTATTTTAGTAGAATTTTATCAAAAATATTAAATATTCGAAGTTTCGTCCGCCATATTGGTGCACCAGAGTGGAACACCGCTCTTTGAAGAGCGATTTTTACCTCGCTGATCAAAATGTGTTTTACGACCAAATTGTAAAAAATATTTTCAATATGTGGCCATTCTCCGATTAGCATAAAATTCTGGCTAAGCAGAGCTTAGATATTGTTCTCAAATCCTACATTAAAACTTTTCTGGGTTTTTTCGCCAGCGCTTCAAAAATATTCAGTAAATTTGCTCGTGAAACGGACGGCATTTCCAGTAAAATTAGTAAAATATAAAAGAGACCGAATCGTGTCGGCAACTGAATATTTCCTATAAAATGTATCGGTTATTACACATGTGAAGCAATCACCTAACCTGAATATGGAATAAGAACTCCCTGGCATTGAATGAGTCCTCTTTTTCGACGAATATCTTCCAAGTTCGACTACTGTAAAACACAAGACAGCAAGACCATCAAAGTTGGCACGAATCACAAGGAAGATGTTTGGATCGACACGCCTTAAAAACGTCTGCGCATGCTCTAAGTCCACATGCAAATTAGTCAAAAGCGTCTTCGTGCTATTGTAGAAATATGCAATTTTGACTTGCCTGAAGAATAGTCCTTACAAAATGATAAAAAACTTAAAGTCAGTTCTTGAAACTTAAGGCTAATTCTTTCATATTGCCTTTATTGATACATTATCTTGGTCTCACAAAAGTATACCCACGAAATGTTTTGTATACTTGGAGAAAACAAGCATTTATTTTCTCACTAAAACTCTTGTAAATACTTGTAAAGCGTGCTGAAATGCACGCATGCGTAAACGTTCTAGTGTCGTTTGGATAGTCATAAATCATGATGCTCTCTTGATGAGAATAAATTTTTACTATGCTTGTAAAACAGCGTTGTAGAATAAATAATTAAAATAGCATTTGGAATGTAATTTTTAGTTTGGAAACTGAGCTTCGTTTACAAACTTTGTAAACTGAAATATTTTCTAATTCAAACTAAATTGAAAATCTCGGTATGAATATAATAACAAACACTTAGAGCACAAACACTTAAGAGCACATGTCAGCAAAAACCATAGTTATTATAACTATGGCAAAAACCAGGCCTATCAACAATAATCAAACACTTGAGGTTTCAACAATGCTTTTGTAGTCAATATAGAAGTTAAATCCTTTTTGACAGATTTTTATCGATGATCCGGTGTTGTTTTGGGGTATTTCTATGTTCTCGAAAACAAAAACAAAATTTTCGAAAATCAAACACACCACGATGATTGGGACATAATGGGGTATCAATCCTGAAAGTTTGAGGGAAATCGATTTTTTTGGACTTGCCACGATATGTTTTCGCTTGTTACTGGGTTGCCATGGTGGCAAACCAGTCATAAAATGAGGTTCGTTTTTCCTTTTTCCCCGTCGCGATCATGATTGGACAAAACTCGTAACCATAGCAATTGTCTATCCAATGGAGTTTTGGTTTGTCTATTTCTCAAACATGATTGGCAGAATTAAATACATGATATTGAGTATGAGGTATTTGCCTTTGCTCGGTCTGCTCGGTCTGCTCGGTCTGCTCGGTCTGCTCGGTCTGCTCGGTCTGCTCGGTCTGCTCGGTCTGCTCGGTCTGCTCGGTCTGCTCGGTCTGCTCGGTCTGCTCGGTCTGCTCGGTCTGCTCGGTCTGCTCGGTCGCCATTATTCATTCCTTCGAGGTTCGTCGAGAGAAAATTACTTATTAGAGCTGTTTTCTTGATCGTGGTTTGTTGTCTGTAGGCATGTGGCCTACCATTGTCTTTAGCTTTTTTATCGGTACGCTCAAGCGATTTAGGAACGGGTTGGTCCACGTACTCAAAGGGAGAACTATGAGAATCTATGAGATATCTTAGAATGAAACTATAACAAATGCATGAAACTGATATCGATAAATCTTATTTAATATAATATAATCAGAAATATATAATCATCTACTAATATTTACCATAATCATAACAAATTACTATTAGAATATATATTCAAAAACTATAGTATAGTCTAGATTAAAGAAGAGACCGTGACATGTTTTTCTTGCGTAACAACCCACTTCGGTGACAATGGTAGTATAATTTTATATTAATCAAATTCATTAATAAGGCCAAACACAATAGAAAATCACAACCATGACCGAGATTTTAAGGTGATTCCGTAGTTTTGCATTGCGCACGTGCTCTGCGCACGATTTTAGCCAGTGCGAGCTCGTGCACATTGCCGGGCTATTATTATGATTTCAAGAAAATTAACTAAAATTTAAGTAACACATGACTTAACTATCCTAAACCTTTGATAAGTGAGATAAAACATTCGCGTCTGACCTTCATGGGGCTCCCGCTCATGTTTTATCTATCACATAATGCATGCTGTCTGCTGAAGTAGCTGATTGCACTGTGTAGTTATTACTGGGTTGCTATAGTAGCAAACCAGTCTTAAAATGAGATCCGTTTTTCAGTGGTCAGGTAGACCATAATTTCACACGTCATGATTGGTCGAGAACTTGTAAACAATGTCCAATGTCCAATGAAGTTGCCACACGACATCGAGGACGATGTATTTATAGCTTTTAGTGTTGTGTCACTATAAATTCATTCGTTCAGGGTTCGTGAAGTACTATTTTGTCTGTAGGCACGTTGCGTACTTTTGTCTTTAGGTTTTTTAACGCTACGCTTAAACTACTTACAAACACACACGCCGTACGTGGTAGACACAAACTAAAAGATGTTATTGAGCGATTTTGGAACGGGTTGGTCCACATACTCAAAGAGAGAAGTCTGAGAATCTATGAGCTATCTTTGAGAATCTATGAGCAAACTACTGTATGAGAATCGTAGATCTCATAGGCAAACTAGTCAAAATAGACTAAGATAATCTATAAACTACCTAGCTATGATCAAACTAGCTCTTACCAGATCTCAGATACAAAAAAATATACTGAGACAAACTACAGAACGAGAGACAAACTACAAAACGAGTGACAAACAAAGCTTTGATGAAAGCTGACTCCAAGAACTTGTAGAAGTCAGACGAGCTGATAGTGATATACAAGAAAGCGAACTGCCAAGACTTGTTGAATATTTCCATTTATGAAAATACAGAAAACAAAAACTGAGGGAAAAACAAATGACCAGTTAAAAACATTTTGGCTAAGAGTATTTACATTGATAAAACGTTTGTTTTGCAGCGAACAGTTTCGATACTGAAATAGATATGTTTATTTCATCAGCTAGTCTTGAAAGGTACTCTAGTAGGTCAAGTAGAAATATAATATGCGTTGACAAGTCAGTAACGCAACACTAATGTCTTACAAGAATTTAAAATGTTTTTAATAAAGGGGGACTTTGAACCCAAAAGGAACACTTTGGTAAGAAATAATAGAGTATGAGGATTGGTGAGTGGGGGAGCTCTCGCACAGGCAACCCAGTGAACGCTCCAAGAGCGTCTAGTTAATAATAATATAGGGTGTCGTATGATATAGTGCAGAGAGAAACCAATAGGCTGGGGCATTGAATAATTATCTTACCTTACTACTGACCCCTAATATACAACAACACAGTTATATTTATGGCTATACGACGTATCCCTTTAAAATTGTTGTTTACTTCAAATCATTTAATGTTATGCAATTACATCTTTTATTTCTTGATAACGAGCTGTGAGCACCTTGGTAATCTCCTCACAAAGCAGCTTCCAATTCTCGCCATGTTTCTCTGTGTCAATCTTGTCGGGATGATAAGCATTGATTGCTTTCGTGTAAATTTTCTTCAATTCTTTCATTTCCATCTCGGTCCACTTTGCCATATCTTCCTCGCTTGGTTTTTCCCATTTTGGATTCTTTGGAGGATAAGTATTATAAACATGAATTAAAATTTCACATTTGCCAGTGTTGTTCTTTTTGAGGTCTTCAAGCTCTTCTTTTATCGCTTCCAGCTTTTTTTCCCTCTCTTTCTGCTTTTCACTTTCATCTCTCAACCTTTCTTCCAACTGGAATTCTTGCAAAGTTGACACACATTGCTGGTACCAATCATTAGTGAAGAAAGTACATGGCTTCATAGACTCTGCAAGCTCAAAGCACTTCTTATAATATTCCTTGGATTTGTACTTGAGCTTCAGGACTTTGTTGTAGACATATCCCAAATGGCTTAAAGCGATGGCTTCTTGCTCTAAGTCGAGCTCTCTGGTCAGAATGGCAGCTCTCTTGTACCAGTCAACAACGTCCCACACTAGATTCATGTTGAGGGATTCCTCGTCCAGTGTTATAATATCCAAGAGCTGATGACCACATTCACAAGCTTGGATAGACTCAGCTGAACAAGTGTGGAAGTATACATCTTGTTCTATTACTCTGATTTCAGTGGCGCAGGATTCTGCATCGTTAAGCCTTTTTGCTTCCTCAATCGGTGTATAACAGTCTTTCAAACGCTTTAGAGCTCCTTTGTAGTCTTTATCTTGAAGGAGTTTGATGGCATCGTGGAATAATATCTCTGCAAGGGTTATCTGTAGTTCCACATGGATGGGCTTTACAGTGACGATTTCAATAAAAGAGGAAAAGATTCTGTACTTTTCGTCCACGTCATAAATACTCTGGCGAATGACGTGTATCTCTTCGATGCAAAGGTTCAAAGATGTCAACAAATCGCCTCGCCATTCGTCTTGTTTACAAGATCCTTTCTCATACGACACGCAGAAGAACTTTAATGCTTCCTTTAAATAGAAGTGAAGTTGCACTTGTTGTTCTTGCTTTTCTTTCAGAAGACAATACAGATTCCAAGCTGCCTTAGCATGATTTTTTGAAGCCGAAGAATACTCATCTGTGTTGGAGGCTAAATTCTCTGCTCGAATGTAGGAAGTCATGGCACTCTCTAATCTTCCTCTTTTCAAGGCATAGGAAAGACCCTGGACTTTAGCACTTTCATAAAGCTTGTTCCCTTTTCTTCTCTCGACAACGCTTGCTGATTCACGGTTCTGCATTTTATCAAGAAATTTGGAAAGCCTCTATATACACAAGCAGTCGCTCCTTCCGCCTTTGGATTCGTCTGCTTGCTTTCGCTTTCGCTTTCGCTTTCGTTTTCACTTTGGTATTTATTGTTTTGTTACGCTTGGCCAATCAGGCGCTTGAAAAATATATGTGATCTTTGTCAGTTCTAAAAAATAACAGTGCGACGGTAATTTGTCGATGAAATAGAATAAATCAAGAGAAAGGAAACAAATAAAATATTTTCCACATGAATAGTTAGGAGAAAAATTATTAATTTTTAAATTATTAAATTATTAATTTTACTCCTAACTATTCATGCTGAAAAGATATGGAAATATTTTCCCTTTTCTTTTCTAGTTCCTTCTTAGCTTTCTCTCTTTCGTCCTTTTTGTTTGATATCCTCGTTTATTATATGGCTACCATAGTACGCGCGCTCTGATTGGCTGATTTCCGGTCTGAGATTTTCCCATCTCAGACCGTTACCATGACAATGGTCCGGATCGTATATCAAATTTGCTAGTTTGTTTACAATTTTCACATCGCGAAATTTGACATTTTTTCTCGTTAAACAAGAAATTTATAAGCAAAATAAAACAAAAAGCGAACAAATTATGAGCTACGAAGAGGACCATTCTCCGAGCAAATTTTACTACCCTGACGAGCTCGAAGTGGACATCAAAATCTTGTTTTGACTTCGCGTGAGGTTCGCCGGCCGTCAAATATTTTTTTTTCAAAGAACCAAGTCTTTTTACTAAGTCTTAGCCTTTTTTCTTGAAATGGGATCAAAGATCAAAGATGAAAAAGAAGAAAAAGATGATAAAAATCTAGAATGCAGTAAAAACGACAAACTATCCAAGTTTTTCTGACAATGTTTGCCGAACCAACGTCCTTGGCTTGTCTGAGAGTTTCTCCAGCTAGTTTACACATTTCTTGTCGATTTTTTAGTCGCTCCTACCGCGTTTGGGTTCGTCTGCAACTGCTTGCTTTTGTTTTCACTTTTGCCCTATTTTACTTTTTTGTTACGCTTGGCCAATCAGGCGCTTTAAAAGATATGTGATCTTTGTCAGTTTTAAAAATAACTGAACAGTGCGAGGGTAATTTTTCGATGAAATAAGATATATCAAGAGAAAGGAAAACAAATAAAAGGGACGAAAGAAAGAAAGCGAAAAAGGAACTAGAAAAGGGAAAATATTTCCATATCTTTTCAGCATGCATGAATCGCGAGTGTTAACCACTACACTACAAGGACCAACTACACTGGTTACGCAACCAGGCAATGTTGTATATGTGGCAATTGTGGGGGTCCAAGGCGATATTAATCTCATGGGTAAGCTGAACACCGTAAATATTTACGCACAGTTGAGGATAATACTAGTGAAATGAAATGCGTTCGGTGTGAATAATAGAATAAAGAATTAAGAGAAAAATATCAAATGCCCTTGGCAGGACTCGAACCCTGAGAATGGAGTTGGGTGTTGTATTTTGTACATAGTGAATGTAGTGGTCGTGTGGACACGCGTGAAAAACGTCTGCGCATGCTCTAAGTCCGCATGCAAATTAGTCAAAAGCGTCTTCGTGCTATTGTAGAAATATGCAAATTTGACTTTCACACTTGCCTGAAGAATAGTCTTTACAAAATGCTAAAAAGCTTAAAGTCAGTTCTTGAAACTTAAGGCTAATTCTTTCATATTGCCTTTATTGATACAGTATCTTGGTCTCACAAAAGTATATCCACGAACTTTTTTGTATACTTGGAGAAAACAAGCATTTATTTTCTCACTATAATACCACATCTATAAAAAATACTCGATTCTGATTGGCTGACGAACTTTGAAATTTTTCTTAATACTGTGCAATTAATTAATTGCACACATCCGGGAACTTCGCGCGTAATTAATTACACACATCCGGGAACTTTGCTTTCGGAATGCTTGACATCCATTCAAGGACAAAAACAAACTTCGTATTTTTTTATAGATTTGGTATTAACAGGAAATTACACCTATGTTCTCGAAGAATTAATGAAAAATACCGCTTGTATTTGATGAAAGTGAATTAATACCACTCGTGCTACGCACTCGTGGTATTAATTCACTTTCATCAAATACGCGCGGTATTTTTCATTAATTCTTCTCGAACGGTGTAATTTCCTATACAAATTCTCGTAAATTCCTGGAAAGCGTGCTGAAAGGCACGCATGCGCAAACGTTTTTCTCTAGTGTCGGTCGTGTGTGTAGAAGGAACCTCACGGAAGAGCCCCGACAGGGAGTGATGGTCATAAAATATGTTTTTTATTATTCATTCTTTAAATTAACATGTACAACTGTAACTTCTGTTTTTTTTTCTTTGAAACTATACTATTTCCTTCTACATTTTGATAATTTCCTGTACAATCGTTTTAACTATAAAACAATACTTTTTCTTACAATATTTATAAACTGTATTGCGCGTAACTCATAAACTGTTGTTATATATAACAAATAGTATATCATTATAACAATCAATGAAAACTGGAACATTTTGCTATATATCTATGGATGTGTTCATCTCGTAAATATATGCAATCTCTAGATCGCAATAGACCTTTTTACCTTCGTATGCAAATTGCCCATTTCAGACCACATGACATTCCCTTGAGAAATGTTCTTTTGTCAAAATATTTACACATGAAAGAATCAACTCCCAAGAGTGGCATCACATGGTCTGAAATGGGCACAACAAACAACGAAGCTGAAAAGGTCTATTATTGTAAATATTTTTTGAATGTATTCAACATTTCAATTTTTTTTTGGTATTTCTCCATAGCAACAGATGCTATGATATGCAATCTCTAGATCGTAAGTTTTGTAATGTAAATATTTCTGGCAATAACTTCAACATTTCAATATCTTTTTGAGATTTCACCATAGCAACAGATGCATTCACTTGGTTGATGATAAAAAAATAATATACAAGGGATGTGATATATAGGGTCTGAAATGAGAAAATGTTGCACCCAAAATCGATAAGAGTATATGATCATGTTTTCCCAGCAGTACTGCCAGTAATACTCAAGGGAATGACAAGGTCTAAAATGGGGTAAAAAACATATGTCCAAGCTAAATAGTCCTTTTCACAGTTTCCTGTGCCATCTTGAGAGGTAGCCTTGCCTTTGCATTGAAACCAAGACTAATGGTGTTCAAAAAAGGTCTCTATTATTGCAAGCTCACCATATGTCTAACTTCGATGCAAAGGCATGAAAACCTTTCAAGATGGTGCAGGGAACTGTGAAGGGAACTATTGCATGGCCCATTATATGTTACTAAGCAGCTCAGTCATTCAATAGCCTACAGGGAGTAGTATTTACAGTACATTATTCAAAAAGACTAGATGTTATGGTTATAACATTTCTCTATCCTGAACATCCTGGAAATGAGGTATGTCTACATTCAAGATCATAATTCACAAGGGAAAGCCATGTGCTCTAAAATATGAAAACATTATGGTTCATTTACAACTGTTCTTATTGATATGCACTGATCGAGACATGAGTTATGACAGGCAAATTGAGCAATACACTGCCATCAATCAAAAAAATGGTTCGGTACCTTAACATACTCTGCTTGATGGTAGTGTATATCTGTTGCCTGATTTCTGTTTTGTGACAGTTGTCTCAATCAACGCGTAGCAATGAAAATGGTGGTAAAAGTATACTATGACAGTTTTCCTACCTCAACTTGCTAACTTTCATCTTCCTATCTTAGCCATACCTTATCCCACTTTAGTGAATTCATAGTGAGCTGTTAGGAGCTTGGTAATTTCTTCGCACAGAGTCTTCCATTTCTCACCATGTTCCTCTGCATCAATCTTGTCGGGGTGATAAGCATTAATTCCCTTCAAAAGGACTTTCTTTAATTCTTTCATTTCCATCTTGACCCACTTTGCCATATCTTCCTCGCTTGGTTTTTCCCATTTTGGATTCTTTGGAGGATAAGTATTATAAACATGAATTAAAATTTCACATTTGCCAGTGTTGTTCTTTTTGAGGTCTTCAAGCTCTTCTTTTATCACCTCCAGCTTCTTATCCCTCTCTTTCTGCTTTTCCCTTTCATCTCTCAACCTTTCTTCCAACTGGAATTCTTGCAAAGTTGACACACATTGCTGGTACCAATCATTAGTGAAGAAAGTGCGTGGCTTCATAGACTCTGCAAGCTCAAAGCACTGCTTATAATATTCCTTGGATTTGTACTTGAGCTTCAGGACTTTATTGTAGACATATCCCAAATGGCTTAAAGCGATGGCTTCTTGCTCTAAGTCGAGCTCTCTGGTCAGAATGGCAGCTCTCTTGTACCAGTCAATAGCGTCCCACACTAGATTCATGTTGAGGGATTCCTCGTCCAGTGTTGCTATATCCAAGAGCTGATGACCATATTCACGGGCTTGAATAGACTCAGCAGAGCAAGTGTTAAAATAGACGTCGTTATCGAGAACTCGGATGTCTAGATCGCGGCAAAATTCATCTGTATCACGATTGAGTCGTCTTGCTTCTTCTATCGGTCGATAACAGTCCCTCAGACGACTCAAAGCTCCTCTGTAGTCGTTGTTTTGGATCTTCTGCGCTCCATCATGGAAAAGAAACGTTGCTAGATTCAACTGTAGTTCCACTGCGGCTGAGTTGACAGTAACGATATCAGTGAACGACGTTAATATCTTAAATCTTTCATTAGTGTCAGGAATTTGCTCGCAAACTTGAATCAACTCTCCCAAACATGTGTTCAAAGATCTGAGCACATCTTCTTTCCAGTCAATCTTTTTCTCTAATCCTTTCTCGTAGGAAACACTGAAGGACTTAATCGCTTCTTTAAGATAATAAATCACTTGAAGAGGATGTTCTTCTTCTTCTTGAAGAATCTTACTAAGATGCCAAGCTGCTTTTCCGTGGTTTTTGGACGCCGAAGACAACTCGTCCTCGTTGGATGCCAAGTTTTCAGCTCTGATATAAGCCGCCATCGCGCTTTCCAGCCGTCCTCTTTTCAACGTAGGAGAAAGTCCTTGGACTCCAGCATCGATGTAAAACTTGTTTCCTTTGATTCTTTCGAGTAAACTCGGTGCTTTTTGAGCCTCCATCTCTCTTACTCCTTCTTGTAAGGTATCTTGAAAGAAGTGACAAGCTCACATGTTTGCCGGTGTTGTCATTGTGAAACTTGTCAAAGCACTTCCGGTTATGAGGCTTCAAAGAAAGTATTTCTTTAATTTTTCACAGAAACCGTCAAATAACTACGAATAAAAATAACAAATACTGAAATACATAAACTAACTTAAACGTTTTTAGCTTTTTTAATTCCGCTAAGGATAAAATACTTGAAAAATCCGTGTTTTACATGTTGGGAGAATCTTGATGGATGGAGCGTATCACGATGACACTTTTTCCCGCGCTTGTAACTTTTAGCCAATCAACAGCAATCTTGCTAGAATTGTCATAATATTTAGCGCATATGACACAGGACTCCCAAAACAAAGAGTTTTTGAACTTTTGGAGGGCAAAACAATAGGTTTCAATTCTCAGGAGATTAAAATTCTTTTGTTTTGCCCTCCAAATTGAGTGGCTCTGACATCATGTGCAAGGGGTCTACACCCTTGTGAAAATGCATATTCTATTACAGAAAATAGAAAATAAGGGGACATGCTTGTAAAATAGGAAAAAAAGCTTTATTATCTGTTCCTTAAGAATATTTACAAGCACATTAAAAGATAATTTCATGAGCTTTTCAGACACAGAGATCAATGATGCTTACTTCATGAAAACAAAACCTTTTTTTTTGTATTAAATCATTGTCAGGGACCACAGAAGGGGACTCAATCCAATCTCAATCATATGCAAACCATGTATATGAATATCCTGAGTGTTCAACATTTTTATAATGCGTGGATTCAGGAAAGAGCCAAAATGTCACCAATTTTGCTGTACTGTAAACCATTTGTTTGCTGTAGCATATAAACCATTGGTCCTATGTTGCCCTCCGTGATGATGCTAAGACTGCCTACAATCCCCCTCTTTCAGAATTACCTGGCTCTGCCCTTAAAATACTAGAGTATAAACTGAACATAACTAGGTTTATACTCATGAAAAAATCTTCTGCCATGATGTCTACTGTGCGTGAAAGGCCCATAGTAACTTGATTAAAATTTCCCTTAGGTATTAATTACTATAATTGACTTTAATTTGGTCATGAATTTGTTTCTGATTGTCTGGCTTTTCTTAATTCTTCTGTTCTTCTTTTGATATATTCTTCATCCTCTGGTCTGATCCTGAGAAATTTAGCTTTTTGCGATTCCACAAGATTCCTTATCTAGAAAACAGAATGAGAGAACAAAAGGTTTATTTATTTCATAAATATAGCAAGGTGTATTTTGAACTGTTCTCTTCCAAGGTGAGTTAGATCATTTGCATCTACTGTAATTTGTGGAAATCACAAGATTTGAGGGGAAAATAATAAATTATAGTTTATATATTGAACAGTTAAAAAGAAAATATGCAAATTTAATTATTCAATCAATGAATTAATCAGTTAGTTAATTAGTTGGTAATCCATCCCTCCATCAACCCATTCGTTTAGTCAGTCAGTAAGTCAGTTTGTGGGTCAGTCAGTCAAACAGACATACAGACAGACAGACAGTCATTTAGCCAGTCAGACAGACAGACAAAAATACAGGAAGTCATTCAGTCAATCATTAAGTCAGCCAGTCAGTCAGTCAGTAGCCAGCAGTGAGACAGACAGACAGTCAGCCAGCTTAATCATGTCAATCAAAAATTTAAAAAAGATAATAAATATTTTACAACTTACTGGTACAAAACAATGATCCTCTTGAGGGAATTTATGGAAGAAAACAAAATATACTGTGATCCCTAAAAGTAAACAAGATCAACCTTACTATTAAACACCCTAGATTTGAGTATATGTACAACTACAAGCTCATTTGGAAACAGCAAAAGACCTTTAAAAAGTTGCATCAAAACAACATAAAATGAACCGATTCCTCAATCTAACCCACCTGTAGCTAATGCCGCGTTAAATAACTTAAACGCTCTCTGACTATTAGGAAATATTAGTGGTTTTAAAAGCTCGTTTTCGCTGGGAATCCCTTTTCCAACAGGAATCTTGCCTCTTTGATCCGCCATCTTGAAATTTCTGGCTCAAACTCCGCGCGGTCAAATTTTCGTACAGGAATCCCGCGAAGCAAAATAATCCGGCCGCGGAAAACTGGGAATAGCGAGTTTTTTTCCCGCTAAAATTCATAATTTATTTTTGTCCAAAGAGAAGGTTTGTTGTCTTCGTGTCTCCGTAAAAGATCCATATTTTTGGTTCTTTTTTCATCTCCATACTCTCAAAAGTAAGTGTTAACATCATATTTTATTAATGTTTAGAAATATTTGTAGGCAAAAAGTTGGTTTTTACGAATATTTTTGGCAAATTCTGGAGAAATATTTTGGTGGATTTTGGCGCCAAACATCAAATGTGTACAACTTGAGTTGGTCGAAATATGGCGTAAGGTTTCCTTGTATGCAAGATAAATGGCTTGACACTAGTTTTATTCACTTGCTGAAGCTCTATGGCTGAATATATTCTTGTTTAGTACCTTGGAATTGCACAGTGGTTCTTTATCTGGGCTCTAGGGTTTTGTACTTTGATCAGCTTTTGCAATCCTGCAAGTCATAAAATTTAATGTTTTTAACTTTTCTAAATTTTACACTTAAAATAGGATAAAAGAAAAACAATAACTCAATTTATTTTCAAAGATTTGCCAATCTACATGTATCTAATTTATAGTTCTAATTTTGCACCTCCTCCCACCCCTCCCTTCCCTCATTGGGATAGCAATTTTTCTTCAGGGAGGTAGTGCTCAAAAGTTGCTTGCAATAGTGAGTTGGCAAGGGCTGTGGTTCAGTTTGGGTTTAATGTTTTCCCATTTCAGACCTAGTCTGATGCACTAACACCACATTCATTGAAATGTGTATATGATCATACCATACTGTGAAATATTCAGAAAAAAAATAAATTCTGAGCCCTAGATGGGAATCGAACCCACTACATTCATTATTTATAATGTGCAACACTTGACTCACATGTTGATTTTACGGAGGGAGAAAAACCAGAGAAAAAACCCTGGTGGCAAGGGAGAGAACAACACATCAAACAAACTCATTTCACATTATGTGGATGGCTCATCTAAGAATCAAACAAGTAACCCCATAACTGAAGTACAGAGTGGTGAGAGACAGCGCCATAGCAGTGCACGCCAGCCATGCAACCCAATAATTGCTGCTCAATGGCCTGATATAATGACCGCTCACATTGGAATGATCAACCTAGGAGACATTTAGCAGGACAAGTGCCGATGTTGGTTGTTATTTTTAACCCTGCACGTGATTTTTCCTTCATCACATCCAAATATATTTTTCTGATTCTATTTTCTTTAGCAAAGAAATATGTTAACAGCTGAGCCAATGCCTGTCAACAATGAGACTAAATCCACTATCTGTGATGTGAAGAAAGCTAACACAGTGAAAGCCACCAAGAAGCATGATGAACTTCAGTATCTGGAAATGATCCGTCATATTATGGACAATGGCATTGTTAAAAGTGACAGAACAGGTGAGAATATAAAGTCGCAGGGTTACTTTCTCAAATATATACTTTTATACCTGATACAACAATCCTACCTGTTTTAAACACCAAATAAAAAGGTTGCTATCTAAATCTTTTTTCAATCCTTTATCACATTTGATAGGAACTGGTACAAAGTCAATCTTTGGAGCTCAAATGCGCTACAGCTTGAGAGATGGAATTTTTCCTTTGCTTACCACAAAGCGGGTCTTCTGGCGTGGTGTTGCAGAAGAACTGTTATGGTTTGTCCAGGGATGCACTAATGGGAATAGACTGAGTGAGAAGAATGTCCGCATATGGGATGCCAATGGATCTAGGGCATTCTTAGACAAACAAGGTCAGGATGTAATGCAATGGGTAATAGTAACCATTAGCAACCCCCCAACTATCTGTCACATGCTTATAGTCTTTAAATAATTTGAATCGTTGTAAGACATACTTTTCACCCTGATGATGCACTAGAAGTACGAAAGCTTGGTATAATATTTAACAATTAGAAGACGAACTCGAGATTTCTATCGGCTGATAGTTGACGAGGGGCTCCGGCCCCGAGTCAACTATCAAAGCCGATAGAAATCGAGAGTGAGTCTTCTAATTGTTTTAGTAAAAATCTCAACTAAACTATACTATACTAAACTAAACTAAACTTCACAAAAGCGCGAAGGAAAAACCGCCATTTTTTCAAAACAAGTTCGGCTTTCTCTACCCACTATCTATCGGCTGATAGATAGTGAGTACGTTAGCCAATCAGAATGCAGGATTTGCAATAGTATAGTAGTAGAATTTTACTAATAAAGAATAGTGGAAGAAACAAACGTAAACAATATGGTTATTCCCACTTACAATACCATTTTACACAAATCTGTCGACTGTTTGTCAACCAAGAAGTGACCGTTTGCTGCCTGCATATTAGAGATTTAGCAAACTTAAACACCCCAGGACATGAAAGAGGACAATACACGCGCTTATGAATGACTTCCAAAATGACCGTTGATGTTGCAGTGCCACATTCAGGGTGCCATTTCACCTGTTTTCACATCCTCTTCAGGATGTCATGTCATTGTCCTCATATCTAATTCTGTTGCTAAAAACAGGGTTGACAGAACGAGAAGAAGGAGATTTAGGTCCTGTGTATGGGTTCCAGTGGCGTCATTTTGGAGCTAAGTATGTCGACATGCATACTGACTACACAGGTCAAGGTGTGGACCAATTAGCACAAGTTATTCACAAGATCAAGAATAACCCAGATGACAGACGAATTATCATGTCTGCTTGGAACCCTGTTGGTAAGTCCAAAAAATAGACCTCTTCAGCTTGGGTGTAATGTTTACTCACTTTAGACCATGTGCCATTCCCTTGAGCATCTTTTTTTGCGTAACGGTTGCACATGGGAAGATACATGAATATGGATACAACTCAAACAAAGAATCTTATTCTCAAGAGAATGACACATGGTCTGAAAATAGTCCCTTTCACAGTTCCCTGCACCATCTTGAAAGGTAGTTGTGCCTTTGCATCAAAGCGAGATGAACTGTGAACTTGCAATGATAGAGACCTTTTTTGGACAATTATTCACATGTCTCTATCGTTGCAAGCTCACCGTTCACCTCAGTTCAATGCAAAGGCACAAATACATGTACAGTACCTTTCAAGATGGCGCAGAGAACTGTGAAAGGGAGTATTATTGAAAAACAATATGCCCAAGCCAAAAAGATATATTTCATGAATACCATGCAAATGTCAATCAATTCTTAGTACTGTATTGTTTCTTTTTCTTTAGACTTACCTCTCATGGCTTTGCCCCCATGTCATGCCTTTGTACAATTTTATGTAGCGAATGGAGAGCTTTCCTGTCAACTATATCAGAGATCTGGAGATATGGTAGGAATTAAACAATGTGTGTATTACATTTTTTACAAGAGACAAGCTGATTGCTTGTCATGTGTACTGTAAACTATTAGCATGGAGTAGACAGTGGGTCATCAATCAACCACTCTGTAAGGAGATATTTCTGGCAGTGACATAAATGTTAGGAATCTTCTCATTCATTCTTAGCAGCATACAGCTATTTCAAAAAAGGCTGTGAAAGTTTTGTTACATGTCACATGCTGCATGTTGTGTGTTGCATGTCGCATATTGTGTGTTGTATGTCACATGTTGTATGTTGGGTGTTGCATGTCGCATGCTGCATGTTGCTGATCAAGCTTGAAATGTATTATATTCATATGTAAATAATTTCAGCACGGAAGAAAATATGCTCTTATTACAAACAATTTTATGTGTGCAAAATGCATGGGTGATAAGACTGGATATTGCTGGAAAAACCTGCAGACAAAGTCTGAGAAAATTCCACATTGTTATAACCTTTCATTGTTAGAATTCACATTGCCTATGCTGCATTTTGAGCTTCATATGCAACATGCAACAAAACTTTCACCAACCTTTTATTGAAATAGCTGTATACTCAGTGTATATTATAATCCCCCTCATCTATCCATTCATTCCATTCTAGGGTCTTGGTGTTCCATTCAACATTGCAAGTTATTCATTGTTAACATACATGATTGCTCATGTTTGTGGATTGAAGGTAACGACAACTATTTGTGCTCAAAGATATTTATAAACTTTCTGCATTTATTGGTAATTTTATGACAATACATTGATGTCAAAAACAAAATGGTTAAACCAATTCATCCGGTTGGAAATTCATTAATGGTTTTTCTGGGTAAATCGTAAGCACCCCTGACAAATGGTACACTCATCTACCAGAAGAACCAAAAGAGCGGGAAAAGTAGATTACCTCAATCCAAAGACTGAGTTTTCCGGAACTTTCCAATCAGAATGACACGTACCATTTGTTTTCCAACCAGGTAAATGGTAAGCACCTCCTCATGTCAGGGTTTCCAAACTTTTGAATTTCTAAATTAATACAGATATAAGCTTACCAGAAAAAATAACCAGGGAGTTATAAATTAGGACTGTATGGAAACAAAAATGGCAGAGCAAATTTGTTTTGCAGGGGTGGGTGCAGGAGGTGTGCACCCCTCTCGGAGCAACTTTGTCCCCCTATTTTGAGAAACCCAATACGAAATGTTTTCTTTCTATGATTCAGAGGGTTGCACCCCCCCTGGGCTGACTTTGTGCCCTGCATCCCTCCCTGAACAAAATCCTGGATCTGCCCTCGTTTTGGGTTGCAAATTTTGAAGCTCTTTCCAGAATCAACCTAAATAAGTTTCTTAAAATCTTTTGTTTAGCCTGGTGACTTTGTGCATACCCTTGGAGATGCTCATGTTTATCTAAACCACTTTGATGCTCTGGAAGAACAGGTTAGTAAAGTACATTAACTTTGCATTATAGCATCATTTACTGCCACTACCAGAACTGTGATCTGTGTTTTTAATCACCGTTCAAGCTTCATCTTTGTTACTAGTGTTTACATCCATTAAGATTGTTATTAGGGATGCCTAAGGGAAAAGCCAGTAGGACTGACTAGCTTCGTTTTCACCTCCTCAATCCAGGCATTCTGCATGTGTGTCCACCATATTCGGAATTGGTATACTGGAATAATTTAAATCCAATGACAGCAGTAATCCAATAGGCCTTTTCTGATATAGTGAACATGATGCATCCTGGTCTAGCTTGGGTACAAACACCATATAAGGGATTATGTAAAATATGTGTACTCAAGCTAGACCACGATGCATCATGATTTCTATCTCACAGCACCATAATATATTATAAAGGCATGATGAAAAAAGATGTTTGTACCCAAGCTAGACCACAATACACAAAATGAAGCCAGCCGAAAGATAGCTTGACAATGTGTTTTTCTCTTCCTTCATAGCTAAAACGTGAACCTCGTCCATTCCCTACATTCAAGATAAAGCGTGACATAAAAGACATTGATGATTTTAAATTTGAAGACTTTGAAGTCATAGATTACAAACCACACCCAAAGATAAAGATGGAGATGGCCGTATAGATAGGAGAGTCTAATCTCGTCTACTAGTATAGTGCTGCTTGTACATATTATATACTATTAGTAACTGTTTGCCCATTTCTATTATTAAATTTTAGTCACCACATCTGTAAGAATATGTAAATATCAAAATTATTCAATAAATTTAATATTTCAAAAATTAATATTGGAAAACCAGTTTAGATACTCATGCATCCCTAGCTATCAAAATTTGCATCTTGTAAAAAAAAAAACGAAAACATTTTAAATTGAGGTGTTATTTCTTATAAGGTATTTTCTGTTATTTCTTTTAAGAAATAACACCTCAATTTTAAATATTTTCGGGTTTTTTGAAAAGCCTAATTATTATAACCAATGAGACCCATTCAAGAATTTTGTAATTCCACATCATCTAATGGTGACCAATAGGAAATCTGTAGATCTTGTGAAATTATTTGAGTGAAGAAAAAGAAACGGCCAAAAAACACATGTGAAACAAAAATTACTTGTTGATGTGTAATAGCCAAATAGACACAAAAGAAAACAATGGTCTAAACCTCCAGGCCGAAGTTGCAACACAGGTAGCCCAAGCTATGGTTCTGAATATATATAGAGAGAATGTATGGCAGTTCAAAAAATTTCTTTAAAATAAAATAAATTTCATGCAATGCAACCAAACCGTCAGGAAACCACAAAACATGCAATAAAACATTGATATACCGATAAACAAACAATAAAATATGAAATTTATTTTATTTTAAAGAAATTTTTTGATCTGCCATACTTTCTCTCTCTAGCTATAGATATATTCAGAACCATAGCTTGGGCTACCTGTGGTTGCAAGCACAAATTCAGTTTTTAGCAAAAGTGAAAACTGGGTTACCTGTGCGTTATTGATTACGTGTCCTGGCCTTTTCCGGTTATCTCCGTGAAAGTACGTGACTGTTAGAGGTTTGGAACAAACAGTAGAAATACATGCAGTGAGTCACTTCTAACCCTGATCACGACCCTCTAACAACAGAAAACACATCGTTTGACTATAACACTGTGTACAACAAGATATCTGGTAAGTCAGTGTTAGATTTTAAGGTATTTTTTGGTTTCATTGAAGCGAGTTTTTAAAATGTTATGTAATTTTAGAGAAAAATTGTGAACGAGCTTTTTCATGTCTGTCTTCCAATCTTTCTTTCTTGTGTGCTTTAGTGATGGATTATGAGCTTTAATACGTATTAGATACCCTGAATCCATCCTGTTCATCTGCCTGTTATCTCTGTAGCTAGTTAAACAAAATTTGTGGCAGTTAAAAATATTAAGCTTAATGCTTATAATGAAATATTTCGTGATGAATCGATTATGATCACGCTACCAGTTTTTTTGTCTATTAAATGCTATCTTAGACTTCCGTGATAAAGCTGTTTTCATTAAGAAAACCCCCAAAGGTTATGAGCTGTATATTGTTTTGAATTTAAGTTGAAAGGGAGGGTGGGTTGGAGAACATCAAAATTACTGAATGAACCCAAGAGAAACCATTCGATCACGTAAACAAACATTGATTTTGGGCCTCCTGTGTTTAAACTTGCTTTATATCTGTCTGTAACTCTCGACCCCAGAGTCCTGTCATTCTTACTGCGCATCCCAGTTGCCCATTGTGAACTGACTTGATTGGTTCTCTTTCTGACTCCAAGGGTTTTTCTGGCTCTTTGTTTATTCTCCCTCCTTTCAATCCAATAGACCTCATCAGCTTGGGGTAATGTTGTCCCATTTCAGACCATGTGTCATTCTCTTGAGAATAAGATTCTTTGTTTGAGTTGTATCCATATTCATGTATCTTCTCATGTGCAACCGTTAAACAATGAAACGATACTCTGGGGAATGACATGTGGTCTGAAATGGGACAACATTACACCCAAGCCGATGAGGTCTATTCTGGCTATGGTCTATTCAACTGGTTAGAGCCATATGCATGCCCTGGGGGTCATACATGGGCTGTACCACTATAGCGGCTTCCAGAGGCTCCTTCACATGCTTTCAGTTCAATCCTGTTGCGCTGCGCCACTGCTGTCTTTTGCGGTGATGATTAGTAATAACAAAATAAATAGCTGTTTTTAGAGATTTGTATAATTAATTGTGATATATTTGTATAATAGTATTGAAATTCTTTAAATTTTTACATTGTGTTTTGTTTGTTTCAGTTCATTGTGAACTCTAAATATTTATTGAACATAATTCCAACTCTAACTTGGAATTGACGTGACGTGAATTGATATCCAAATAACAAGATGTCAAATAACTTACGGTATGCAGTTAAACAGCTGTACCGACAAGTAAGTCATGAGAGAAATCTTTTGTTGTTTGTTTTTTTAGTTTTTAAGTTGTCAACCTTTAAGCCTGGTTCACACTAGCGTCATAATCGTAAGCAACACGCAGACTCAGTATTGCATTTATAACTTTGATCTCTTTAATGAGCATGGCCGAGTACACCACTGAGATTCTCTAATTATGTTGCTTACAATTACAATAGACCTCTTTACCTTTGTATGCAAATTGCCCATTTTAGATCACATGACATTCCCTTGAGAAATGTTCTTTTGTTAAAATATTTACACATGAAAGAATCAACTCCTAAGAGTGGCATCACGTGGTCTGAAATGGGCACAACAAACAACGAAGGTAAAGAGGTCTATTATGATGCTAGTGTGAAACAGGCTTAAGAATTTTACTTCATGCATTTATGAGATAATGAATGAATGACAGGGTTAGAATTTCAATTTTTTAATGACAAGATAAACTTATCTTGTTCACTGAGCAGCTACAAGATAAATGGATTGAACGCAAACTCAAAAACTTTATTTTTCTTTGCATATCATTATTTTCTAAAGAGAACTAACTAGAAAATGTGAGTTCAATTTCTTTTCACTCAATATTCGTAATTTTCAACTCACATTTAGCCAAGCAATTATCTCGTGAGAATTTCAAACCCTAAATGAGCAAAAATGTTGAATGGATGATCTCAAACCACAGGAAACCCATAAAGAGCAAAGTTACCTTTCTGAAAGAAACCGTAAATCATTCAAACAATAAGCCTTTTCACAGTTTAAGAATCGTTTTCAGTGCGCATGCAATTAATTTTTATCCTGAATTTCTCACCTTCTTTTGATTAATTAAAAACAAAAGAAGGTTTAAACAAAAGAAGGTGAAAAATTCGGGATAAAATCGCATGCACACTGATAACAATTAAACTGTGAATAGGCTTATTCTAGCACAAAGCATGATGGGAAAGTGAGTCCTTACGCTTTTTTGTTTCCTCTAAAAATTCATCTGACAATAATTTTCCTTCGACATTTTCTATGGAAATAAAAGGATTTCTGTAAACAAAAATAACGTGAGAGTAATTTTTTTCTGATTGTTCCTTTGATTTCCTTGTTACATTTAAAAAAAACTTCACTTTCTCGGAGTGCTTTGTGAGCTTTGATGCACATTGCCTATTGATGAATTTATGGAAAATGTATATTTCTATAAAAAAAATCCTTGTTACATTTTTAAAAACCTCACTTTCCCAGAGTGCTTTGTGAGCTTTGATGCACATTGCCTATCGATGAATTTATGGAAAATGTATGTTTCTGTAAAAAATTTTCAGATGATAATTTTTGATTGTGTTTATTCTTTTAGCTGATATACCTTGGAAGAGAATACCCAATGGGAGAAACATACTTCAAGGAAAAACTAAAGAAAGCATTCTTTAAAAACAGCCAAGAAACAGACCCAGAGAAAATCAAAATGCTGATTGCTCGGGGTGAATATGTTGTAAAAGAAATTGAAGCTCTGTACATGTTACGAAAATACAGAACTTTGAAAAAACGATATTACACAGACCATTAGAATTGAAGGAGAAGAAGCACGCCAGATGGTCTAGTAATTGAGACGTCAATGACTGGTTGGTTTTCATTTCACCTAAGAAAACGATCATGGAAAAGAGGGAAGAAAGTTTTAAAAATATTGGTTGAATTTTACTGAGAAAAATAATGTATATATCATGTAGAAAATTTTTTATTTGAATTAGACCAAGATTTTTGTTACCAGAAAAAAATCTTTAAAATTTCTGTGAGGTTGGAAAAGTTGTGTAAACTTAACGAGAACATCTCCTGACACATTTAAATGCATTTTGTATCTCTTGGAGCATGCCATTGAAATAATTTTAAATTCAGGCAAATGCAAAATGCACAATTTTCTCTGGATGATATATATCCCTATGCGTGTTACAGCGCGACCCGCAAAAGTATGACCACTTTTAATGTATTCGCATACTTCTTCTATGCACAGGCTTTTTGCTCCAAACGAGCTTTTGCACGCCTTATTTGGTAAAACCAGACAGCTTTGCATCAATTGTGTCAGTTTAAAGTACAAAATCCTGTGCATAGAAGTATGCAAATACATTAAATGTGGTCATACTTTTGAGCGTCGTGCTGTAAGATCAAACTGAAAACCAAGTCACTGGGCTCGACACTAACATGCATCGATCTACTAGCTATATGGTCTCAGACTAGTGAAGGTTTGCTGTGGACTAAGACTTGGGGGAAAAAGACCTTGGGACTAGTGATTATCCACATTTACTAGCCAAAGGACTAGTACCTAAAAAAGTTAGTGTTGAGCCCTGACAATTTATGAAATTTCAAATGAAGGATTCTTAGAAATTGTTGGTTTGAGACTTTTGAATGTACACAAGTGATTTTTTCCAATTCCATTTTCCAAGTTTTAATTTTGAGATGTTTTGGAATTTTGGTAGGACTTTCTTCTGCAATTTCTCTTGCAACTTTAGCTTGTAAATTTAAATTGTAAGAAAGTTTGTCTCTGGAAAAAAAGGCCTGCAAAGAATTCATCCACTCTCACTTTGCAACATCTCAAAATGAGTTCCTTTTACCTCACTGGAGTAAGATGAGGTTTTTTTTTAGTGTGACAATAAAAGTGTAAAGAAAATCTATGAAGAAAAAAAAAGTTATTTGAAAACTGGTAAAAATTGTTTGCAATGGAGTAATGAAAAACGAGTTTCACAAAGCATATTATGCTACAGAGAAAAAGTTCTACTTTTTATTAAAACTTTGTGCAGAGCAACTTTTCTTCCATGACAGTTTCACAAGGCGGAGCAACTCACGTGGTGCAAAGCAGATATCAGAGTTATACTCCATTGCCTTTAAACAATTATTGATTTAAGTCGCATACATCTTTGAACAATAAAATGCTAGGAGGATAAATGGTATTTCAATTGTCTTTTATTCAGTTTAGAAAAAATTGGGTTGAGTATATCTCCTGAAAAAATACATCCTGCAACACCATGAAACCTGACCAAGAATATAGTACATCCTGCAACACCAAGAAACCTGACCAAGAATACAATACATCCTGCAACACCAAGGAACCTGACCAAGAATGCAATACATCCTGCAACACCAATAAACCTGACTAAGAATACAATACATCCTGCAACACCAAGAAACCTGACCAAGAATACAATACATCCTGCAACACCAAGAAACCTGACCAAGAATATAATACATCCTGCAACACCAAGAAACCTGACCAAGAATGCAATATATCCTGCAACACCAAGAAACTTAACCAAGAATATAATATTTCCTGCAACACCAAGAAACCTGAACAAGAATACAATACATCCTGCAACACCAAGAAACCTGACCAAGAATACAATACATCCTGCAACACCAAGAAACCTGACCAAGGATACAATACATCCTGCAACACCAAGGAACCTAACCAAGAATGCAATACATCCTGCAACACCAAGAAACCTGACCAAGAATACAATACATCCTGCAACACCAAGAAACCTAACCAAGAATACAATACATCCTGCAACACCAAGGAACCTAACCAAGAATGCAATACATCCTGCAACACCAAGAATAAACCTGACCAAGAATACAATACATCCTGCAACACCAAGAAACCTGACCAAGAATGCAATACATCCTGCAACACCAAGAAACCTGACCAAGAATACAATACATCCTGCAACACCAAGAAACCTGACCAAGAATACAATACATCCTGCAACACCAAGAAACCTAACCAAGAAAACAATACATCCTGCAATACCAAGAAACCTGACCAAGAATACAATACGTCCTGCAACACCAAGAAACCTGACCAAGAATACAATATATCCTGCAACACCAAGGAACCTGACCAAGAATACAATACATCCTCCAACACCAAGAAACCTGACCAAGAATACAATACATCCTGCAACACCAAGGAACCTGACCAAGAATACAATACATCCTGCAACACCAAGAAACCTGACCAAGAATACAATACATCCTGCAACACCAAGGAACCTAACCAAGAATGCAATACATCCTGCAACACCAAGAAACCTGACCAAGAATACAATACATCCTGCAACACCAAGAAACCTAACCAAGAATACAATACATCCTGCAACACCAAGGAACCTAACCAAGAATGCAATACATCCTGCAACACCAAGAAACCTGACCAAGAATACAATACATCCTGCAACACCAAGAAACCTGACCAAGAATGCAATACATCCTGCAACACCAAGAAACCTGACCAAGAATACAATACATCCTGCAACACCAAGAAACCTGACCAAGAATGCAATACATCCTGCAACACCAAGGAACCTGACCAAGAATGCAATACATCCTGCAACACCAAGGAACCTGACCAAGAATGCAATCGTCCTGCAACACCAAGAAACCTGACCAAGAATACAATACATCCTGCAACACCAAGGAACCTGACCAAGAATGCAATACATCCTGCAACACCAAGAAACCTGACCAAGAATACAATATATCCTGCAACACCAAGGAACCTGACCAAGAATACAATACATCCTGCAACACCCCAAGGAACCTAACTAAGAATACAATACATCCTGCAACACCAAGAAACCTGACCAAGAATACAATACATCCTGCAACACCAAGGAACCTAACCAAGAATGCAATACATCCTGCAACACCAAGAAACCTGACCAAGAATACAATACATCCTGCAACACCAAGAAACCTAACCAAGAATACAATACATCCTGCAACACCAAGGAACCTAACCAAGAATGCAATACATCCTGCAACACCAAGAAACCTGACCAAGAATACAATACATCCTGCAACACCAAGAAACCTGACCAAGAATGCAATACATCCTGCAACACCAAGAAACCTGACCAAGAATACAATACATCCTGCAACACCAAGAAACCTGACCAAGAATGCAATACATCCTGCAACACCAAGGAACCTGACCAAGAATGCAATACATCCTGCAACACCAAGGAACCTGACCAAGAATGCAATCGTCCTGCAACACCAAGAAACCTGACCAAGAATACAATACATCCTGCAACACCAAGGAACCTGACCAAGAATGCAATACATCCTGCAACACCAAGAAACCTGACCAAGAATACAATATATCCTGCAACACCAAGGAACCTGACCAAGAATACAATACATCCTGCAATACCCCAAGGAACCTAACTAAGAATACAATACATCCTGCAACACCAAGAAACCTGACCAAGAATACAATACATCCTGCAACACCAAGAAACCTGACCAAGAATACAATACATCCTGCAACACAAATAATACAATACCAATTCGAAAAATCCCTCTTACTCTCAAGAATTCACTTTAATTTCGCAATAAAATCGACTATATATAGGTGATGATAACCGGGATTTCCGGTGATTTTTTGATATTTTGGTACGTATATATCTGGAATGTTTCAACAAAGCATTTGATTGACAACTCCCCTGTGGTTATGCTATCATATCAACGACTGATTTTGTCATAATAATCCTTATGACTGTCATTAATTTTTGACTTTATCAGACTGACTCGTGCTTTTTATACGAATGTAATAACAAGTTATGACTAAGTTATAATCATTATTTCTATGGACGCGCTCTCCCAGAGAGAATACAACGGAGGGAGTCCTGTGATTTGCTTGTGCAAGACACACGTACGACGAACTTGTGGTCAAAGCTCAGCATGGACGTTTCCTAAAAGTAGGAACGCGAATCACAGCTATATTTGCAATCAACTTCTTCTCTAAATCCAGAACCAATCAAAAACCGATAGAGACGCGATAGACAATCAAGACGCTTGAATGCGGATGTCTTTATGCGCATGACATCATGACAGGAACTTGGCTTTCGGGATTTTTTTTCGCGCATTTTTGAGAATTGAGATTTCCAATCTTCCAATAAAAAAAAAAAATTCTATACCGAGCCAGTTTGTACAAGATCATTTTACGTCTCCCTAAGCTTTATCTACTTACAGATATGAAGCAAAACTAAAATTGCTTATTTATTTTAAGGAAACTTTATTTTATTTATAGTTATTCCAGGAAGGAAAGGCTAGACGGTGTTTTTAAATAGTTAACATCAGCAAATACCATTGCTAGATATTTCAATCACCTGCATGAAGGAATCTCATTCAGTACCATGCAGCTTACAATGACAGGAAAGGACTGCCCGTCATGTGATATCAACAAGAGAGTATTCTATTGCTTGGCATCATTCAGCTGAATGAATCTCATGAATCTCATTACCAGCCTACAATGACAGGCAAACACTGCCCGTCATGTGCTATTAAACCAAAGAGTATCATATTGCATGGTATCAATCAGCTGAATAAAATACGAGACATTAGGCAATAGACCCTTCAGTCTACAAAATGGCGGCCGCAAATCCAATAACCAAATAAGTTAAAATTAATAAAAATCTATACTGACAAAACTAGAAAGAGCGCCTTTACTTTAGTAATCCTACAAAGATTCATGATGTCAGGTGTTAAATGGACCGAGAAAACTTTTAAAGTTGAAAATGTGCATTCTTCAGCTACCGATCTAGCTCTACGTCTTGGGTCAACACTTCAAGGTGTCGTTCAAGACTGCTAGAAAAAATACCAATGATTCTTCTATAGGAATTCAAATAATTACTATTAAATCACTAAATGTTTTTCGCAGTGAGATAAACTTGTTTAGTTTTGCTTGTCTTTAATTTATCAAAGTGCATAATCATCTTATCGGAATTAAACCACGTGAAGTTTAAAATACACTCCAACAAGAAAACAAACGTGTTTGTACTGAAGAATGGCGAGAATGCAAAATCTTAGCTTTTTTAAATTGTGATTTATTTTCAGCCTCGCACTCCCTGCTACCAGACATAGCCACTCGTAGTATATTTTCTCTCTAGGGGAGACTATGATACCAGGGAAAGCCTCGTAGTATTCCAGTATGAATTTAACTTTCGACATTTAGTTGTACGCGTTTTTTCCTTACAAAAGGTAAAACTACCCTCCAACGAAGCAGTCGGAAAAGATCGGGAACTCTGGCGTAAAGCTTTCATTATGATGCTTGTTGATATATCACGTACTAGATGCAACTCCTAAAGCATCGTGAAAGAAACTGAAAAACCTTAACAAATATGAACAAATGCTATCTTGAGTTTAGCCTGCATTGCAGGCGTTCTTCGATGGTTCTTTCCGGACGGGGAGGAAAGAACCAACGAAGAACGCCTGCAATGCAGGCTGTCTTGAGTTTAGAGATTTTTTTCGGGCGTGTTTATGGGATCAGTCGAGTCCAGACTCGGCAAGTTCGTATTCTCGTATTTTGGCTAATACATCAATCAAACTTACCTAACTTCCAAGTAAGTAATTTTTCTATTGACATAAGTAAAAAAAATAGACATCCGGAAGGTTGCGCAAGAATGAAAAAACCCTAAGAATTTTCATCTAGGCTTTTTTTAATTATTTTAAAGTAGTTACCTTTCACAGTTTTAAAGTTAGGCTTTCTGCGTTGACATGTCCACGATTTGGCTGCCATCACCTTCGAGCCATCACCCATTTTTAGCCTCTTTTCTAATCCTTTATCTTCAGCGTCGGTCAAATGCTATAAAAACATATCTTTGTTAGAGAGAGTTTATTTAAGATAGACCTACCTAACGGTCGGCTTCCACTGATGACATGTGAGGTGAACTTCAAATAACGTTTATATTTGTTGCGTATTGTTATTTTTTTATTCTGAATTACTAAGAAAACTTTCAAGGTTATCAGAAATAAAAATTTAATTAAAAAAATCTAGAACTCTCTATACGCGATCGGTAAAATAATATTTTTGCTTTGGTTGGACTGATAGACGTTATGGTGACCAGATTCGCGCGCTTTTATATTACTGAGCGCGTGTTTTTATTCTTTTTTATGAAAGATAGTTTTAACACAAAAATGAGGACAGCGATCACAACTGAATTATAGGGGGACGTATTAGAATTTATTTCAGTGTAACTAATAATCTGTTTCCAAAACGGCTCTTTTCTGTGATGCATTAAAACTAACTCTTTTTGAGGGAAAACACAAAGTACATCTCGAACAAAACTGTCGCATTTCGGTTTTTTTTTTTTTTTTTTTTTTTTTTTTTTTAAAAAAAAGCTGAGTTAATGCAAATCTGCGTAACGAAAATCGCAGCGTCAAATCATCTCAATTTGGAGACACTGAAAACAAAAGAATCTCAATCTCCCGAGTATTGGAACTTATTGTTTTGTCCTCCTCCAAAATAAGCTGCATTCCGACGTGCACACGAATCCAGACACGCGAGCCATGCTGAGCTCAAGCAAACGAAAACTAAGCTTCTCATGACTATTTATAGCAGGTATCATGCTGATCAACAATCTTTTATATTTTTGACTAATGTAAACATGCACAACAAAAAATAGCTAGTCCAAGCACTTGAGGATTTCCGCTGTAAAAAATCATTGTTATCTGGTGAGCTGCAGTTGGAGAATGTTGGCTGAAGGAGAACCTTCAATCATTAGAGAGTCAAAATAGAAAAAGAATTACAAACACACAAAGGATATAAATACCTCATTGCAGTGCTTGGTTAAAGATCAGAGACTAAAACGTGATGATGGACGAGAGGTAGAAGAGGGACTCACGGCCACAATACTGGAAGAATTAGCTATACAGCCCTTGTACTAAGGGAGGCAGCCAATATTTACCGGCTGTGGAGAGGTGGTGGTGGGGATTTAGGGGGATTACATTTTTTAGACAACTAAAGGGAGGATCAGGAGGATCAGCTATATATTGGCAAGGGTCAAAGGCGTAATCACAAAGCACCAACCACTAGAAAAGGGGGGTTATAAAAAAAGATATTGCTTTTTGAGGGATAAGGTAATCTTGATGGTGCTACAAAGATCCCACGAGATTTCAATCCTCAAGAGAAGGGATTTCTTTTGTTTTGACCTCCAGATTACGTGAATTAGTGCAACTTGAGATGTATTGGTCATTTGCGCACACATACTAAAACTACCAGGACCCCTTAAGCATTTAGTTCTATGGAATGCGCTCCGCCCTTCCCCTCCTTTGTCAGTAGAGCACCGACTCCCCCTCCCCCTCCCCCTCCCCCTCCCCCTCCCCCTCCCCCTCTCCCCTTCCACCTCCCCCTTCCCCTCCCCCTCTCCCCACACCCCTCCTTCCCATGATGGAAACCTCCTACTGTTTATTTTCAAAGTTAACGAACTTTAATCAGTTTTTAGATTGAACTATAATCACAAACAGTTTTGAAATCCGAGTCCATCCAGAACTAGACCGAGATCAAATTAACCAATCTGGTCAAGTGTTGCGACACGAAGCGCACTTTTTTAGTAGTCACAAGCACCTTCATTTGGCTTGAACGTCCGGGCGATTGAAGTCACAGCTACTCTTAAAATACCAGCCACTCTCGCTAGAATTTCTAAGTTTAAGCGAATGAATCCGAATTGGTTCGTCGAGGAACGATTTCGCATGACTCCGATGTATCCCATCAGGCCAATCCCCATGTGTCCGCTGTGCACGGGAGCTCAATGGCATCCTAGGCCAATCAGGATAATTCCTAAACCACTTCTCGAAGAGTTAAGCCTGGAGAACGAGTTAAGTAGAGTATCAGCGCAAGTCGACGACGACATGATGAAGAAAAGAAATCTTGAGGAAACAGACGAAATTTCTAACCCTGAAACTGTAACACCAAAGCTGAAGTTTGGAATTGAAGCCATTCTTAGTGGTACCACGACAGGTAAGGCACGATTAAACACGTCTTCATCTCTTATCTAATTCATAAACTGACATTTTATGGCCTGGCATGACTTCAGAATAATTTTATCTTAGATTTTAATCTACGTATTTATTATATTTACTGATAAAGACAAAATTAATGATTATGAAGTTCATCTCAAGATAAATTTTTTTTTTTTTTTTGAAAAAAATTAAGTCAAAAATGTTGCTAAACGATTATAGAGTGATCAAATTTTTTTAAAGTTAAAACTAAAGAATGAATCGTTTCTCGACTTTCAATGAAATCAAAATAAATGAAAGAACAGCATTGTAATAGTATTTTAATTTTAATTAACAATTACATTAAAAAAGAAGAAGAAATAAATAGGATTTAGGAGTGGCATTTCCACAGAGTGGATCTTCATCCACTGAAATTCAAATTAGAATTTAGAATTTGAGTTTTGTGGAGGAAGGAGAACTGGAGGCCGGAAAAAAAATCCTCCAAACCAACAAACAACTATACTCACATACGACACCGAGCTCGGTGGGACTCGAACCCGGGTTGGGTTGCATTGGTGAGAGGCGACCTTTCTTCCCAGAGACGTTGCATGAAAGGTAAAGATTTAGGGCTGGTCGAAACCCAAAATAGAATGTTTAAACTTGATAAACAGAAGTCGTAAAAGATTTAAACGATCTCACAGTGTTAAAATCTTCACTTATTTTTTCCAGCGATTCAATCGTCAAATTCCAGTCATTCACAAAGAAAACCTCCCAGACCTCGACCAGTGTTCACTCAACTACAACGCCAAGGTCTGGAGCGATGTTTCTTGGCTAAAAAATACCTCCAGAAGAGCGAGAGAACAAAAATAGCTTCAATGCTGAACTTGACTGAGAAGCAAGTCAAAATATGGTTCCAAAACAGAAGAGTCAAGCGCAAACAAGAAATCCATCCCAGCACACCCGATGGGGTTGCGGCGACGACACATGGGTACTTGTGTCAGCAGTGTTACCCACATTAGAATGACGCATGCGTAGAACATATTTTTAAATTAGTAGATCAAGTTTATCTAATAAGTTCGCGCTGATTTTGGTCAGCAGTCTTATTAACTTCAAATAGACGCATGCGTAGAACACACTTTTAAATCGGTTAAAAAGTAAGCATCCTCACTTTATGAGCCCACGTTGGTCTTGGTCAACAGTTTATTCACAATGAAAAGACGCATGCGTAGAACTCTTTTTTAGATGAAAGTCATTTTAAATTTTTTCTTAATAATATTAAGTAGATGCATGCGTAGAACATGACAGAAAATTGAACACCGATCAAAAAAGCCCGCGTTGGTTATGGTCAGTAGTGTTACCCACATGAGGTGTATTTATAGAATAACTTTTATCAAATTTAAAGTATTTCGACGTTCGAGCTAGTCCAGTACTACTTCAAGGTTTTCCGAAAGGGCCTGGAAACTATAGAAACACAGATTTTACTCTAGCCAATCAAAATTGGCTTTTACCTTAGCCAATTTACTCTAGCCAATCAGATAACGAGATTCCTGATTTGATGGCTCTTTCTCTAGGTAGTGTTAACTAAAACCACAGGAACTGTTCATAATTTATTTTCGCGCCGGTTGAACTTCGCCATGAAGTCTGGTGACAATTCTCACGTGCACTCACAGAACGTACTGCTGTGTTTTCCGACTGCAGACTCACTTATTCTTGCTTCGTTCAAGAATAGGTAAGTTATTGGACCCCTAAATACATGTGATTTTTTCAACTGAGTGTCTATGTTTTAAGGTAACAGTGCACAAACTGGCCTGCGGTCAGAATTTACAGTGGTGATTTTTCTTACCTTAAAATATTCTTATTAGTTAATCCATTAAATTTCCTTTGATATAGAAACGGCTGGGAGAATGGGAACTTGTTTATCGCGCTTTTGGTACACAGTAACCATAGCAACAACAAACAGCGATAATAAAGAAAGAATTTGGTTTTCATTTCGTGAGCTTTGATGTTTGTTGCTTTGCCCGACCCAGTCTCGAAATTAGCACCCAGTCTCCCACTCGTTCCTCTCCAGGTTTGTGGTTTGCTTAGAGTTTTATTTGATTTTCTGGTGAAATTTCATAATTATTTAATATCGAGTACGACCACAAACGAGAAGACAAGATAATTTTGAATTATAAAGAAAAAAGGAGATTCTTGTGAAAAGGATTGGGATTACATTGAGCATTTTTATATATTTCAATTTCAAATAAATCTTAAAAGAAATCATCTTGAAATCAGTGTATATTTATTTCTTTACAAAAACCGTTCTTATGGCAAGCCATTTCAATGTTACGGCATGTCGTACCGTGTACGTGCTGTAAGTCAGTACCGTATGTTTCCCGCTCATACGATAACCATTCTAAAGGGAAGCCATTGCAATGTTACAGTATCTCTTACCGTGTACGTGCTGTACGTACCACTTAATTTAAAATCAACCTATTTTTAGATTTCTTTTTAAAGATAAAATGCTGCAAATACTATTATGGCTTAATCACTGCGCGAATACCTAAAATCATCGCATGTACTTTTTAGCGAAATTCTGTGGTTTCCCGGTTCTTTTTTTGTCAAGCTTTATCCTTCTCAATCCTAAAGGCGGCCAAGATAATACGAGAAACCATTGTGGCCATGTACCGACAAATCCTACATGATCATTTGGCTTATTAGTATTTATCTGGGGTTTTGTAGGCATCCCAATCCTATAAATATTTAATTTTATTGTCCACTAAAACTTAAACAATATTTTAGTGTCAGTATTTGTATTTTGTCAGGTTTTTTCACATTTTTTCATTGCCTTCTCTTTTCTCGTGGATTATGACTTTCTTTGTTAACGAAAAACTCTACAAAGTGGCAAAAATCTTATTAGATTTATCAAAATAAAAACTCCGATAAAACTAAAAACTGGTTGTAAAGGTGCGGCACTGAAATGGCTTCCGCTCTGAACCAATGAAAAAGCGAGAAAATGCAAATCATTTAATCAAAAGGCTTTATTTCAGAAGCCATTTGAGAGCTACTTCGACCCTGGCCGCATATGACGTTTTTTACACAGCTGTTCAACTACTAACTACACTCAGATGAATTTTCTCTGTGTCAGTGTAATTGTTCTTTTGAAAGTGTTTTTTTTAGTGGTGAACTTGGAGCTAGAACTGTCTCCAGGCTACCATTCAATTGCCCACTAGCATTTGAATATATTTTCAATCATGTTCAATTCCGGGCATGTGACATATATCACTTAAAAAACTCTTTACGGACCGATTGAAAATCACAATTAAGCAGGATAACATATAGGCATCGATTATCAACGATGAGGCGAATATAAATATACTTGCAGCGAAAAAAAATCTCTTTGTTTTTCACCATAATAATTATTGGACTGAGAAGTTTTTTCCGCAATCATTAGCATAAGAGTGGTCTAGAGTCGTGCAAGACTGCAGGCTTCTAGGCTCTTGAATGGAAGCTAGTAGTTGAGCTTTTTATGGTTCAAGTGATAAATGATTTATAATCTTTTAAAACCATATGGATAAAGACCCACAAAAACCTGAGCTGAGAAAGCATTAGTTTCAAAACTTGAAGGCAGGGAAGAAAACAGGCTAACGATGAAGGCTGCGTCCTTCGTCTCGCTTATGCTTGTCTTCCTATCCTCTTCATCAACTGCAAAACAGCAGTCAACTTGTAAAAGAAGTGAAAACACTCTCTATAACTTTCAACTTAAATATCTATTTGGCGAAGGTGTGGAATGGAACGAATATAGAGGAAAAGTGCTCTTGGTAACGAACGTAGCAACCTATTGACGGTTCACTCCGAGAGATTATCCACAACTGAATGCATTAATGAAAAAATATGGTGAATCTAAAGACGGTGGATGTGAGTTCGCTATCTTGGGATTTCCCTGTAACCAGTTCAACTTCCACGAACCAGGATGGACTCCTCAAGAAATTATGAACGGAATAAAGTATGTTCGACCTGGAAATGGGTTTGAGCCTGCGTTTAGATTGTTTGAGAAGCAAGATGTGAATGGAGCCAAAGAGAATCCAATCTACACTCATCTAAAGGTAAACAGTCCGATCTAATCTAAATTGAATCTAAATAATTTTCTTCGTTTTTTAACACGGTTGTTTGATACGACAGAACGAGGCTCCTAGGTGAAATTAAATTGAAGCTAATAAGTACACTTTTTGTATACAATTTCACCAGAAAAATAAGCGAAAAAAATATAGACTTCTTTCACGTGACGTTAAAGCAGCTCCACTTGTAGGGGGGAAAAACAAAATAATTTCAATCTCCTGAGAATTGGAACCTATTGTTTTGTCCTCCAAATTGAGCTGCACCCGATGTTCTGCAAGGTATATGTATATGTTCTGGTCAGAATGTTTGGTAGTGGTGTTGGTGAATTAAAAATGTATTATTTTGTGCTGAGTCATTCTGCGCTTTGTGTGAGTGAGTGTATAACCTGAGTATCAGGTCCTTGGGGGCGTAGAGCCTGATACTTAGGTTTAGTATGTGTGTATTGGATGCCTTGCGCACCGCTCATATTTTAATCGCTTCGTGCAAGCCATCTTAATTCTCTGTTCGTTATATTCGTTACGTGTATTGCGCGTCAGCATTTTGAGTTCATCAAATGCGTGATGTGTGCGTGTTTTGAGCGTGGTGTTGTATACTTGTATGTGTTGCGCGCGCGCAAATTAAGATTGTAGTTAATGGTTACAATGGTTTCGAGTGGCATGCCGTAGAATATCCCACGAGTCACTTGTAGTTTTTAGTATCAACACGAGCCTTTAGACTCGTGTGTATACAAAGAAAATACAAGTGACGAGTATTTTCTATGTATTTTCTATGGTGTGGGATAAATTTTATCATGGGTGTTTGCAAGCGCCTTGCGCGCACGTTTCGCCACGCACAAGCTGCTTTAATTTCCATAGTTGGACGAAAAACTGTGCCGTTGTTGCCTTATATTCTGAATAATGAAACAATTCTTTAATTTCAGAAATATTGTCCTCTCCCGGGCGGAGTTATCGTGAAAGATTTCAAAAAAATCACTTGGGAGCCCGTGCGAAACGACGACATTTCTTGGAATTTCGAAAAGTTTTTGATCGACGAGAATGGGTATGCCGCGAAGAGATTCCTGCCCGCTTTGACGCCAATTGAACTAACTGGAGACATCGAAGAAATGATAGAAAAATGCAGTGCGAAGAAAAGAAGAAGGGCTAGGAACGCAGGGTACATTGACAATGAGTAAAGACGCGAGGAGAACCGTTAAATATGCTGAGATATATATTGTATGTAGCTATATAATACAGTTAAAAGAACTATTAGAATTTTACAACATATATTAGATTCTTTCCATTCGTTTATTTCCTTTTCGTCTCCTTTCGTTTTCACTATTTGGTACGTTGATTATTGTTATTATTATTATTATCACTATTATGATGATGATGATGATGATGATGATGATGATGATATGATGATGATGATGATGGGGATGTTGATGATGGGGATGTTGATGATGATGGTGATGATGATGATATGATGATGATGGTGGGGATGTTGAAGAAGATGGTGATGATATGATGATGATGATGATGGGGATGTTGATGATGATGATGATATGATAATGATGGTGGGGATGTTGATGATGATGGTGATGATGATGATATGATGATGATGGTGGGGATGTTGAAGATGATGATGATATGATGATGATGATGATGGGGATGTTGATGATGATGGTGATGATGATGATATGATGATGATGGTGGGGATGTTGAAGAAGATGATGATGATATGATGATATGATGATGGTGGGGATGTTGATGATGATGGTGATGATGATGATATGATGATGATGGTGGGGATGTTGATGATGATGATGATATGATGATGATGATGGGGATGTTGAAGAAGATGATGATGATATGATGATATGATGATGATGGTGGGGATGTTCAAGATGATGATGATGATATGATGATGGTGGGGATGTTGATGATGATGGTGATGATGATGATATGATGATGATGGTGGGGATGTTGATGATGATGATGATATGATGATGATGATGGGGATGTTGAAGAAGATGATGATGATATGATGATATGATGATGATGGTGGGGATGTTCAAGATGATGATGATGATATGATGATGGTGGGGATGTTGATGATGATGGTGATGATGATGATATGATGATGATGATGGTGGGGATGTTGATGATGATGATGATATGATGATGATGGTGGGGATGTTGATGATGATGATGATATGATGATGATGGTGGGGATGTTGATGATGATGGTGATGATGATGATATGATGATGATGATGATGATGATGAAGAAGATGATGATGATGAAGATCATGATGATGATACGATGATGATGATGACGATGATGATGAAGAAGATGATGATGATAAAGATCATGATGATGATGATGATACGATGATGATGATGATGATGAAGAAGAAGAAGATCATGATGATGAAGATCATGATGATGATGATACGATGATGATGATGATGATGAAGAAGAAGAAGATCATGATGAAGATCATGATGATGATGATGATACGATGATGATGATGAAGAAGAAGATTGTGATGGTGATGATGAAGAAGAAGATGACGATGATCAAGATCATGTGAAGATGATGATGATCAAAATCATGATGATGATGTTGATGATGAGGATGATGGTGATGGTGGAGATGATGATGGTGATGTTGATGATGATCGTGGTGATGACAGTGATGGTGATAATGGTGACGATGGTAGTGATGATGATGTTGATGATGATGATAACGATAACGATGATGATGATGATTATGAGAGTATTGATGAATGAGAGTGTTGATAGATGAGGGTGATGTTGAAGTTATTTATTTTTCCAATATTTTTTTCATTCAACCTGAGCAATCATGACTTTATAGTCAAATTTGATTAGTCATTCTTTCTTTAATCTCAAGTTTCCAGACGTATGTTATTAGCGAACCATGCCAGTTGATGACGAGCTTATCGTAAACTGTCACTCATTGCAGTAGATAGGCTCTGATGTTAGTCTGTTGTCTTGACCAGTCCTTATGCATTCAGCTGTGCAAGAAACAAACTTAACTGGATTCATGCAAAACTAAAAACCTTAAAATCTGGAATATTTAAGAAAACGTCTAGATCTATAACTACTTTATGACATTCTCGGATAAAATAGAAAGCAAGAAAGTCAAAAATATCTCCATTTTTTTCAATCGTTTACGACCTCAGGGGTGTTAATACAAGTTCTTAAAAAGCAATTAAAATAAGCCCAAACCAAACTATGATTATTTATATTTAAATGCACTATCAATTTTTGTCTGAACATTGTATGCTTTGGGTATTTTCTTGTCTTCAAAATCCTACAATTTTTTCATTATTTTAAAACTGAATTCTTATTTTAAAAGCAAATTTCTAATCTAAGGTTGCAGATTATAAGGCCAAGTTCAGGTGCCGTCTTTTGCTTAATGCCAGGAGAAGATGTGTGTTAAATTTGGTCTACATACTTCTACTAGTTTAAGAGAAAACAGCGCTCGACCTCAAAGGCAATTAGATTCGACGCGGCAAAATTTCGTAGTCTGGACTGGGCCTTTGTGTTTTCCCGGCAAACGCAAAAAATGAATGACAAAATTATTACTTGCTCTTAGCTATTATTTGTAGTCTGAACTAGAAAATAAAACCTCAGAAATGCTTCTTTTTTATGTTTTAGATACCAGCATGTTTATTTGATAAAAAGTGAGATATTTTCAGCTTTATTTTCAGTGATTAGTGAACTCTTAGCTGACGTGTCCTTACGAATTATCGATGAGCATTATCTTTGCTATGTTTATCGATATCATTTGGGTTCTTCAAATCATTTTTATGGCAAAATTTCTTGTCCAATAAGATCGATGACAGAACCTATAAGAAACTATAAAGTAAACACTAAAAAAGAACTCGCAGATTCGTCGAAAAATAAATATGTCTGGACAAATTCGAAACTTAGCTGACATGTAATTTTGTTAGGCTAAAAAATCTCTTTTCTCTCTTTGTAAAATAATCGGTAAAAAAGTTCAAACTCACTTATGATTACCAAAAGCACTTTCTTTGATGCTTTGAAAGTCGGTGTAGTTCAATTATTGTCATGAAACTTCGGTTCTTGGCCAAACAATGCAGAATTTTTTTTTATTTGATCCTAAGAAGCGCGCAATTTTCTGAATTGAAATTGAAAGCTTTCGATCTCATTTTCTCCGAAACCTTAAATCAGTTCCTATTTTGAATTGGCAATGTAGTGAGGGAAAGGCCAATGGTTTTGGGAAAAGGACTGTTAAGAATTAGGATTTTGATATTGTTTTCAGTTCTGCTTTGAATTTTTAAAGTAAATAGCTATTTAACGTAAGCAGATGTTTCCAGCGAAGCAGAAAAACACCGAGCATATATGCTATTTTCGGTCGATTTATTTCATAAAATTTTTCTCTTCTAAGCCTTCTTACTTCTTAGAATTAGAGCCGAAATGTTTCAATATAGCGTAGCTAGGAGTTTCTTTCTTGAACCGAAAGAATTTTGTAATTTTTGATGGATATTTGTGCCTTTTTAGAATTCAAATGAGGAAAATTCTATGGATACAGGAATTTCACTTAAATTACAACTTTGAGATTTAAAGTTTAAAGTTAGAAAGATTCTCTGGGCTTTTGGAAACAGAAAAATAGTAGATATTTTGACAATAGAATATTTTTAAGCTTGACTCTCTCAGCTCCATTGGTTCCAATCAGCTGGTCTTGCAGCTGTTTATTATTCAAATTTAGACCAATAATCAATTCAAGACGCAGATTTAGTCATCTTTTCACCCATTCTTCTATTGCGTTTCGACTCGAAAGGGCATTGAAGTGAAGGGGGCTAACTGAGCGAGCTTTCAACATGGAAGTTTCGTTCTCGTTGCCGATTTTGGCGCTTTTTCTAGCGTCAGCTGTGACAGCGAATACTAATACGTCTTGTAGTGAAAGTAAGAGCACGGTCTACGATATACAGTTCAAAAATTTGTACGGAAAGCCCGTAAAGTGGAACGAGTATAAACATAAGGTAATACTCGTGGTTAATGTCGCGACCTACTGAGGCTATACGAAGCGGGATTATCCACTATTGAATGCATTGATGGAAAAATATGGAGGTCCCAGGGAAGATAGATGTGGATTCAAAATTCTCGGATTTCCATGTAATCAATTTGGGAGACAAGAACCAGGAGAAAATCCGGATGAAATTCTCAACGGATTGAAGTATGTACGACCAGGTAATGGTTTCAAACCAGTTTTTCCTTTGATGGAGAAGCTAGACGTAAATGGCGCAAAACAACACCAAATGTACACCTATTTGAAGGTAAAACTACAACTTTTACATCTAAGATGCCTCACTGAGTTCTCGACTTAGTATGACGAGTTTAACTTTCATTTTTTTTACTTCCAATTACCATAAATTGATTCGCAATAGCTGGGTTTCAATCAGCTGATAAAAGTCTTTGAATCTCATTATCTGCTCCAAATGGTGGTCAAACACTGACCACCATGTGCTGTCAACCAGAAAGAATTCTTTTGAAAACTTGTGATTCAGCTGATGAACATTCCGCACGAGACAAGAAATGAGGGCATGTGAAACCCAGCTATAGACTTTTTTGCTCTATCAATGAAATAAGAGCATCTTTTGGTTAAGATTCTAAAGATGTTCAAATCTTTGAGCTTACCTATTGTTCGTGAAACGCACGAAGTCGAAAATAGTGAAAAGGTCTACCCATCCATCTACCCATCCATCCATCCATCCATCCACCCATCAATCCATCTTGTACCCATCCATCTACCCATCCATCCATCCATCCACCCATCAATCCATCTTGTACCCACCCACCCATCCATCCATCCATCTCGCATCCATCCATCTTGTACCCATCCATCCATCTACCCATCCACCCATCCATCCATCCATCTTGTATCCATCCATCCATCCATCCATCTTGTACCCATCCATCCATCCATCCATTCTTTCATCTACTAAATGAACAATTTTACGTAACAGGAACACTGTCCCCTCCCCGGTGGAGTCATTATGAAAACCGCCAAAAGCATCATCTGGGAACCAATCAGAAACGACGACCTTAACTGGAATTTCAACAAGTTCTTGATCGACCACAATGGAAAGCCAGTTAAAAGATTCCATCCCTCTGTCCCACCACTGGAACTGAGCGCTGACATTGAAAGATTGATGTCTGAATGTGTCGTGAAACGAAGGCTGGAATCGCAACAAAACGAAGAAAACGACGCCTTCTATGAAGAATACTAAAATCCTGATAATTTGGGCATAATTTCTTTGATTAATCATTGTAACCTTTCTCTGTTTTCGCTTTACTTTGGCGTAAAAACTTGTGAATTCGAAATATATTTTATTGGTCAAGTATAATAATAATAACCATTTTTATAATAATAATTAATTAACTAATTAATTAATTAATAATTACCCCATTACATTTATTTAAACAGAAAACCGCAAACAATCAAAAACGAGTTACAAAACAAAATTTACGTATATATAAATTGGAAAACATATATCATATACATGATAGTATCCATAGTAAACGTTAAATATATCGAACTAATGTTCTCCCAAAGTAGAATACAAACAATAGCAATAGTTTTTACACCTAGGTAAAGCCCCACTTTATTTGTTAAGGGTTTTGGGTATTTTTTTTAATATGCAATTCAACGGTCCCAAGACCGAACTCTGGGGAATACCAATAATTTCTTTCTCTTTGAAGAGCTTCTGACCCGAAAAGCCCGGATACATGGAAAATAACGTTGCGTGTGACAAGTAGAAGATATCACATTCTAAGTCGAGGAGGGAGGGGGCAAGGTCGTGTTGTTATTAGTATTTGTGTTAAAGATGTATAATGTTGTCTGTAATGAACCAGTTGATGACGAGCTTATCGTAAACTGTCACTATTGCAGTAGATAAGCTCTGATGTTAGTTTGTAGTGTTGCGCCGTCTTTATGCATTCAGATGTGCAAGACTAGCTAAGCTGGTGTTTAGATAATCATTAATATCTTGGGTACTTATGACTGATAATAATATGAGGTGTTCATGATGTGAGTATTGGGCTGAAATAAATATTAAACGATTAATGGGAACCGAAGATTCGTAACTCTTGTCAGGGATATTTCCGATTCTCTCCTTTTTCTCTTCCTTTCCCGGTTTCTTGTTTTGTGTATAGCATGGGTGGCGTATGCTGCTAACGCGTCGTCTTTCACCACTGTAGTTCCAAAGGTTCGGGTCACTGGTTCGAGCCCTGTGGACACCATGTGAATTGAGTTTGTTTGATGTGTTGTTCTCTCCTGTGCTACGAGGGTTTTCTCCGGGTACTCCGGTTTCCTCCCTCCGTAAAAATCCACATATGAATGAGCGTCGTGTGTGAAAAGTGTCCCCGAGTCGAAAGCGCTAGAATGAGTAGACACTCAAATAAAGAGAATTATTTTATTACTACTATTTCCTTCATTCCTTCCTTTGCCTCTCCCCCTCTCTCTCTTAGAATAATAATGCTCATAATAATACCCATGGCAGAAAAAACTGAATTGCGGAAAATGACACAAAATGTCATAAAATCATGTACTAATATGCCGTATATACATATGCTTGAAGAAGAACTCTCTCTTTGTTTTCGCTTTCTTTCCCTCTATGTTTATCTCATTCTTTCTTTTCTTTTTTCATTATGTCAATGCCCAGACATTCAGCTATTTTAGCTGATGTTCAAAATCGTTAGATTGGTCTTCCTGTTTAAAAATTATACCGAGTAAGCCTGCGTACCAAAGTGAGCCAGCAATGCTGGTTTATTTTTGGTCAGCGTCTTCCAGCACGTGCAGCAAGAAATCAACATGGTGTTGAAGAAAGTAGATAATCGCATAAGAGTCCTCATCGAAAATGGCGTCCAGACAAGGCACAGATCCTTATTCGTGGTCGTTGGAGATAAAGGAAAGGATCAGGTAAGTTTTAAATGAAATTTTCGAAGAAATTAGACAGTTTTACGTTCAACTAAGTCGAACTTTTAATAGACTACATTTCGATGAGTTCTGCCTTCTATTCTTAACTTTTCCCTTTTGTTTCGTGATTATAAGATTATAAAGCTTCTTCTTAGCATCATGTTCTCTCTCTATAAAGTAAGCTTTCTTGGAAAAGGATTGAATTTTGGAGACGAAGACCTTTACCACAGGGATCCCGCGTTCAAAATTGTGGAGTTGTGGAACAGTGGCTCATGAACAAATGAGCCGGTGTTTTATTGATAAATGTTGTCATGCAGTCATTAATTTAAACAACAGTGGCTTTGTACCATCACTTGATGAAAGGCATGACAAGAGGCAAGAGCAATTGATTCTTGTCTAATCTGGTATACTGTACATGAGAGAGAATTAAGTTTCCCAGGAGAAAAATACTCAACAGTTCTTCCTCCTGTCATGATGGCTGCAATTTTAAACAAATTATTACATCCAGCTGTACGAAAAACTAAGCGCAAAAAGGATTGTTGTTGCAATTCAAGCGGACCTCGCCAGAGTCTTAAAAGTCATATATCTCACAGAATTTGAGGAGATGGATTGCAAAGATTTACTTTAACTTTTTAAACAACACGTATACTTCAACTTTTTTTCTCTAAATTCTTTGAAACGCGTGTTTTTGTATTGGGAAGAGACTTGGAGCAAGGGCCGCTTGGCTAAGCATCGAAGCGCGCTGTGATTGGACGGTTCGTGCGCGCTCCGGACACCTGGATGTAAAGAGCTTAATACTGTTTTTATTCACTTGTTTTCAATGAAATATATTTTTCACTCGCTTGCAAGTTTACTTGCTTTTTCGGGATATAATATGGAATCTTAACCTTATGGAATAAAAAGGATATCAAGCTGTTACATCAGGGTGGCACAGGGGGGGTATCGATCACAAATCATGGACTTAAGAAATAAAACATTTTCTCCATGCCTTCATAGCCTGGTGAAAACTGAGGCTACGTGTTTGGGAGAATACGAGAGCAGATCAGTGAAAACCCGAGACAAAGTTTTATTTCTTTTAAAAAATACTTAAAAAATGCTTGTTACGTCATTTCCGTGCCTTCATAGCGTGATGAAAACACAGCTCTCGACCAATGAGAGCGCGCGTACTATCTTAAGTATTTTTTAAATTTTTTTCATGAATTCATAAATCACAAAATACAGTTAATGAATAACCTTGATACAAGGATTTAGGGTGTAATATGAATTTTCATGAATCACAGTCTTCAAAATAAGCAGATTGTGCATTATATAGGGGACTGAAATTCACGAATCACAGACAAGTTTATTTTTTTGAATTTCATGAATCACTCTCCAAAAAAGGCCGAATCACTAATCACACGTAACCCCTGTGTCACCCCGTTACATGTAGCATGTGATTCAATCTCTTCATCTATATACCAGTAATTCATAATAATTTTATTCAGGTGGTCATCTTACACCACATGTTATCTAAAACTGCTGTCAAAGCCAGGCCGTCCGTACTGTGGTGCTACAAGAAAGAACTAGGATTCAGTAGGTAGGTGTAGCTAGTTATTTTTGGAATTGGGTTGCCTGTGGTAATGTGAAACACAGGGTTCCTTTCCTATACCACCAAAACATTGCTATCATAGAGTCACACAAAGATGACTTTGGAGTCTAAAGTAAAAAGTGTTTTTTCAAAAGATTTTCCTTGCAATTTTAATTTGTAGGCTATACACCCATGCATAAAGAGTAAAGACTGGGAACGAGCACCATGAATCATCAATGATTTCAAAAATATATTTTGATTACAAGAAAGAGCATGTCTAAATTAGTGATTTGGTAGAGTTCTGTTGTTATATATTAAATCACTGCAGAGTTATAAGCATTTGAAATGTACCAAAAACATGAAAACGAGGCTGGTCAGGCCTTGGTTCTTGTTTCCATACAAATCTTTCTAATTTCAAACAGTTGTAGCTTTTTATCATTTAATGTTAGTAAGCTGAAATTTTTTATATATACTCTTTACAATGAAAGCAATGGTTTTTTCAATAACTGATGAACTAAGGTATTTCCATGGCCACGCCCTTATGCATAGGGTGTATGTTGTTGAAATTCTGCTTTTTTTTATACCAATTTTGGAGCAATTTTTTCAGCGGGTTTAATAAGAACTACGCTATGGAAACATTATAAGTACATGATCAGTTCATAAGAAAATCAATCCGTCCCTCGTGGTCTTTGATTTTGGTGTATTGGGTATAGCAGCGTATGAGCCATAAAAAGCCATTACCCATTGTTAAATGACCTTCTTGAAAAAAAACCTACAGAGCCACCTTAAACATTTCATGATTAGTTTCATTGATATACAATCTTTTATGTACCAGTCATCGTAAGAAGCGCATGAAACAGATGCAGAAAAAGATTAAAAGTGGTACCCTTGATGTGAAACATGATGACCCTTTTGAGCTGTTCGTCTCGGCAACCAATATTCGATACTGCTACTACAATGAAACACACAAGATCCTTGGCAACACCTATGGGATGTGTGTACTACAGGTAAGCAGGGTTATTTAATCTATATTTTTATTTTTATCATAATTTAGTGTGGGTGTAATGTTTTCCCATTTCAGACCATGTGTTATTTTCTTGAGAATAAGATTCTTAGTTTAGTTGTATCCATATTCATGTGTTATCTGTTAAACAAAGAAATGATACTCTAGGGAATGATGCTTGGTCTGAAATGGGAAAACATTTATACCCAAGGTAAAGAGGTTTATTTCTAACAGTGCAAATTGATTATAAGCGTTTTATTTGCAAGTGTTGTAAACATTAAACTTAATGATAGTCCATGTGGAGTGAACCTCATGGAAGAGCCACTCATGGGGAATGATTCTTGTGAAATATTATCATCAAATGTTATTTTTTCAAGGATTTTGAAGCACTCACACCTAACCTTCTAGCTCGTACCATTGAAACAGTAGAAGGAGGAGGAATCGTGGTGATTTTACTGAGAACTGTATCATCTTTGAGGCAATTGTATACCATGTCCATGGTAAGTACATATTAAGCTGAATACATGTAGTAAGCTATAGATGCTACCATGTGTCACAGGAAATGATGATGAAAATTTATTGCAGGATGTTCACAGTCGGTACAGAACTGAAGCTCATCAAGACATAGTAGGAAGATTCAATGAAAGGTTTGTGTAATATATTTTGGAAATTATTTTAAGGTTCTTAAATTTTAATAATAATTAATTAAAACTATCAATGTAGCTTAGCCCTTATGAGACATTAAAAACATGTTCTTTAAGACATGTTTTTATTATGTCATAATTTTGTAACCTGGTGGATAGTAAATTTTTGTGGAGGAAGGAAACCTGGAGAACCTGGCAAAAAACCCTCTAAGCACAGGAGAAAACCAACTAGAAACTCTGTATTCACATATGACACTGAGGCCAACGGGACTCGAACCCACATCGCATTTGTGAGAGGCAAGAACTCTCACCATTACGCCATTCATGCTTCCCGTAAATTACTTCCTGTGTGCTGTATTATGTTAAAACAGAGCAAGGAAAACTTGTTGTATTTCTGCAATAATTATTATCTGCAACTTAGATAAATTCACTGACAGTACTCTATTGTGTTACAGGTTTATACTCTCACTGACGTCCTGTAAAGAATGTCTCGTGATTGACGACCAGCTGAATATCCTGCCTTTATCATCACATATGCTCAGTATTACTGCAATACCACCAAAAACTAAGGTGAGGATTAATAATATCATGTATAATAAATTATACCCATTCTTATAATTACACAATCTAGGCAAAGTTTCCAGCGGAAGCCAAAAACCACTAAAAACTATCTAGAGCAATGAAGCCGATTTACATGGTACAACGGTTGCACAAAATTGTTGCATGCAATCTGCTTACGCTATGCTTACAACACAAGTTGTGTCGTGTAAATCAACCCTACAACTGTTGTGTATTTCAAGAAAAAAGTTGTAGCAATTTGTATAGTTGATTTACACAACATGATTTGTCTTGTATGATCGATGGCTTACTGCGATTCTCAATATTCTGCGAACTCAGACATTTCAATGGCTTGTTGTGAAATTGGTTTTTCACTGCCGTCAATCAAAACTAATCAGTCAGTACCTTTTATGTTTTTGACTGGCGGCAGTGAAAAACCAAATTCCAACGGGAAACTCGCAACAGATTTCATGCGACAGTTGTAAGCAAAATTTGTACCATATAAATCAACCTTTAAGACAGTATTTGTACCTTAAATTTGCCTGTTTTTTTTTTTTCAGGAAGAATCCATGTCCCCAAATGATGTAGAACTGAAACACCTGAAGGAGTCTCTTCAAGATACTCAGCCAGTGGGGACACTAGTCAACTGTTGCAAAACACTTGACCAAGTAAGTTTGTAATTTGCCAGTAACAGTTTCTCAAATTTTGATTTAATACACAAACATACCCCATCATAAGAAAAAGCATATATTATAAAAATTAGTAGGAATTGAAACTTTGATCAAGTCTGGGTAAACTAAAACCAAATTATACTATTTTTCTGTATGAATGTATATGGTTGGATGGACATTTTGGAGGGAGAAGATACATTTCTTTTTTGATTTTGGCAGTGTTTGAATGCTTAAAACATTAATTTTTTTCTATAAGGTCAAGCATCTTGAAACTTGGTGAATTAAAGTTTGTATGATGTTCTTTCTTGTGATGGGGGGTTGTTTTCTGGAACCTTAAGGCCCAGTTCAGATGTCAATCTTTGTTTTCCTCAAAACTAGTAGTAGTTTGTATACCAAACGTAACATGTATCGTCTTTTTGTGCTAATATAATTAGCAAATGTCTTATATACATGTAGTACTGAGTTATTGGCATTTTCTTTGCCACCCGCCTCAAAGGCAATTAGATTTGATGCAGCAAAAGTTCGACATCTGAACCCTGGGCCTTGAATAAATTAAGTTTTTTTTTTTCAATTTTCTTTCAAATTTCTGAAAATTCCAATTTCAGTTTATTATTTCTGTTAACAATTTTAAGTTAAGACTTAAAAATTGTTTATTTCTTTACAGGCAAAAGCGTTATTAAAATTCATTGAAGCAATATCAGAGAAAACACTGAGGACAACCGTCTCTCTTACTGCTGCTCGTGGCAGAGGAAAGTCAGCTGCTTTGGGATTGGCACTGGCCTCTGCCATTGGGTTCGGGTAACTAAATATATATTTTTTTATATTTGGGTGATTTTGTTATGACCTAAAATAAAGGCTTAATATTGTACATCATGGGTGAACAAAGATACATGTCAGCAGTGTACTTGGGAAAATAGTATATGTTCATATGACTGGTTAAAAAACTTGCTGTTATTCACCCAGTTGTGCAGCTCAATGGGGTTGAACTGAAAGCAATGTGAAGGTGCCTCTGGCAATGGCTATACAGTCCATGTATGGCAATATATGGCAATGATTCACTTAGAATATGTCGGTACCCCAGAAGACATATTTGTCCGATCAAATATCAAACAGGCGAAATTAAAAACTAGGGTCGAAATTAAGTGAAGAGTTGTTCTAGGTCAACGGTTTACTATCTAGGAACTCGATCACCTACATTTGCTATGTTTCCCTGTCTTTGGTCAACCTATTTTTACTATCAATTCAGCAGTAAATGTTCAGAGAGATGACTTCATTTTCACTTTTCCTTATATTTCAAGCTAATTATAAATATTTTTTTGTCAGATATTCTAATCTATTTGTAACCTCACCAAGCCCTGAGAACTTGCACACATTATTTGAGTTTGTGTTTAAAGGATTTGATGCTCTGGATTACCAGGTAAATATCAGATTTTAAGTTTTAGTTTATTTTTTTGCTCTCTTTAAATATTACAATTTTTATACATAGAATTAGTAATTGACAGTAATTGACAGTAATTGACAGTAATTGACAGGAAAAAAATGACAGAAAAAAATGTTTTTTGGTGCTTATTGTTATTATTTGTTATCGTCATTATTTATTATTATTGTTACCTTTTATTATCACTTATTAGTATAAATACAAAGGTGATTATACAAAATCGCGTTCTGATTGGTTTTCTATCTCGGATTATCAGCCGATAATCACCTTTTCGGACAAAATGGCTGTCGCGCTTTTACAAAATAAAATATTTTCACTTTCAATGTTGTTTCCTTCTTTCTTTTTTGAAATAATCACCTTTTTATTTATACTAAAACAATTATCACCTCAGGCTCAGTGATTATCAATGAATATTTACCTCGCAGCTTGAAGACTCGCCGCTCGGTAAATATTCATCGATAATCACTTTGCCTTCGGCGAATAACTGCTAATTATTACTATTATTGTCATTAATTACTACTTGACTTGTAAATATTACTTATTGTTAAATTTATTATTAATATTATCTATCATTTATTACTTATAATTATTATTACTATTGTTGCTTAGATCTTATGATTACTTAATGATATTATTATGGTTGTTGTTGTCATTGTTGTTGATTATTTTTATTAATATTCTTCATAGGAACACATAGATTATGAGCTTGTTCAATCCACCAATCCTGACTTTAATAAAGCCGTTGTTCGTGTGAACATTTTCAGAGAACACCGACAGACAATACAGGTTTGTTAGTCACCAGTTATTGTTTAAAACAAGATAAAACAAATAAAACAAGAACTATTCTTTTTCTTATTTTGCATGTGACATCAAAGCAGCTCAATTTGGAGAACAAAACAAAAGTATTTCAATCTCCTGAGAATTGGAAACCTATATGGTTTTGTCCTCCAAATAGAGCTGCATCCTCAAGTGCTACAAGGGGTTTATTGTACAAATATATATACATTTGAGATGGAAATGTCACATCTTACCATTATATTTGATCCTACTTCTTCCTTTCAGTACATCCATCCTTCAGATGCTCAGAAGCTTGGCCAAGCTGAGCTTGTTTGTATTGATGAAGCAGCAGCCATACCACTGCCTCTAGTCAAGAGCCTTCTTGGTCCATATTTGGTGTTCATGTCATCTACTATTAATGGGTAAGAAATTTATACTCCTTTACATGTACAACCTCTTTCACCCCCTGATTTAGATCAGCCCAGTATTCGATCTGTGAGTTAACCATGCCCTGACTTAGATTGGCCCGTTTTTTTTCAGGGTTTGATCTGTGAGTTAACCATGCCCTGACTTAGATCAGCCCAGAGGTTGTCTCAGGGTTCAATTTGTGAGTTAGCCATGCCCTGACTTAGATCAACCCAGAGGTTGTTTCAGGGTTCAATCTGTGAGTTAGCCGTGCCCTGACTTAGATAAACCCAGAGGTTGTTTCAGGGTACTATCTGTGAGTTAGCCATGCCCTGACTTAGATCAGCCCAGAGGTTGTTTCAGGGTTCAATCTGTGAGTTAGCCATGCCCTGACTTAGATCAGCCCAGAGGTTGTTTCAGGGTTCAATCTGTGAGTTGGCCATGCAGCTTTCATGATTAAGGTTACAGCTTCCGCTAAGTTCTTTCTGCTTTGTTTCTTGGATACAGATACGAAGGAACAGGAAGATCACTGTCCCTAAAACTGATAAACCAACTTCGTCAACAAAGTGTCCAGCAAGGAATAACAGCAACAAAATCAGACTCCACCACCACTCCCATGGGGAGGATTTTACATGAAGTGGCCCTGAATGAATCTATTCGATATGCTGCTGGTGATGATGTAGAGAAGTGGTTGAACAGCCTCTTGTGTTTGGATGCCACCGTCGCACCAAGTATTAGTGCTGGGTGTCCTGTGCCTGATAGCTGTGAACTGTATCCTTTGTGTCAAAGAATGAGCCTTGTTTGCCGCTTCCCATTCATCTCATCCATCCATTCATCTACCTTCCACTATCTATTTATTCACCTGTTCTACCATCCATCCATCCATCCATCCATCCATCCATCCATCCATATCCATCTATATATCCATCCATCCATCCATCCATCCATATCCATCTATGTATCCATCCATCCATGTAAGAAGAGCCATAAGAGGAGCTTGTAGCCACCATCCTCCTCTTTGTCTGTTTTGTCCTTTACTAGATTCAGATACTATGTCAATAGAGACACCCTATTCTCATATCACAGAGCATCTGAAGTGTTTCTACAGCGACTGATGGCTTTATGTGTTGCATCACACTACAAGGTTCGTCTTTCTTTGATTAAAGATGTCAAATATCTTGAGTCAGTTGGGTTGCAAAAATATGTAAAGAACTATCAGTATTTTTTCGTTTTCACCTTCATTAATGTTCCTTTTTAACTATTTAATATTTGTTTGATAGAACACACCAAATGACCTTCAGCTGTTGTCAGATGCACCTGCTCATCACATCTTTTGTCTTCTTGGTCCAGTTGATCCTTCAACTAAAAAACTGCCTGAAGTCTATTGCGTACTGCAGGTGGGTTGGGCTTGAGAGCATTATCACTGTTATCATCATCATCATCACCATACAAAATCAGTATCATCACCAACATGTTTATCCCACATAATCATGATCACCATCTTACATTACTGCAGTAACAGTATCATAATTATCACCAACATTTTCATCATCACTTCAGTATCACCTCCATCATACCAATGTTGTCATGATTGCCACCATCATCTTTTCCATAGTCACAGTTATTATAATAACATCATCATCATCATACTTTTATCAGCTTGCAAATAAAGGCACTAATCTTAATACTAATGAAACACTTTATGTAGGTGGCGCTTGAAGGAGAAATATCCAAGTCAACCATTATGAACAGCTTATCTCGTGGCAAAAGAGCCTCAGGTGATCTCATCCCTTGGACAATCTCACAACAGGTTGGTTGGTGTCTTTGGTTCATTCCTTGAAAACGTTACTCGGTGTTGGAAAACCCCTCAAATCAAGGGAGAGACCTAACAAACTCTACTCACATGCGATGCTCAGTCCAGGAATCAAACCTGAGACCCCAGAGGTGAGACTCGAGTGCACTACTGCCACAGCACCCTTGATTCCATAATTCTGCCCCGTATGAGTCACAGGAGAGACCTAACAAACTGTACTCACATGTGATGGCGAGTACAGAAATCAAGCCCGAGACCCCAGGGACAAATAGTGCACTACAGCTACATTGTAAATAAAAAGCTGGTTTCGTTCTATTATATATGATGTATTATCTGTTTCTTGTAGTTTAATGACCACGAGTTTGCCAGCTTGTCTGGTGGAAGAGTTGTAAGGATAGCAACGCATCCTGACTTCCAAGGGGTAAGATTCATAACATATTCCTGAACACTAAAATAACAATAACAATAGCATTAACAACACAACAATATTACAGTGAGGACACTCGAACCATGAACACTTGATATTATTTATTTTATGAACTTTCTACTGCTTCAAACCTTCTGAAAATGAAGCACTGAACTCAAATAATCTTATTGTTTAAAATAAACCATATTTCCAATCGATTCACACAAGGGATAAAGGAGAAAAAAGTATGAAAAAACCTCAAAGTGTTCACGGTTCGAGTGTCCACAACATCAATATTAAAGGGGCACTTGGATGAAAATCGATGAAAATTGGAAATGCCTTGAAACTGGGTTAAACTTATCTATATGGCCCCAATAGTAGCCAAGCAACATATTTTCTTCACAGTCAAAATTTGCGGATAAAAATTGTATTTTTTTTCAGCATCTAAATTGTGAGTAAATTACATCATTTACTCAACCCTATTGTTCTTTTAGTTTTTAAACCAAAATTTCTCAACTGCGAGTGGCTCCAAGGCTAAAATTTTTGCCAATCTGGTTTTCATAATCATGATTGAGTCATATTATTCTTAAATACTTGAACTATTCGGACTTTCAAAATATGGGGCGTTTTCATCCAAGTGCCCCTTTAACGTCAAGATATATCTACAACCCTTATTCAAAATGACACTGTGATCATTGATGAGTTTCTTTCTTTGCTTTTTTTTTCGTAGATGGGTTATGGACGACGCGCATTAGAGCAGCTTGTTCATTACTATGAAGGGAAGATCCCAAACTTGTCGGAAAATGGTCATGAAAATACTGAAGAAATAGCTGTGAAGGATGTTGAAGTAAACAAGTAGTTCTTCTTCTTCTACTTACCCTTCTTGTCAATGTCCCTTGTTCTTGTCTTTTCTTTGTCTTTGCCCTTGCACTTATCCTAGTCCTTGACCTTTAGACAGTGTCCCATTCCTTGTCCTCGTCCTCGCCCTCACCCTTGCCCTCATCCTCGCCCTTGCCTTTGTCCTCGCCCTTGTCCTCGCCCTTGTCATCACCTTTGCCTTTGTCATCACCCTTGCTCATGTCCTTGTTTTATTTCTGTCCTAAATGTCATACTCAATTTGCCACGTACACAGGATGTTGGCCTAATGAAAGAGTCGATCACACCTCGAGAAAATCTTCCACCGTTGCTCTTAAAATTAAGCGAGCGAACAGCAGAAAGACTAGATTACCTTGGAGTATCGTACGGTTTGACCTCTAACTTACTCAGGTAAAAAATACGACTAAAGGTTTTTACAGCGCTTCTCAATCACACGCGCGAATTTGTACAATTTCCTGTACCGATAAAAATTAGATTTTGCTGGACGTCAATCAAAGTGTTTCCATGACATTGATGGAAAACTCTAAGCTTTCAGTGGCACGTGCCTATGGAATGCCATGGAAACGCATTGATTGACGTCCACCAAAATCTAATTTTGTTGCAACAGAAAATTGTACGATTTCGCACGTGTGATTGTGAAACGCTGTAAAGTAGAGAGAAAAGCTATGGAAGTTCCATAGTAAAATTCTCATAGAATCGACAACTAAGTCTATTCTTTGGGAGGACGTTTTTCATATATTTTTTAGTGATTGATTCTGAATTTATTTTTTTTAGGTTTTGGAAGAGAAGCAGCTTTGTTCCTGTGTACCTAAGACAAACACCTGTGAGTAATTTATCTTTAAATGCCAATTTTTAAAAAGTGGCGAGTGAGTGCCGGAGGTTTTAAAGAGTGCGCACGGAATTGCTCCGAGTGAGTGCCGGAGGTTAAACAATTGCGGGCGAAAGTTTGACAAGTTATTACCAGAGGTTTAATAAGAATGCGCAGAAAGTCTTTGGAGTGAATGCTTGGAGGTGTAAGGAGTGAGTGAGTGAGTGAGTGTGAAAGTGCGCCTGTTCTTTCTTTTGACCTTTGCTTTCATTCTTTTTTCCAGAATGATCTGACAGGAGAACACTCCTGTATCATGCTGCGCATGCTCAATGAGAATGAAGTAGATTCAAGTGAAGACTGGTTACGAGCTTATTGGACAGGTAAGTAAACAGTATCGCTAGCTAGTGCTTCATCATCATCACCATCGTCATCATCATCGTTGTCGTCATCATCATCACCATCATCACCATCATCATCATCGTCGTCGTCATCACCATCTCATCATGATCATCATCACCATCTCATCATGATCATCATCACCATCTCATCATGATCATCATCACCATCTCATCATGATCATCATCACCATCTCATCATGATCATCATCACCATCTCATCATGATCATCATCACCATCTCATCATGATCACCATCACAATCTCATCATGATCATCATCACCATCTCATCATGATCATCATCACCATCTCATCATGATCATCATCACCATCTCATCATGATCATCATCACCATCTCATCATGATCATCATCACCATCTCATCATGATCATCATCACCATCTCATCATGATCATCATCACCATCTCATCATGATCATCATCACCATCTCATCATGATCATCATCACCATCTCATCATGATCACCATCACAATCTCATCATGATCATCATCACCATCTCATCATGATCATCATCACCATCTCATCATGATCATCATCACCATCTCATCATGATCACCATCACCATCTCATCATGATCACCATCACCATCTCATCATGATCATCATCACAATCTCATCATGATCACCATCACCATCTCATCATGATCACCATCACAATCTCATCATGATCATCATCACCATCTCATCATGATCATCATCACCATCTCATCATGATCACCATCACCATCTCATCATGATCACCATCACCATCTCATCATGATCACCATCACCATCTCATCATGATCACCATCACCATCTCATCATGATCATCATCACCATCTCATCATGATCACCATCACAATCTCATCATGATCATCATCACAATCTCATCATGATCACCATCACCATCTCATCATGATCACCATCACAATCTCATCATGATCACCATCACAATCTCATCATGATCACCATCACAATCTCATCATGATCACCATCACAATCTCATCATGATCACCATCACAATCTCATCATGATCACCATCACCATCTCATCATGATCACCATCACAATCTCATCATGATCACCATCACAATCTCATCATGATCACCATCACAATCTCATCATGATCACCATCACCATCTCATCATGATCACCATCACAATCTCATCATGATCACCATCACAATCTCATCATGATCACCATCACCATCTCATCATGATCACCATCACAATCTCATCATGATCACCATCACCATCTCATCATGATCATCATCACCATCTCATCATGATCACCATCACAATCTCATCATGATCACCATCACCATCTCATCATGATCACCATCACAATCTCATCATGATCATCATCACCATCTCATCATGATCACCATCACAATCTCATCATGATCACCATCACCATCTCATCATGATCACCATCACAATCTCATCATGATCACCATCACAATCTCATCATGATCACCATCACAATCTCATCATGATCATCATCACAATCTCATCATGATCATCATCACCATCTCATCATGATCACCATCACAATCTCATCATGATCACCATCACAATCTCATCATGATCATCATCACAATCTCATCATGATCACCATCACAATCTCATCATCTCATCTTACGCTTCAGTTTGGCTCCTCTAAAAATTCATCAGACAATTTTCCCTCAGCGTTTTCTGTGGGGTTGGAGGGATTTCAGCAGATGAAATGGCAAAGTATTTTTTCTTCTTCTGATAGTTCCATTGATTCCATGTTACATCTTAAGAACTCGCTTTCCCAGAGTGCTTTGTGAGCTTTTATGTACATTGCCTAACTGATTGCCTAATTATAATATGATCGCATCAGAATAATAGATTTTAGAATTTTTAGTTTTTAGGATCTATTGTAATTGGGGAAAACCTGTAATAGATTCCTAGCCTCTCTTATTTTAGAACATTACTGAACCTTTCACTGATGCGTTAATATATTAATTTTTATTTCTGCAAAGAGTAGGCTAAGTCAAATAAAATAAAATAAAAAATCATGATCACCATCATCATCACTATCACCATCCATCATCATCATCATCATGATCATCGTCATCAACATCATCGTCATCGTCATCATAGTCACTACCACCATCATGATCTTAGTCGTGGTCATTACACATTGATCACCTTTTCATCCAATGCTAACAGTTTGTACCTTTATATCTTTCTCCAGATTTCCGTCATCGTTTTGTATCTCTTCTGTCCTACCAGTTTCATGTGTTTGACTCGTCATTGGCTCTCAGTATTTTACAACATAAATCAATGAAAGCCAACAAAAAAGGTAAGAATTTTACTAAAGAAAAAAAAAACGAGCAATCAAACAAATGAATAAACCAACTAACGGACAAACAAACATTAAGGAAACAAAAAAAAAAAAAAAAAAAAAAAACAATCGACGAACCAACAATGGACCAACAAGCAACTGAACAAAAACCAACGAATAAACAAACCAGCAAACCGAATGAACAAACAAACAAACTTACTAACAAACAAAAATGAAATACCCACTTTGCTCTCAGAATTCTCCTTCTCCTTCTTGTCCACTGAGCTGAAAATACGTCAAATAAATTGCCTTTGCCTTTATCGCCGGAATTTTCACTTTTCTTTACTGTAGTGATCTCCAAGTCTGAGCTGGAACATAGTTTAACGAAGTACGATATCAAACGCTTGGATCTGTACTCCAAGAACATGGTAGACCATCACCTGGTGACTGACCTTATGCCAGCTAGTAAGTAGTTATTTCTGTATGGTTATTCTGTTCGAGAATGAAGTATGATGCCTCTCGCCTCTGTGTAGTCTCAGCCGGGTTCGATTTCTTGACTAGCATGCTAGCAAGTGCATCATAGAAAAACTTGACACGTTTTCCTTTACAGACGACCAAATAAATCTTGTCAAGGCAAGATTTGTCATGGAAAACTTGCTCATATTTAACATGTTATTTTTTGGCATGTTTTTACCATTCAGATGCGAGACTCTTTTTCCTGGACAAATTAGAATTTTCTCTTTCTGCTGTACAATCGGTAAGCATAATGTTAGTAATAGTCATAATTTTCAGGACCCTAAGGCCTTGTTCAAACGTCAAACTTCATATGAGCCAAACTTGTTGAAAACAATGTATAATAAGGCGGTCTTCTTTGACGTCATTAGGTTTGGCTCATGAGAAGATCGAAGTTTGAACTGGGTCTAAGTTTTTCTCCCAAATATTGTACTCTAGAATATATTTTGTTTTCTCTCAGGCAATCCTTCTTGGTATTGGCTTGCAACACAAGTCTTTTGAAGATCTTGAAGTAAGTCGATAAGTGTGCACCTTAAAATGGTTTAGAATTGCTTAAATTCATGTTTCCATTCTTTTAGATGTGGCAAATGAACAATAAAATATTTTGACTGTCTTTGTATATTGAATCGTGTTTCAAAATAATTTTATTTTTAGAAAGAACTCAACCTCCCAGCCAGTCAGCTTCTTGGCCTTTTCAACAGAATTGCCAGAAAACTTGTTCAGGTAAGAATCTGAAAGCACAAGTTTTGAAGGAATTTGGGAAACCATGAACAAAAAGAATGTATTGGGAAGCCATTCCAAAGTAAATGGGAATGAATTGGGAAGCCAATCCAAAGTAAATGGGAATGAATTGGGAAGCCAATCCAAAGTAAATTGGAATGAATTGGGAAGCCAATCCAAAGTAAATGGGAATGAATTGGGAAGCCATTCCAAAGTAAATGGGAATGAATTGGGAAGCCATTCCAAAGTAAATGGGAATGAATTGGGAAGCCATTCCAAAGTAAATGGAAATGAACTGGGAAGCCATTCCAAAGTAAATAGGAATGAATTGGGAAGCCATTCCAAAGTAAATGGTAATGAACTAGTAAGCCATTCCAAAGTAAATGGGAATGAATTGGGAAGCCAATCCAAAGTAAATGGGAATGAATTGGGAAGCCATTCCAAAGTAAATGGGAATGAATTGGGAAGCCATTCCAAAGTAAATGGGAATGAATTGGGAAGCCAATCCAAAGTAAATGGGAATGAATTGGGAAGCCATTCCAAAGTAAATGGGAATGAATTGGGTTGCCATACAAAAGAAAAATGCAGTAAATAGAGTGAAAATGATTTCAAAATACTTTCTTTTCAGTGTTATAACACTGTTCTCGAGTCTGCAATCGAAATCGAAATTGTGAAACAAAAGGATGTGAACATGGAACCACTGGCAAAGACTCTCAACCAAGATTTGGTAAGAAACTTAAAGATCTTATTCAGCTGAGAATAAGGAAGTTTTGAAATGGAGGAATTTTAGTTAATACGTGGGATAGTACCCATGGTGGGCCCGTAGAGTGGACTACAGACAGGTGGAGTAGGGGTAGGAGGGGGGGGGGGGGAGTGTTATAGAAAGAACCTAGTCCAGAGACTGTAACATTTTCGGTTTGTACTTGTACTTGGCCCAGGCCAGTTTCAACAACTGTTTAGTTTTAACATGTTTCTAGCTTTATTTCATGACACCCCCATATACGAGGTCAATACAACATTGCTATAAATCTTTTTATTACCTATTGAAGCAGTTTAGGAAATGAGTGGGGGAGGTGGAGGGTGCCTCTGCACCCCTTACCCCGCACCCCCGTACCCCGCACCCCCGTACCCCGCACCCCCGCCCCAGTCTATGGACCTGTCTGGGTTTGAGCTAAAGGTTCTCTCATTCAATTGGTTCTTGGTCACTCGAGAGAGAGAGTATCTGGAAACCAGTGTAGTAGGGTAATGGAAGAGGGGAATGAGTGATAATATAGACAGTTGTGGTCAGTTGTGAATCCTACAGTTGTTAGAATTAAGAAAGTAAACTCTGTAGTAAACTCTGTCCCACGCATAATAAATTAAGAGTGAATTTTTTGTTTCAAAAAGGATGAAGCGGCCAAAGAAATGGAAGCCAAGCAAAAGAAGGAGCTTGAAAGAATCAAGGAGCTTGATTTATCAGAGTGAGTGACATGTCAGATTTAAGTAAGAGAAATTTGGAGTGTCTAAATAGATGTGGTCACTCATAGATCCATTTTTTTCTAGGTTTGCTATTTCTGGGAAGGATGAAGAATGGAATGCTGCTCTTGGAGGAAAAGAGAAGAAACAAACAATTGTTAGCATTCCAAGTGGCAAGAGAAAGGTAAGATCGCACGCCATTTCTTCTCATCTGTCCGTCTTTCCCTTCCTTCCATCTATCTTCCATTCCTCCATCCCTATTTCTTTCTATGTGTGTTTAATTTCTTCCAACCACCCAACCTTCTTTCCATCCATCCCCCATTCATTTTCATTTTCTTTTATCCATCCATCCATATTTAGTGTTCCCAATTAGTGGTCTACTCGTGGACTGCTAAAAGACTAGACACTCAAAAGTTGTTGTTATTATCCATCCCATCCATCCATCCATCCATCCCACCCACCCACTTCGTGACAAATGATCATTCATTTCTTTCCTTTTGTTACAGCCTGAAAAAGAAGAGACACCATCAACCAAGAAACAGAAGAAGTCTAAGAAACACTACAAAAAGAGCAAAGGAAAATAGCAACCATGAACTGATTCCATCCCAGAATAAAGAGCATTTAGAGTCACATATTGAAGACCTATAGCGATACTCATGTTTACTAAAAATAGCATTGTGAAGTTAATATACCAACTATTTTCACAAAAGCTCTTCACAAGTTTCCTTGTTCGTTTAACATGAATAACCAAGCCTTACCTTACATGAAGTATCGCTATAGAATGAGACTACACTGGCGTAGCTGCCTCTAGACAAAATGGCACGCGCCTAGACAAACAACCAGGACGACCTCCCAGAAAGACTCCTCTTGAAAGCTCCCTCGCTTTGTTCAATTGCGCGTACATATATACCCCTTGCAGCACGTTGGAATGCAGCTCAATTTGGAGGACAAAACAATAAGTTCCAATTCTCAGGAGATTGAAATTCTTTTGTTTTGTCCTCCAAATTGAACTGCTTTAGTTGATGTCACGTGAAAGGGGTCTGTGCTGAAATGGGACTCTGGCTATGCCACTGGATTATATTTAAAAATTCTTATTAAATTTTTTATCCCGGCAGGGAAACAAACTCTGTGTTTCAGTGACATGAATGTTAATCTATTAAGCCAAGGGAACAATATGGTCCGAGATGGGAAAACATTACACCATTCCAGTAACAGACCAACCAAGTTTTGATCATTCTGAAAAGTTTTGAAAAGAAAATATATGATTTTTAAACAGCCAATGTGCTTGAGCTCGAATTTATAACACAAAGCATGATGCAAAATGTAGTCCTTATCTGTTTTAAAAATTCTAAAAATTAATCTGACAATAGTCCCCTTCACAGTTCCCTGCGCCATCTTGAAAGGTAGCTGTGCCTTTGCAGCGAAGCGAGACGAACGGTGAGCTTGCAATGATACAGACATGTGAATAATTGTCCAAGGTGTTAAAAAAGGTCTCTATCGTTGCAAGCTCACCGTTCGTCTCGCTTCGATGCAAAGGCACGGCTACCTTTCAAGATGGCACAGGGAACTATGAAAGGGACTATTGTTTTCTTCGACATTTTCTATGCATGGATATATAAGTATTTCAACAGGCAAAAATGAGAGTAATTTTTTTCGGGTTTCCTTTGATTTCCCTGTTCCATTTTTTTTACAGGACTCAGTTTCCCAGATCAGAGTGCTTTTGAGCTTTGATGCACATTGCCTATCGATGTCCTAGGTATAGGGGATGAAGGGTGCGTGCGTTGTCGGTGGCGGTATTACATTCGCTTCTAGCTCATTTTGTACAGATAATGACAATTTTTTTTAATGGCGCCGGCACCTAAGGGCTAATGATTGACACGATAGGTCCTGTCCAATCGGATTCTACGTTCAAATTTTCACTGACGTAGAATATGCAAAATACCGGGCCTTGGAGACAGGCCTTCTGTCCTCTCCTTCCCCCTCCCCTACCCCTCTCTTCCCCAATCCCCCGACTCCTAACCAAAGGGCCACTCTACTACGCAGGACACTACGCAGGCTACGAAATATCACAATTTCCTTATCAATAATATCGGAACCTTTTTTGCTGATTTTGGGACCTTTTTGCTGATATCGGGACTTTTTTTGCTGATTTTGGGACCTTTTTGCTGATATCGGGACCTTTGCTGATTTTGGGACCTTATTTGCTGATCGTGGGACCTTTTGGATCTGTTCCTATCTACCCGTAAGTACTGTTTACACGTGCGTTGCACGCGACAATAAAACTAATAAAAAGTTTGTAGAAGTTATAATTTTTCATAAATATTTTAAAAAAACAAGATTTTTCCTGAATTTATGCATTATTTCTTATTTTTTTGGCAACTTTTACTGGCTCCGTTTAGATATAGAGAGAGACCCTTTCCGCCATGACGTCACGTAACCTGAATAAACCGGTTGCTTGGCTCAGGCTTGTGCACAAACAACGTTTGTTTTCATTACTTTATTCTCTAAATTATCGCCAAAAATCACATCTATTCTTCTAAACACCACCCCAGGTAGGCCACAAAACATATATTTATTCTATTTTCTTGGCTTAGGTTCTGTTTTAAGTTATTTTCTTCGTATTTTAGCGCATTTTGAGGAAGGAAATTCCGGTTTACATTTCGACTCGATGTAAGCTTAATAATTTTAACTATTTTTTCTGCTTCCTCTCCTGTCTTCTTCTTTACAATTATCGCAGAATAAACAATTCTATAAATTCAGAACATTCTTTCATTATACCAGTTAAGCTTATATCGAAAGAAATTCAAAAGAAAATCATTTTTATCTCGCAGGTTAGAAAAATTCTTCCCTAGAAAAATTCGACTTCACTAATTTGAATTGAATACGCTATGATTTTATAATTTTCTTTTGATTTTGTCCTTGTTATAACGGAATTTAATTCTCGGGTATTGAAGTATAAAGGGAATACTTTTATACACGTGCTTTTGATTAGATGTATATATATTTCATTGTGTATTTAAAGAGTTTTTGCGAAACCAACTAAGCATAAAATTATAGGCCATTGATACAGCACTGTAAAAAATATTTAAGTATTGAATATAATTTTATTTTATTTTACTGGATTGTTTGTCTTTAGGATTTAAACTTTGCAGCAAAGACTTTTTGTGTGAGCTAGGAGTAAGGGACTGTCTGCTCTAGATCCTCATATTTTACCAAATGTCTATTGAAACCCCCACCCCCTGAATCCTGGAACATTAGGGACTCAAAGCTCCATGCCGGGAGTGAGGACGGTGAAGCCGGATGATAATATGAGCATGAGAAAGGTTTATGAGCATAGCTTCGTCCTTGGCATTGCCGTTCTCTCTTAACCATGAAAAAAAGCAACGGCTTTTTAGAGTGCAACTTGGGAATGATTACATTTACACTCCAACTTACACCACAAGCAAGAGAAAAGATTTGATGTCCACTAGTGTCTCATTTTGTCACCAAATCGTCCTATATTTTTTATTCTTCATTGCACATGAGATTACTGTCTTATATTTATGATGTAGGCTGAAGATGTCTCTGGTGCAGGCGAGTCGTACTCTTGTTTGTGCTTGCTCATCATGTGGCCAAAATGTGATAACAAGATGCCTATCGATATCATGGCCAGTAGCAAAACAGAAAAAACTTACTAATGTTCAGGATGGATTCGAAGGTGACTTATTAGAATTTATCGTGCAAGGAGTTTAAAAAAAAAAAAAAATGGAATCTTCTCAAACTTATTTTGAATGCAAGGCTAACGTGGAAATGAGAAATGCCACAAATTCCACTGAGAAAAAGTGTGATTTCTTTTGTGTTTCATGTCAGCCTCATATCCAAGATAATTTGGAGAAGGATCCATTGCCTTGACTTGTATTATTACAATTAACAATAAAGTGATGTTGATAATATAACCATTGTATCTGCAGGATTAAATGCTGGGTTTGTTTGGGACAACAAGCATGGATTTGGGTACAACAAAGATGGTGAACTGGTTCTTGTGAATGACAATTTCAATGCTAAAGTCAGTACGAGTGGTAAGTCTGGAATGTTTCAGGTTTTTAGTTGTTTTGCTATGCATTTTATATCTAAGGGTTCCCATGGTCAGGGAAAATACAGTGAATTCTGAATTTAATCCAAGTTCAGTTTCATTGTCATGGAATTTGGTTTTTGTTCATTAATAATTAATTACCCAAAGTCAGTGAAAATTCAGAGAATTTTTATCAGTCTTCAAAAAATCATTTTAAACTCGGAATTCTTGGTTGGGCTTCCTGTGGTCAAACCACCATTTTCTGTAAAATAAGTGCACATTGTGGTCAGTGAAAAATGGTTTTATGTCAGGGAAAAGTCAGGGAATTTTATTTTTCCAGATGAGTGGGAACTCTGTATTTATTATTTGGTATTTTTTGTGACACTAATTTGGCAACACACGGCAGTACCAATATTAATGTCTCCCTTTAAAGGGTGATGGTGTTGTTAGTAATTTTCCTTCCCCACAAAATGATTGTTATGAAATCTTTCTATGATACTCCAGTTTTGAACTCTCTATTGCTCAGCGTTAGCCTTCATTTTGTGTGAAATATTCACATGTTCCAGTGAAGAACAAACACTTTTACCATGAGCCATGTCAAACACTTTTACCATGAGCCTCGGGCTCGGGAGACTGGGTAACCACTCCCTGTGTTACTGACATTAAATAAATTATCTTATCTTATCTTATCTTATCTTAAGATCCGTGGAATTTCTGTGAATATTCTGACACTGAAATATAGCTAACCCTGAGTGAGTGAGTGAGTTTGTAAATTATATATATTATATAGAAGACGTCATTTACTCAACCCTATTTTTCTTTTAGTTTTTAAACCAAAATTTCTCAACTGCGAGTGGCTCCCAGGCTAAAATTTTTGCCAATCTGGTTTTCATAATCATGATTATTATTCTCAAATACTTGAACTATTCAGACTTTCAAAATATGTGGCGTTTTCATCCAAGTGCCCCTTTAATGATTTGCTGTTTTTTCTAGAGGCAAAAAAATATTATGTTACTAACTATACACTCTTCATTCTTATTGTTGCAGTACCAGATGAGACCTTCCCTGATACCTACACTGAAACATTACTAAATGCAGCGAAAGAGACCTATAAATCCACTAACGACCAAAGGAATGACAAGAAATAGGCTTTTAACCAACAACTTTCTCATCTTTTATACATATACTTATAGACCCTATCACATGGGTTGGCTGCTTGCAATTGTAAATACTTGAATCCATGATGAGAGTGTTGCCAACCAATATAAGAATAATGTCCGGACATTTTTTCTATTGCAAAAGCTTTTTTTCCTCAAGACTGCATGTACATCCAAACTCGAAAAAGCTTAGTTAAATATATATATAAATTATCATATTTTACATTTTTTTCAAATATTTCTTTTAAAATTTGGCTATGAACATTATTTTCAGGAAGAAAATACAATACAATACAATACTTTTTTTCCGCTTTAATTTCTTTTACAGGGATATGATATTCATTTGGTTAAATCAATCCCTTTTGTACAAATTTGGCCTATTAACATTATTTTCAGGAAGAAAATACGATACTTTTTTTTTCACTTTAATTTTTTTTACAGGGATATGATATTATTCATTTGGTTAATTCAATCCCTTTTGTACAAATTTTTGTTATTTTTATCTGTTGAGTTTATTCAGCCTTTGAGGCAATAGAATTTTACAAGAATATTTTCTTCTGAATTTTAGAAAAAACAAGAGACTAATATATTACTGGAAATACTTTTTAGTAACGTTATGGTTAGAGTGTGTGCATTATATCCAAGAAACAAGACAATAATCATTTAGAATGCTTTTAGTAACTTGACCCATAAGACAAAGTAATAACTAGTGAATTATAGTAAAAAAAAAAAAAAAGAATAAAGTATGCGAGTTTGACATAACAAAAAAATAAATCTTGGCTTTAACAATATTTGATTTCCAATTAATTTGATAGAGAATCAAAATGTACGTGTACATGTACATGTATGTTGAACAGAGCCAAAAATACAGTGATTTATATGGGAAAATCATATATTCAAATGGGCATATCTCAGCTGCTATTTGACTGATTCTTGTCACATTTGGTGTGTATGAAAGTTTTTATGGATTTTCTATCGAAATTGAAAAGCAAAAATATGATAAAGTGAAAATTAATCATGACGTTATCACTTAAGTACTCAATTAGTGTCTAGTACTAATTAAAATCATTCTAGACTTACTAGCGACCCCATATAAATTATTTTCAATCAATACATATAAAATAGTGCCAACTACCTTGAAAAGTATTATGAATTTATTGCTGTTTTTCACATGACATCGTAGGCATTAATACATTATCATATACCATATTTAACTGTTTAAGTGCTGCCGCATATGAGAGCAAAAAATATCAAAGAGTGCTGCCCTCGGATAAGCGTTGCCTTGAAATAGTGCTGCAAGTGAAACACTAAAAATTTAAAGATTGTTGTGGCAGTACCGTGTATAAGTCGACCTTTAATGTCGAGATTTTTAGGTAAAAAACGGGGGGTTGACTTATACACGGTGACAAAAAAGTTTATGGTATGTGTGAAGTAAATTTTTCTTTAAATTTTAAAGTAAAGTTTTGTAGTGTTGTTCGAACCATCAATCATCGATCGAGCATCTCTACACAAATGCTCAAGATCAAGTTTAAAACATTTCTAGATACAGTGCAGTCCAGAAACATGTATTTGTACTTCTTAGACACACAAGTCTGTAATTTATCCAACTATCATTCGTTCATTGAGAATATAACAATTTTTACTTTCTAAATAGTTTTACTTCCTTTGTGGATTTAATGTTATATTACTATATGATGATCTTCAGAATAATAATTATTATGATTAATATATGATTTTTACAGGGTTCTTAAAAATGCGCAGTGAGATTTATATTCATATATTATCTTAATTATATTTGAAATAATAAGAGTGGTACTTTGATATAACAGAAAGAGTGAATATGTAAAAAGTATGCTAGTATAAACCTTTTTCAGAATTCGCTTGAGTGAACAAGAAAAGTAGCCCCATTTCAAGGCTAGACTTGATAGAATACGCTGTAAAGTAAATGTATAAACACATCAACTATGAACTGAAGCCATTGTTTGGTGGTCACTCAAGTAATGTCAGGAAAGGTCTATATTGCAAAAAAAAATGGGGATTTTGCACACCTTGCGTGACATTTCAAATATTGCTTCGCTGGTCCCGAAAATATCTTATCTGGAAAGAGCATCCTAAAATTAGTAAATGTTGAAATTTTGAGGGAAATCAAATAAATACGAACGAAGTTATGACCTTTTCTATAAAGAAATGTATGGAAAATTGTCTTGGTGGGCAAGCTGTTGGTCACTTTTAAAAATTCATAACTTTGTTCGTATTTATTTGATTTCCCTCAAAATTTCAAAATTTACTAATTTTAGGATGCTCTTTCCAGATATGATATTTTCGGGACCAGAGAAGCAATATTTGAAATGTCACAAAATGTGTGCAAAATCCCCATTGTATGAACTTAAGTTATCTAACAAAGTGTGCTACCAGTTTGCAGAGTTGATAAGATCTGAGGAAGTATTTTATTAATTTTTTAGTCAAAAAATGTGGAAGTTATGTCTAACAGAACTTTTGAGCTTTGGTATAATATGTTATTTCATTTCAAACCAATGTTTCATGGCCCTTGTACAACAAGATCCCTTACGTAACCTCTGTGCTCTCAAATCTTACTGGAGAACAAAGAAATGATACTAAAGGGAATGACATGGTCAGAAATGCAAAATGTTATGCCCAAGCTAAGAACAACTATGGCTATTAGTGTGACAACACAATCAGATAAAATTTTATTTCAACAAAAAATGTAAAATTCGTAAAATTCGTAATGATTTTGTTAAACACCCACCCCACTTTTTTGGATAACTTTTTAATCATGGTTCTTTGAATAATTTAAATGTAGTATTCATCTTACAGCTTCCTTGTTTGATTAGGTAACACTTCCTAGGGGTGTTCCACACAGTTCAATATTGGGACCTCCTTTATCATTGTACAAATATATTTATTAAAAAATATTTCAATATGAGATTCCCACAATATTATCTTTGACCCTTTTCTGGTGTTTTATAAACAGGAGCAGTTGACTTGGGTAATAATGGATTACCAAGGATATGGTCTGCGGCTTTCTCTGCAATCATGATTGTAGGTGCATTAAGGTTACCACTGACAACGCTAGGCATGATTGATGCATCTACCACACGAAGTCCTTCAATACCAAATATGCGTGCTTCATTGTCGACGACAGCCATTTTGTCAGAAGATTCCCCCATCTTACATGTACATGATGGATGATAGGCGGTATCTGCCTTGTTACGGAAAAACTCGTCTATTTCTTCATCAGTCTGTACATCCTTGCCTTGAATACAATAAGATTAAGACATTTGGTTTTTGTTTTAAAAAAATAGCAGGTCTTTTTAAGATCAAATCATGGCATTAACTAATTTTCATTCAATCATTGTCATTCATACATGGTGTGTGGGTGGTTGCGGGGGAGGGCATAGGACTTTTAGAAAGTCTGTGGTCTATTCTGCTAATACCACTCCAACATTGAATTCTCTTCCAATGATTACTCACCAGGACTGAGTTCTTCCCCCCTGAATTCATCAAATGCTTTCTGCTGAAAAATTTCTCTTGTGAGTCGCAAGGAAGCTCTCATCTCTTCCCAGTCCTCCTTGGTCGACATGTAGTTGAAGTCAATGCTTGGATGATCATGTGGATTGGCTGACTTTAGTTTGACTGATCCTTTGCTTTGAGACCGCATGCTTCCAACATGCACCTATACATATATATATATATATAAATATACAAATATAAGAAAGAATATGAGTAAAAGTATTTTAATAGTATTTTGTCCAAGTGGTAGGGGTGATTGGCGGGTTGAAAATATTCCGTGTGAACCTATTCTGCGTCGCGACTCAAAAGTCACTTAAGTAACACGACTCTGTACCTTTTAGATTTAATTGTTACAGGGGTCACAGAAGAAACTAAAAAATGTGTGGGAGAGGGGGGAGGGCAAAATCACTGAAGCAAAAAAATAAAATTATTGGAGGGGCCAGTGCCCCCTGGGCCCCTGCTTCAGCCGCCCCTGTGTTATTTATTTTCTTTATTGAACAAAGAAGAAAGGTGTCATATCACTAAGGATACTTCCACTCTTACATCAGGGGTCGGTAAGGGGGGTTTCGGAACGGTTCACAAAAATCAAAAAAGGACGATCACAGCTCACAGAAAATATCAAACATTCAAATTCAAGAAAATTCATGATTCACAACATTTAGAACATGCTCATCACAGATCACAAAAATTAAAAAACCAGTTCACGATATCAGCGAAATCACCTAACTGCCCCTGTTACCTGATAAGCATGCTCGTTAATTGGCGTTCTTCCATGGTCTATAATTCCAGATGGTAAGAAATGGAACTGTATGTCTGGATGAGGAACACCCTCCTTACTCCTGATGAACCCTCCTGCTTCAAGGTGTGCCGTTGCTCCCAGGCCAGTCCTAGTTGCAAACCACCTTATGCCAATAGGAATCATGTTCCATAATTTCTGAGCAGTATAGAGAGTTACTGGCTTCTTGCATGCCTGTGAAAGATAGAACTTTATCAGGAGTAGGAAACCATGAGCTTATCAGATCTTGCTGTTTTCTGCAATTGAGACACCTTTCCTTCCCTTGAGTATAGCTTCTAAAAAACCCTGGCAGTGATGGCCATCCTCATTGTTTGGCCTTTACTAATGATTTCTTAATCATGGGTTGATTGTTTAAACGATGTGGGGATTTTGGGTCCAGTGTATCTCAAGGGGACCCTGTGGCCTATTTTGCAGCACACAAAAATCTCTAATAATAAATAAAATATAAAAATCAGGGCTCAAAATAACTGGCCAAATTAAGTAGTTGACTGGTCAAATATGGATTTCAACGGACATGTTGACCAGTCATATTTGAAAAAAATGAAGTAAGGTATCATTATTATGCTGGACATCTTGACCGGTGTATGACTGGGCATTATTTTGAGCCCTGATAATAATAATAATCATGAGAATCATAATCAATAGAAATCTACCTGTTGAATATACATTTCAAGGTGGTCCTGTAGGTTCTGTCCCACCCCCGGTAAGTGGCGAACCACAGGGATCCCATGCTTCTTCAGTTCATCACCATCACCAATCCCAGACAGCATCAGGAGCTGGGGTGAGTTGATTGCTCCACCAGATAGGATCACTTCTTTGTTTGCCCTTGCTCTTCGTATCTGATATTAAATAAATAGATATTAAATAAATGAATAAACAAATAAATAATATCATTATCCATCATCATCCTTATTATTATCTATTTACTTGATTATCTTTGTGATATTCTACACCAACAGCTTTGTTGCCTTCAAAGAGGATTTTAGTGATAAATGCTCTTGTCTCTGTGCGCAGGTGCTTCCTCCTCTTCCACTTAATAGATCTAAGATAGGCATTTGCTGTATTCCATCTCAAACCTAATATTTATTAAGCAAATGTGACTGTCAGTATCTTGTGAGGCTTTGCACAGTTTGATGTTCAACCAACTATGCTATTGTGTAGTTCTAGAAAATATCCAGATATCTTCATCATGTTATCAGGCCATCCTAATAGCCCCTCTGGCTCGTGGGATCCAAATAATGGAACTACACAATATACCCTCCTAGCTCAGACCCCTCCAGTTCTAACTCCTTGGATATTCTTATTTTCCTTCCATGTTATGGGAGTCAGGTATGAATATTTTCATCAACTACAGCCGTAAACCATATATTCTCCTCAGACCCTCCCCACTGTATACAAACTCCAATGGGAAAGGTATTAATATTTTCTGGAACTACACTATCATATCCTGTGCACATGTATACAATGCACACAATGGAGCTTCCAACTCCCATCTTCATTGAAGCCATGGGTGTTTTCTAAAGCAACAGATTATACCTTTATGTATTGTCATATCCATCCATCCAACTCCTTCCTGCTGGTAACCATTCATGTCTTCCGTGAATGGATATCCTGCTTCTTGTCCTGCCTTGAGAAATGCATGGAAAAGAGGGTTGTTTGTGATACCTCTGGATACATGTAGAGGTCCATCACCACCACGGTATTCATTTGGACCTGATGGACATAAAAATCATATGATGACAAATCATTCATGTGACAAACCTCCCCATACCCACCCCCATGGGATGTACATACCTAGTTCATGTGTCTGTGCCTTCTTAAAGTATGGCAGACAATCAGCATATGACCATCCTTTAGCTCCTTCACGTTCCCATCTGTCATAATCATATGCATGGCCTCTTATGTATACCATGGCATTCAAGGAAGACGAACCTCCCCACACTCTCCCCCTTGGGCAATACATAACCCTGGAAAGACAAAATTAATACATAAATCTCAAAACAAATTTCTGACAATTTGGAGATCATCAATGTTTGGTTATTTCTGATTCCTTAACACACCTATTATTCATGTTTTTCTGTGGTTCTGTATGATAAAACCAGTTATACTTGTCATCACAAAGATTATAGATCAGTGCAGCAGGCATGTGGATCTTCCAAGTCCAGTCCCTCGGTCCTGCTTCTAGTAGTAGCACATTGTTATTTGGATCAGCTGACAGACGATTGGCTAAAACACATCCTGCTGATCCAGCACCACAGATGACGTAATCATGAGTAGAAGAGAAGGTTGTTATTGATTTGCGAGAATTCGAATGGCGATGAAAGACACCTGAAAAACAGCATGAATACATAAGGTAAGTTATTATATTTTACATTGCTTTATATTTTAAAATACTCAAAACGCTTGTGCTGATTGTCGGCTGGATAAAATATTTGAAAAATAAATGCATGTACTGATTGGCTGGCTTTCATGTTTATATCAGTTCTGATTGTTGATCTGACTCTGTCAGAGTCCTCAGGGGACAATAATTGGTCCATGGCTAGCACTCTTCTTGGCAATAATACACAACCTCGGCATGACTGGCACTTCATCTGTGAGGTGGAAATTTACCTACAGTAGCAGAAATTGTTCCAAAATGAGGCATGAGTGTTCTACAAGATATAGTAGATGAAGCACTTTGCTAGAAGGCTGATCGACAACTCAATCCACTCTAGTTTGCCAGAAGGAGCATTAAGGATTATTCATCCTGAGCTCTGCTACAAGGAATGCTAGCTAGTTCAGGTATTACAATGCTTTATGATAGGCATGAACAGTTATGTCTTGATTTGCTTAATCAGATTGTAAAAAGTGAGGGTCAGCATAAACTGTACAGTTTATTACCTCCATTCAAGGACACCAATTGCAAGTATAACCTAACGTCAAAATGGATGTTCTGTCCCCCTGCATGCATGACAAATAGGTTTGCAAACTCATCTATCATGCATTTTGGAATATTTAGGGCTAAACTAGGTTAATCTGAGTTTTCAGGAATTTCTAAATCATCACATAATGTGTACATATATTTTTTCAATTTTCAATTTTTTTTTACTTAATCTAAATTGTTAACTCATGTGACTTATTTAACCCATGTAATTAAGTCAGTCATATTACTGCAAGGTTAACGACTTATCTATCTTTATCTATCAAGGAAAGTGTTTTTAAGGGCAGAGGTGGTCTCTCTTTATATTGTACATTATATTACAATCATCAAACTTACCTTTAGTGACAATATTCCTCAATATTAATTTATCAACAAGTGAACGGCTTCCGTTGTGTAATCTGAGTAGAGCCATTCCTTGCTAGATTTTGAATAAGGTTGGCAGTCTATCTGCAGGAAAAGAAACTTAGAAAGTTCAAAATTAAGACTTACAAAATTAAGACTTACATAACATTATGCTAAAAAGTCTTACAAGTCAGAACGATCCAGTTCACGATCAAGCAAATTTCCTAAACGAACATCAAATGTTATCGAAAACTGAAACAACCTCTTGGTTGATCAACGTCTGGGTACGGCCAATTCATGGACCGAATTGGAATTTAGCGTTTACCCCGGAGAAAAAGCCTCAAAGCAAGGGAGAGCTTTGGAGAGCTAGAGCTAAGAAAGTCCATTCCGAGTCAAAGAATCGAACCCGAGACCCAAGATAGACAAGCCATAGTTAAATTAATATCATTTTCAAATTTTACCTTTAGAGCTTGATGATCATGTATTAAATAAGATAAGAGCCAAAACTTTTTTGCAATCTTTGATCATCCATCCAAGAACACCAAGATTGCATAATTCAGCAGGCGTTCCTTCTGATGACGATAAAAAGAACTTTTGGGTTTCCTATGTCTTTTTATCGCCAGCGATTATTGTTGAAAGCGGTAAAGCAAAGAAAAAAAACAGGGAACCCAATGTTATGTTTCTGCGAAAATTTGGAAGCGTGAACGTGGCCACACACAAGCAAGGCCTTGCTATTTGATTAAGGGTTAATGTATCTGGTATAATCTGTTAATACAAGTGTCTAACTAAGTTTATTCAGTTGTAAATTTTCAACTTACCGAGGCGCTGTACTCTCATGTGCCATAATCAGCACGGTGGCGCAGGGCCACGGTATCGATAAACCGTTTCAAAGAGAGTGAGTGCCTGAATAAATAAATATGCAAGTTCTCTTGCTGTTTATTATCTTCAAAAATGACCTTTCTTCTTGAAAATTAACTTGCGTTACATGCCGTGACGTCAACTGAAATCCAGAACTTCAGGGACGGATCCAGGATTTTCTTCAGGGAGGGGTACCGGTGCACCGAACCAAAAAACAAACACGATATATATACAGTATGGGCACAAAGTCAACCAAGGGAATAATATTTCTGATTCTTTCCCTGGCATTCCACTAGGCGCAATATCTATTTTATCCGATTACTTGTGTTTTACACAGATTTTTCTTCGACTTTAATTTCTAAATTTTCATTAAAATCAAACTTGGGCTCCCTGTAGTATAACTTCTTATTCATATAAGAAGTCTACTATGCATTCAAACTATGCATGAGATTGTTGTAAATCTCACCCTCCTCCATGGCCAGTCAGTAATTCATTGTATATTTCCCCGTAAGTATATTTCATTTGATAGACTCTTGATAATGATGGTATATGCGTAGGATGATAGAATGAAAAATATATATATGATCGTGCCATACTGAAATTTTGATTATGATTATGAAAAAAAAATATATCATATACATATGACTAGTCCATTTCAGTATGGTACGATCATATATCTATTTCTCATATTTCATTCGTTTTTCAGCATAACAGCATCATGTTTGTCAATTTAGAAAGAATTTTACTGGGGTACCACACAGTTCAGTTTTGGGACCTCTTTCACCAAATGACATAGATCATATTTGGCCCTTGTCTGGAGTTTTATAGACAGGAACATGTGACTTGGGTAACATCTCGTTACCAAGGATATGGTCAGCCGCTTTCTCTGCGATCATGATCGTGGGCGCATTAGTGTTACCGCTGACAATGCTAGGCATGATGGACGCGTCTACCACACGAAGTCCTTCAACACCAAATACGCGCGCTTCATTGTCGACGACAGCCATTTTGTCAGAGGAGTCTCCCATCTTGCAGGTGCTTGTGGGATGATAGACAGTTTCCGCGTCCTGACGGATAAATTCATCGATTTCTTTGTCGCTTTGCGCGTTTTTACCTATTAAAAGAAGAAGGAAAAAAATTAGTTCAATTGAATTTAGTTAAATATGTATCATCAGATTCCACTGTCACGTGTCATCTTTTCTAAATAAAGTCATTAAATTATCATATCTATTTCCTTGAATTTTAGCATCAGGAACAGACGAAGACGATCTGAGTTAGATCAGCCCAGAGGTTGTTTCAGAGTTTGATCTTGGAGTTAGGCTCGCCCTGAATTAGATCGGCGCTATTTCAGGGATTAAGCTGGCAGTTAGCCATGCACTGACTCAGATCAACCCAGAGGTTGTTTCAGGGCTTAATCTGCGAGTTGGTATCAGTATCAATAAGTTTCTCAAAGGAAAATTTATCCAGTTATAGGTAGGTCACATCCATTGTAATGATATGCGTATTGGAAACGCTCCGTTTTCCTGCTACAAAAAACGCATTGAAAGCTTCGCGTCTACACTAGCGTTTTCATAGCGTCCACGCTAAAATGATCAAAAAAACGCAGATAGGTTGGAAATGATACGATATCGCACTGCGCATGCGAAAAGCTAACGAGTCTCCGTTTTCAATTTAAATGTTTTTACTCTGGAGACCGTTTTAAAATGGACGCGTTCCCCATGAAAACACTTAGCGGTTTCGACCATTTTAGTGTGGGCGCATGCGTACTCGCATCGAAAAGTATATAAGTGTGGACATTACTGTTTCTTACCAGGTTTGAGTTCTTCCCCTCTGAATTCCTCAAACGCCTTTTGCTGCGAGATTTCTCTTGCAATACGCACACTTGCCCTCATCTCTTCCCAATCCTCCTCGGTTGACATGTAGTTGAAGTCAATGATAGGATGGTCACGTGGATTGGGTGATCTTAGTTTGATGAATCCTTTGCTTTGAGACCTCAAAGTTCCTGCGAAAAGCTGTGTAGAGAAGAAAACATACCAATCATGCATTTGCCATGACAATGTGCACTCTGGTCTTGCTTGAGTGCACAGATACCATATAAGGCATGGCAAAGGATATGAATGGACATGTTATTAAACGACTTTGAAAGAAATGAAAAGTAGTCACCTCATAGGCATGTTGTTCAGCTTGTACCCTTCCATGGTCAATTAAGGGACCTGGTAAAAAATGTAACGCAATGTTCGGGTGAGGGACATCTTCCTTGCTCCTGACGAAGCCCCCAGCCTCAAGGTGGGAAGTTATTCCGAGCCCCTTTCTCGTCAAGAGCCACTTTAGTCCAGTAGATATCATGTTCATAAGTGGTTTGTCGCTCCAAAGTGTAACGGGCTTTGTGCATGCCTGTATAAGATGTGGCAGAAAAGTGTCAGTATTATATCATCGCTGTCGTTATGACAATATGTGTTCACTCTCCATAAGGGAGAGAGAGGTAGACTGCTAGTGCATGATTGAGACTGACTGACTCACTGATTTACTCACTCACTGTCTAAAGGTCTGCCTGACTGGCTGACTGACCGACTGTCCATCTGTCTTTCTGTTTGTCTGTCTGTCTGCATTTCTGTTCCACTGACTGACTATTTGACTGACTGACTTCTTGTGATTGCGCAAAACCTTTATTTGTATTCAATAGGCAGTCAAACCTGTTCAACAGCTATATGCAAATGATCCTGTAGGTTCTGCCCCACCCCTGGTAGGTGACAAACCACAGGGATCCCATGCTTCTTCAGATCATCACCATCACCAATTCCAGACAGCATCAAGAGCTGAGGTGAGTTGATTGCTCCACCAGATAGGATTACTTCTTTCTTTGCTCTCACTCTCTTTATCTATAGATATAAGATCAAAAAATTGTTAAAGAGGAAAAGATAGAATCCAGGATTCTTCAAAGTAGAGAAGCCCTGAAATGTGAAATTTGTCCTAACAATAATATTTTTCATTGCAGACAAAAAAGAAGATGCTCGACATGCAAGAAGAAAGTATCCTTTCCTGCTTCATGATAACAGAGGACATTCTTTTCAAAACATTGATTTGTCTTTCACCTGGTTATCTTTCTGGTACTCGACTCCTACAGCTTTGTTGCCTTCGAATAGGATTCTTGTCACGAAAGCTTTGGTTTCTGTGAACAAACGTTTTCTTCTTTTCCACTGAACTGGTCTGACGTATGCATTGGATGTGCTCCATCTTTTACCTGCATGGATTATTGAAGCGAGATGTGTGAATATCATATATCTGACTTTGACAAACGTCTGGAAGGTTGACAGTCAATACCATCATTATCAACATCATCATCGCCATCACCATTATCAATTACCATGGGGACACTTGGATATTTTACCAATAAATCTAAGTAACCCTGATCATGAGGATTCGAAAATGGATAGCTAGACAAGTAAACGAAGGAGAATGTACAGACGAGTACCTTTGTAAATAGTCATGTCAAAGACTCCAACTCCTTCCTGCTGGTAACCATTCATGTCTTCTGTGAATGGATATCCTGCTTCTTGTCCTGCCTTGAGAAATGCATGGAAAAGAGGATTGTTTATTTTGCCTTTGATCACATGTAAAGGTCCATCACCACCACGGTATTCATTTGCACCTGTTGAAAGAAAATGAACAATAAGTATGACCTTATGCTTTCCAATATGTCTGTTATCGTGAAAACAAATCTGACGCTCTGTCCTCGATCCTTGGTGATAAACCTCCCCATACCCACCCCCATGGGATATACATATCTAGTTCATGTGTCTGTGAATGTGTGACAAACCTCCCCATGCCCACCCCCATGGGATATACATACCTAGTTCATGTGTCTGTGACAAACCTCCCCATACCCACCCCCATGGGATATACATACCTAGTTCATGTGTCTGTGCCTGTGTGACAAACCTCCCCATACCCACCCCCATGGGATATACATACCTAGTTCATGTGTCTGTGCCTTCTTAAAGTATGGCAGACAATCAGCATATGACCATCCTTGAGCTCCTTCACGTTCCCATCTGTCATAATCATACGCATGTCCTCTCATGTACACCATCCCATTGAAAGACGACGAACCTCCTAACACCCTCCCCCTAGGGCAATATAGTACTCTGTTATTGAGATTTTTCTGAGGTACCGTGTTGTAAGACCAGTTGTATTTGGTATCACCAAGTATCACAGGTATAGCTGCAGGCATCTGGATTGTCACTGCCAAGGCATCATTGGGTCCTGCCTCCAGTAGTAGAACACTACTGCTAGGATCAGCTGACAGACGATTGGCTAAAACACATCCCGCTGATCCAGCACCACAGATGACGTAATCATGAGTAGAAGAGAAGGTAGATATTGACTTGCGAGAATTGAACCCTGAAAATGTGTAAGAGACATCATTGTTGTAACCCAAGAGGACTTCACTAAAGAATCTAGTCTGCGGTGCTACGTGGTCTGCGGTTGTTAGTCTTTTGCGAGTTATGCGGCATAGCAGAAAAACAACACTGCTAGCTTCTACTTTCACGAATTTCTAATTCTTATGACTGGTCATTTGCGCGTCAAAAATTGATTCCATATTTAATAGCCCACTTTGGATATTTTAGTTGAGTGATCACGAACAAAGCAATTCAAGACGAGAATCCGGGGAAGCAATGGAGTAACCTAATAGATTCTTTGGTTTCCCCTGAGCCTTGTCTTGAATTGCTTTTTGCGTGACACTCAACCACAGTATCGAAAGTGGGCTAAGCGGAAATATATATATTTATGCTCTCTTGATCGTTTTTGATACGAGCGCGTGACACATTTGAAGATTCAGACGTATCACAACGAATCTCAAGTCGCCGAAGAATTATTACCTCCCGATCAAGATTACCCGAAGAAAAATAATATCTCAACCCTGTATTAAGATTCCCTTTTTATATCAACCAGGATATGACATCTGTTTTATAATACCAAGATGAAAATCTGAAATCTACAATGCAAATTTTCATCAGTGGTCATTTTTTTCCCGAAATGAAAACTGAAATACCAACTAAAATCTTTAGACCCTTCGTTCTGTAAGAAGAGGGGCTGTTAGAATACACACACTAAAAGTGTGCTAGAAATTGATCTACTAAATAGTGATAGTTTATGCTAATTCGATTGTTTTCTATTGTTCAATTACTGCCGGCCATTCAGTAGCATTATTAAATAGTGATAAGTTTTGAACACTTTTAGTGTTTGTACTCTAGCTCTTCCTCTCCAAGGATATAAGAGGCAACAATCGATTGCTTGCACCTTCACAAGTTTGGGACAATTCTAGCAGAGAAATAATCTTTACCTTTTGATTTTTCTTAATTCTTTCACCATGAAAAAGACAGGCACCTATTACTGCTATTTTCATAAACATGCGCACTCGATATCTGCGAGCTGCACGCTGAAATTTGATTTTTCGCTTCCATCGATTACGAATAACCAGTCGGTACCTTTTATATTTTTGACTGGCGGCAGTGAAAAACCAAATTCCAACGGGCAACTCGCAACTACCGAGTTCGCGTGTTTATGAAAATTACAGTAACACACTACCGTCGTTTGCATCCAGGCGCGAACGCTAGACATCAAAACATGCTCTGTACTTGAAACATGCATATCTAAATTATAGGACATCGTTTGTCGATTTTAAATGAGACCGCTTTTTACGTTGACTACTACCCGACAAGCATTCAAGTTTCAGGAGACAATCAGGACATGTTTTGATTTCTAGTGCTCACGCCTAGAGGCAAACGATCGTGTAGGTCAAAAAGAGCATGCATGTTTACTGAGACATTTTAGGCGATTTTACCTTTGTTTCCAAGACGTCTTGAATAGAGACATCGTAGACTTGTTTCGAGGGCACGGGTTCCTGGTGCAAATCGTACAGCAAGAAATGACATCTCAGTCTTCTTAACTTGTACGACTTCAGGCGAATAGAGGTGAAAGATCTTTATGTAAGTTAAGTTGTACAAGTCTTGGATTAACTATGTGGAATATTGGTCACTCGTTCGAACAGTCGAGTTGTTTCAAATGTTGTGTGACCCTGGGTCGTCGGCCTTTTATGCAAATAGCTGATATCTCGCAAGTAATGACTGAGCGCTTGCAGTCCCTGTTTTAGTGCCCTTCACGGCCTTCCCAGCTGGTCTGAGGACTGCAAAAAGATTTGCCCTGGATATTATACAAAGGGTGTTGTCATACTTTTGTTTTTGTCTGTAATTAAATTCCCCGCATATCCAGGACTTGTTTTTCGAATGTCAAAAAAAAAAAAAAAAAGAAAAAGAAAAATCCTTTCTTGGCATCGTATGGACAAAAAGTTTTCTCTAAAACATCAAATTAAAGGAAATTTATTGGAGAATTGATATCTGGGGGCAAATTTTAGGATAAGTTTGTAATTTTGGAGATGTGGAGGTGAAAGTAGGGGTCGGTGGGAAATTTCGGAGGCACTGTTACAGACCTTCCCATAACATATACCCCTTGCAGCATCTTGGAATGCAGCTCAATTTAGAGGACAAAACAGCATATGTTCCAATTCTCAGGAGATTGATATTCTTTTGTTTTGTCCTCCAAATTGAGCTGTTTTGACGTCACGTTAAAGGGTCTATACATAGAAAGAGCAAGGGAAATTTCCAAATGGCTCAAAACCCCTCAAAAACGCAATTTCATGCCAACATTTCATTACCAAAATGGTCCTCAACTACCAAACCACATTTGTAGAGAATTTATTGAAAACTATATAACAGTTTAACTCATTCTGAAAGGATACTTTAAACCATATGAGTTCTCATGGCATGGCGTGATAACGACTGGTCACGTGACTCACAAGTCTTTGAAGAAGAAAGTGCAGCTTGGGATCTCGGGAACTGCAGCTTAGGATCTTGGAAACTATAACTTAGGATCTTGGGATCTTGAGAACTGCAACTTAGGATCTTATGATCTTGGGAACTGCAACTTAGGATCTTGGGATCTTGGGAACTGCAACTTAGGATCTTGAGATCTTGGGAACTGCAGCTTAGGATCTTTAGATCTTGGGAACTGCAACTTAGGATCTTGGGATCTTGGGAACTGCAACTTAGGATCTTGAGATCTTGGGAACTGCAACTTAGGATCTTGAGATCTTGAGAACTGCAACTTAGGATCTTCAGATCTTGGGAACTGCAACTTAGGATCTTCAGATCTTGGGAACTGCAACTTAGGATCTTGGGATCTTGGGAACTGCAACTTAGGATCTTAGGATCTATGGAACTGCAACTTAGGATCTTGGGATCTATGGAACTGCAAGTTAGGATCTTGGGATCTTGGGATCTTGAGTTCTTGGGATCTTGGGATCTCGGGATCTTGGGATCTGCTGCTTAGGATCTTGGGATCTTGGCTGGGATCTCGGGAACTCGTGATGTCCCTTAGAGAGCTCCATAATGCTGCTTTACACTTTACTACTTATCTAATTAGGTTGATGTTACTTGTTCTGTAAAAATAGTAACCATGATACCTAATATGGCAAGGCAATTTAACAGGCTATGATTGGTCTATTTGCACAGTAGCGCGATTCAAATGCCTTTTTTGAGAGATCAGATTGGAAAATTCAAGTGGTCATAAAATCGTAGGTTTTTATTAAAATCCTCTGAAATCTTAGAAATTTACATTTCAGATAATATACTTAAAAAAAGTATACTGTAATTGATAAAAACTAAAACTAAAGGTAATACATTTTAATGTTCTCAGCTAATCAAATATTCAGTATTATTATACATTTTACTCACTATCTCGCTTCTGATTGGCCGAGAGCCCTCAGCCATTTCCTGATATCGTGTAAACTCGACAGGATATCCTGTCGAGTTCAAAGTTCACAATTATGAAAATGGAAATACGTTTGCTATTTTTTCGAAAACAGAATTAAATCTTTATTCTTAGTTTACAAAATGTATAATAAAACAATTATTGAATTCGGTTTTCGCATGATATCGTAAATATCAAGACCTCGGCCGTTTTATCCGCCTCAGCCTACGGCTTCGGCAGATAACACGGCCTTGTTCTTGATAATTCCCGATATCATGCTCAACCTCATCCAATAATTTTTTATAATATCATCATCTTTGTCAATATAAAGGAATTCACTGGAATACCACACAGTTCAGTTTTGGGACCTCTTTCACCAAATGACATAGATCATATTTGGCCCTTGTCTGGAGTTTTATAGACAGGAACATGTGACTTGGGTAACATCTCGTTACCAAGGATATGGTCAGCCGCTTTCTCTGCGATCATGATCGTGGGCGCATTAGTGTTACCGCTGACAATGCTAGGCATGATGGACGCGTCTACCACACGAAGTCCTTCAACACCAAATACGCGCGCTTCATTGTCGACGACAGCCATTTTGTCAGAAGAGTCCCCCATCTTGCAGGTGCTTGTGTGATGATAGATAGTTTCCGCGTGCTGACGGATAAAATCATCGATTTCTTTGTCAGTTTGAACGTCTTTGCCTACGATAAAAGAAGAAACATTTCAAGATTCGTTCAGTTGAATCTAGATAATTTACGAATGGATGGTTTTGCAACCCGATTCAGTGTTAAGGTCTCAGTTGGACTACAATTTGTTTTATGTCCTTAATACGTATAGACGTGAAGTGGAAGCACTCATGATCACCCAGACCAATTCTAATTATAGGCCTTTACGAATCTGCGCAGAAAACTGGTAACGTGTAGGAGGCGCACTGATTCATGTTGTTCATCGTTTTATGGGACGGCATTTTTCAACATCCCAGACAGCTTAGCAAATTCTCTTGAAAAACAAACCGAAAACCAAAGTAAATGCATGTGACTCGATTCCAAATCTAAAATCTGTGAAACGGAAAAAGACAAACGTTGTTTCCTTAATTAATCCCATAATTCGGCGCGTGTACTTTTTTCCGCGAAATCTCAGAAAGGCTGACATCATCAAATAGGAAGTATGTTTACCTTTATACCCTATCCATGCAGTTAAATCACTATTCCTTACCCGGAGTAAGTTCTTCTCCTCTGAATTCATCAAACGCTTTTTGCTGGAAGATTTCCCTTGAAATACGCACAATTGCCCTCATCTCTTCCCAGTCCTCCTCGGTTGACATGTAGTTGAAGTCAATGAAAGGATGGTCACGTGGATTGGGTGATTTTAGTTTGATGGATCCTTTGCTTTGAGACCTCAAAGTTCCTGCGAAAAGCTGTGTAGAGAAGAAAGCATAACCTTTACAATCATGAGTTTGTCATTACAAGATGCATGGCAAAGGATATGGAGGGATATACATTACCGTGGACCGCGTCAGGATCCCCACGTCTGTTAGACTTCTTTCTAATCGGTGTAGCTTTAGCTTTGAATACTTTTAAAACAGAGCACTGATGGAGAGAGAGAGAGAGGGAGAAGGAGAGAGAGGGAGAGAGAGGGAGAGAGAGGGAGAGAGAGAGAGAGGGAGGGAGAGGGAGGGAGAGGGAGAGAGGGAGAGAGGGAGAGAGAGAGGGAGAGGGAGGGAGAGGGAGAGAGGGAGAGAGAGAGAGGGAGAGAGAGGGAGGATCATGTTAAATTTAGGTACATAACCTTTCACAGTATGAGGCATGGCAAAGAATATGCCTGGATATACATCACCGTGTTCTTGAACGGTTTAGCTGTGAAAAAAATGGACGATACTCACCATATAGGCATGTTGTTCAGCTTGTGCCCTTCCATGGTCAAGGTAGAGACCTGGTAAAAAAAGAAACTCAATGTTCGGGTGAGGGACATCTTCCTTGCTCCTGAAGAAGCCCCCAGCCTCAACGTGGCAAGTGACTCCGAACCCCTTTCTCGCCAAGAGCCACTTTAGTCCATTAGAGATCATGTTCATAAGTGGTTTGTCGCTCCAAAGTGTAACGGGCTTTGTGCATGCCTGTATAAGATGTGGCAGAAAAGTGTCAGTATTATATCATCGCTGTCGATTTGTTTACCGTATAAGAGAGTGACTGTATGACTGCATGACTGCATGACTGCATGACTGCATGACTGCATGACTGCATGACTGCATGACTGCATGACTGCATGACTGCATGACTGCATGACTGACTCTTTAAATGTCTGATTGTCTGACTATCTACCTCTCTTCGTCTTATTAGCTTTCAAAAAGCAGTCAAACCTGTTGTAAGTGTAACTGCAAGTGGTCCTGTAGGTTCTGTCCCACCCCCGGTAGGTGACAAACCACAGGGATTCCATGCTTCTTCAGTTCATCACCATCACCAATCCCAGACAGCATCAGGAGCTGAGGTGAGTTGATTGCTCCACCAGATAGGATCACTTCTTTGCTTGCTCTCACTCTCTTTATCTAAAAATATAGGTTGGCATACGATGAGGAAATTTGTTTTGGTTGATTGTTATTGAAATTGCCAACCAGAATTCTATTGGACAATCCAACAATACAAAGTTACAAAACCTATTGTTAAAATGGTTGGCATATTAACAACACAATGGCAATATTCATAATTGCGTAAGACTATAGTTGAGAATAGACCGTCTTAGATTGGTGGGTTTGTTGTCCCATTTCAGACCTCATGTCATTCCCTAAAGCATCATTTCTTTGTTTACAGCGCGACGCGCAAAAGTATGACCACTTTTAATGTATTCGCATTTTTCTATGCACGGGCTTTTTGTTCCAAGCGAGCTTTTACACGCCTTATTTGGTAAAAAAAAGAGAGCTTCGCAAAAGCCCGTGCATAGAAGTATGCAAATACATTAAAAGTGGTCATACTTTTGCACGTCGCGCTGTAAGAGTTGTGCATGAGAAGACACATGAATATGGATACAAAGCAATAACAAAAGAAAAGAATATTACTCCCAAGAGAATGACACGTGGTCTAAAATGGGACAACAAACCACGCAAGCTAAAGAGGTGACGTCTATTGGTAGAGGAAAAGGAAGAATTATATGAAGGTTTATACTTTAATATATTAATGACCATGACGTCACCCCAGGCTTTTGAGTTTATTTGTTTTACATCTAATACTAAACACTGGCCATTATGAGACACTAAAATTTACTGTAAACATTGTGGAAACAATGAGTATAATGATGATGCTTTTTAAATACTTTTTCTGTGAACCTGTTAAAGTTTGTATGTCAAATGAAGCCTGGGGTGACGCCAAGGTCATTTACATATCGTAAGTACAAACCTTCATATCTTAAAGACGCAACACTCAAATGAAGAAATATTTGACCATTCAACTAGTCACTTCATGTAGAATCGATGCAGAAAGTATTGTATCAGGGGTTAGGTGCACGTTAAGGAAGACAGCGGTATTTTACAAATTCATAGCAGGCAAAAAAGAAGATCCTCGACATTCACGTATAATCCTTTCCTGAAAGAGATCGACCTTGAAACCAACTGCCTCTTTTTTTAAACATGTACAATTCTTGATTTGTCTTTCACCTGGTTATCTTTCTGGTACTCGACTCCTACTGCTTTGTTGCCTTCGAAGAGGATTCTTGTCACGAAAGCTTTGGTTTCTGTGAGCAAACGTTTTCTTCTTTTCCATTGAACTGGTCTGACGTATGCATTGGATGTGTTCCATCTTTTACCTGCACGGATAATAATTAACTTGGTGTAAAAACTATGCTAATAACTTAATCGCGTTATGAGTTTCACAGACGCCTTTGTTCATCAATATTATGTCACTTTCACCATCATCATCATTACAATTATCATCAACATCGTGTACTTCATCATCGTCATCATCATCATCACCACCACCACCACCACCACCACCACCACCACCACCACCACCACCACCACCACCACCACCACCACCACCACCACCACCACCACCACCGCCGCCACCACCACCACCACCAAAACCACCGCATCACCACCACCACCACCATCATCATCATCATCATCATCATCATCATCATCATCATCATCATCATCATCATCATCATCATCATCATCATCATCATCATCATCATCATCATCATCATCATCATCATCATCACCACCACCACCACATCCTCGTCATTTTCATCATCATACCTTGAAATTCAACAGACCTTTACTGGAACACATGAGTATTTTACACAAATGCGAAGCAGGCTTAGCAACAGGGAATTTGGAGCTGGATAATTAACTAGATTTTTAATTCATGTACAACCGACTTTATAGACGAGTGCCTTTGTAAATAGTACCATGTGGACACTACAAGGTGTCCGGAGCACGCACGAACCGTCCAATCACAGCGCGCTTCGATGCTTAGCCAAGCGGCCCTTGCTACAAGTCTCTTCCCAATACAAAAACACGCGTTTCAAAGAATTTAGAGAAAAAAAGTTGAAGTATACGTGTTGTTCAAAAAATTAAAGTAAATCTTTGCGATCCATCTCCTCATATTCTGTGAGATATATGACTTTTAAGACTCGGGCGAGGGCCGCTTGAATTACAACAACAATCCTTTTCGCACTTAGTTTTTCGTACAGCTGGTAGGATATCTTACCTCAAAATCTAGGTAGCCCTGAAAATTCGAAAAAGGATAGCTAGACAGGTAAAGGTATAGGAGAATGTATATACGAGTACCTTTGTAAACAGTTATGTCAAAGACTCCAACTCCTTCCTGCTGGTAACCATTCATGTCTTCTGTGAATGGATATCCTGCTTCTTGTCCTGCCTTGAGAAACGCGTTGAAAAGAGGGTTGTTTATTTTGCCTTTGGTCACATGTAAAGGTCCATCACCACCACGGTATTCATTTGGACCTGTTGAAAGAAAATAAACTCTGAGAATGGCATTACTTTCCAACTGAATATACTCCCCTTAAATTCCTTACAAGATGTACCATACCTAGTCTGCGTCACATCCGGACAAACTACGGTTAAGTCCATCTGTGAAACAACGCCAGAAAGCTTGTTCCGACCCTCAGCGAACTAGCAAGGATATATATGAAGCGATTTCTGATTGATTGGCTGTTACCAATTCGAATTCTAACACGATCGATGATTGGTCAATGACTTGTCACAACAATCCGACGCCCAAAGTCTTCACGAATATCACAAAACAAAATGGCGTTCGAAGATGCGTTTAAAGAAGTCGAAAAACAGTTTGAAATCGGAAGCCTTCTTCCCGAACAAAAAGATAGCTACCCCATACCTAACCCCCTTTGATACACATACCTAGTTCATGTGTCTGTGCCTGTGTGACAAACCTCCCCATACCCACCCCCATGGGATATACATACCTAGTTCATGTGTCTGTGCCTTCTTAAAGTATGGCAGACAATCAGCATATGACCATCCTTTAGCTCCTTCACGTTCCCATCTGTCATAATCATGCGCATGTCCTCTGATATATATCATAGCATTGATAGACGATGTACCTCCTAACACCCTCCCCCTAGGGCAATACAGTACCCTGTTATTGAGATTTTTCTGTGGTACCGTGTTGTAAGACCAGTTGTATTTGGTTCCAGCAACTACCTCGGGTAGACCTCCAGGCATCTGGACTGTCAATGCCAAGGCATCATTGGGACCTGCCTCCAGTAGTAGCACATTGTTACTTGGATCAGCTGACAGACGATTGGCTAAAACACATCCCGCTGATCCAGCACCACAAATTACGTAATCATGAGTAGAAGAGAAGGTAGTTATTGACTTGCGAGAATTGAACCCTGAAAATGTGGAAGAGACATCATTGTTGTAACCCAAGAGGACTTCACTAAAGAACTAGCCTGCGTTGCTAGGTGGTCTGCGGTTGTTAGTCTTTAGCGAGTAGCAGAAAAACAACACCGCTAGCTGCAACTTTCACGAATTTTTAATACTTATAACTGGTCATTAATTAAAACTTATACATCGGAAATATACATTTTTTGTGTGAAGACTGTCCTTGATTATACAAACAAAATATCCAACGAACGGCGGTGTGATGAATAGTTTGGATTTTAGCTTTTTGATATGACGTCATGTGAAATCGATCTATTGAGTTTTCAGTTTCGTAGTGTTATACAGCTATTTCAAAAAACACTGCACACTGCACACTGCACACTGCACACTGCACACTGCACACTGCACACTGCACACTGCACACTGCACACTGCACACTGCACACTGCACACTGCACACTGCACACTGCACACTGCACACTGCACACTGCACACTGCACACTGCACACTGCACACTGCACACTGCACACTGCACACTGCATACTGCATTCATGAAACATTGTCTAAAGTAAAATAAATAATAATTATGAATTTTTTTAGTTTATTCCATCGGAACCAATATACTAGCTACATATAGAGATCAAATCGCTATATATTTACTTTTTATTTCAAATTAATGAGACCCACAATGCCCTTTGGTCTTGGAATGCACTATTTGGTATGCAGTATTCAACGTTTTTTGAAATACACACATCAAGAGTTCAACGCTACTGTTCTAAGCGCATGCTGAGAGGATTAAAAAGTGGGATAATATTTTCAAAATATGCTATATTTTAGTTGTATTTTTTTTTGTCAAGCTCAATTTTCACTAAATTTTCAAGATGACGTACCGTTAAGTGAATTCTGTACAAATAAACCGAAAAACTACATATTTTACAAAATATTATCCCACTTTTTAATCCCCTGAGCATGCGCTTAGAGCAGTAGCGCGGAACTCTTGATGCGTGTATAGCTACATATAAAATATAAACAAGTTTCTACTGCGATATAGCTTCGAGTGGCTTTCGTATTTGAACAAAATCCGAAAGCAAATCTCGACGTAAAATTATTCCAGTTCGGATATAAATCGTTTCAAGAGAGCATAAATATATTCATGCTCTCTTGATTGTTTTTAAGCGCGTGATACATTTGCATATTCAGACGTATCGTATCACAACCTGAGCGTGAACCCCAAATTACCGAAGAATTATAACCTCCCGATCAAGATTTATATCAACCAGGATATGTCATCTGTTTTATAATACTAAGAAGAAAATCTAAAATCTACAATGCAAATTTTCATCAGTGGTCATTTTTCCCCGAGAAATATTCTTAGATTTTGATGTCTTTTTCTTTCACCATGAAAAAGACACGCACTTATCACACTACCGTCGTTTGCATCCAGGCGCGAACGCTAGACATCAAAACATGCTCTGTACTTGAAACTTGCATATTTAAATTATGGCAGTGGCTAGATACCCGGGACCCGGGAACGGTTTTCAAAATACTAGATACCCGGGAGTATTTAATTTTTATTAAAAAACCCAGCTAATAATAACTTTCATGGATTCAAAGTATTCTAACTTTGTTTACGATAGGGAAGCGCTTCTTAGAATCCTTAGACATTTGAAAAATATACATTCGTCGAGTCTCGGCATACTATATACGCGGCATCCAAGTTGTGGCTGTCAAGAACCTGCCTGGAAATTCTACAAAAATAGCGAAGTCGTCTATCATATGTCCTAAAACTTCAAAAAGATCTCGAAAAGAAACTCTGCGACTGTATTAATGATTAGGGAACACCGTGGAATTCAAAAGGCTCGAACATACGGTCGCGATTTATAGAATAACAGATACCTGGCAGCCGAGAACTAAAAAAAAAAAAAAAACGAGTTTATATAATTTAGACAAATCAATACATTTGCCCGTGTCTTGTATTGTGATATTAAGAGTAATTAATTTAGAACCCATTGTATGTTTACGGATCTTCGTCCATAACTCCCGGGATCGATTCTCAAATTGCTAGATACCCGGCCGTCGCTTGAATTTTGTAAGAAGATAGATCAAAATTTACGATCGCATTGATAGATTATTGGATTTCTACAATGCTAAGCAAATGCCGTCGATTCTTTAGACTTTGAATCCATGAAAGTTATTATTAGCTGGGTTTTTTCTAGTATTTTGAAAACAGTTCCCGTGAGCTTGTTTACGGTCGAAATTTTTGCCACAACTTGGATGCCGCGTATATGGTATGCCGAGACTCGACGAATGTATATTTTTCAAATGTCTAAGGATTCTAAGAAGCGCTTCCTTATCGTAAAAAAAGTTAGAATACTTTGAATCCATGAAAGTTATTATTAGCTGGGTTTCTTAATAAAAATTGAATACTCCCGGGTATCTAGTATTTTGAAAACCGTTCCCGGGTTCCGGGTATCTAGCCACTTCGTTAAATTATAGGACATCGTTTGTCGATTTTAAACGAGACCGCTTTTTATGTTGACTATACTACCCGACAAGCATGCAAGTTTCAGGAGACAGTCAAGACATATTTTGATATCTAGAGCTCACGCCTAGAGGCAAACGATCGTGTAGGTCAAAAAGAGCATGCATGTTTTCTGAGACATTATAGGCGATTTTACCTTTGTTTCCAAGACGTCTTGAATAGAGACATCGTAGACTACCGAGGGCACGGGTTCCCGGTTTAACTCGTACAGCAAGGAATGACATCTCAGTCTTCTTAACTTGTACGACTTCAGGCGAATAGAGGTGCACGTGAAAGATCTTTATGTAAGTTAAGTTGTACAAGTCTTGGATTAACTAAATGGAATATTGGTCACTCGTTCGATCAGTCGAGTTGTTTCAAATGTTGTGTGACCCTGGGTCGTCGGCCTTTTATGCAAATAGCTCATATCTCCCAAGGAATGCCCGAGCGATTGCAGACAATGTTTTAGTGCCCTTCACTGCCTTCCTAGCTGGTCTACAGGGTTGCAAAAAGATTGCTTGTATATTATACGATGGGCGTTGTTCTCATACTCAAGTAAAATGTTGCTAAGCTTTGCATACCTAGGATGCGTGACTTCATAGGATCATAGCACCCAAAGTTTTGAGAGACACATTTGAATCATTAGCATACAGTGTCACGCAATCAGACAGGGTTAGTCAGATCAATACTACTATTGATTTGAAAGAGTTTGAGATCCCTACTGCACACTTTACTGCTCATTTGATTAGGGTGATTTTACTTGTTCTAAGACTTGAGCCCCATTCACACCAACTAACCTTGGTATTTATTAATTTATCCGGCTATCGCATTTCCTTCGTCGTTTGGCTGCCATCTTTATACAGGGTCAAAACTACATCCCCAAAGTAGTTTAGTTAAAGAAGGTTTAAAAGTTGTTTAGTTAGGCGTACAGGCCGATGGAAGGGCACTAGTTCAACTAAACAACCTTTAAACATGGTTAAAGGTCCGGTGTGAATGGAGTATAAGACTTAATTGAAACATCTCATCTTGCAATCTTTGATCATCCATCATTAACAGGTCCAAGTCACCAAGATTGCATAATTGAGCAGGCTTTTCTTCCGATGATGATGAATTTCTTTTTAGCGTTTTTATCCTCATTTTTTCCCTGCTTTTTTTCTTTCTTTCTTTTTTCTTTCTTGTATTCCGAGATCATCAATTTTATATATGCTTGATTACCCATGTTTACACAGTTTTGACACAGGCGCTTATTATAAATGCTATAGTAAAATTTATTGTTTTGTTCGATTCGATTTTCTACGTTTTCACCAAAACCAAGCTTGGACTCCTTGGACCGTATATTAACTCTATTAGTCAATTATCCCATCATGCATTGTGATTAAGATATAACATTTTTCCATTCAAATAGCTGAAATAAATTTTTTCAAAATTCAAAAATCAATTGTACTTAGTAGAGTGTATGTCATACCTTTTAGCGATATCTATTTTCTGAATCCTTCAAGAAAATTTATAGATATTCGTTAAAATACTGGAGTAATTTGGAGTACTGAATTTAGGTTCAGTACAGATCCTGCAGCTGGCTACTTTTATTTGCCAAATTAGTCGAACATGTCTTCATCAAAAGCTAAAGCAACACCTTATAATCAGTATTATTATTAGTAGAAGTATCATCACAAAAAGATGCACATAAACTGGGGTTTAAACCAATGAAAACTATAATAAGCACGCAAAGGCATTCAATATCAAGGAATTCACTGGAGTACCACACAGTTCAGTTTTGGGACCTCTTTCTCTTAGGAGATAGGAGATCATCTTTGTCCTTTTTCTGGTGTTTTATAGACAGGAACATGTGACTTGGGTAACATTTCGTTACCAAGGATATGGTCAGCCGCTTTCTCTGCGATCATGATCGTGGGCGCATTAGTGTTACCACTGATAATGCTAGGCATGATGGACGCGTCTACCACACGAAGTCCTTCAACACCAAATACGCGCGCTTCATTGTCGACGACAGCCGTTTTGTCGGAGGAGTCTCCCATCTTGCAGGTGCTTGTTGGATGATAGATAGTTTCCACTTCCTGACGAATAAATTCATCGATTTCTTTGTCACTTTGGACGTCTTTACCTATGAGAGAGAGAGAGAAAAAGTTAAAAATTCGTTCGGTTGAATTTAGATATGTAGCATCTGAAAGATAGGAAGAAGATCTGACTGAGATCAGACCAGAGGGGACCTTACATTACTGTTTCTTACCAGGATTGAGTTCTTCCCCTCTGAATTCGTCAAACGCTTTTTGCTGGAAGATTTCCCTTCCAAGATGCACACCCGCCCTCAACTCTTCCCAGTCCTCCTCGGTTGACATGTAGTTGAAGTCAATGATAGGATGGTCCCGTGGATTGGGTGATTTTAGTTTGATGGATCCTTTGCTTTGAGACCTCAAAGTTCCTGCGAAAAGCTGTGTAGAGAAGAAAACAAAAAATCACTCGTGGAATTGTCATAACAGTGCACCAGTGCACTTTAATACACCATATAAGGCATAGCACAGGATATGGATGGATATACATCACCATATAAGGCATGGCACAGGATATGGATGGATATACATCACCATATAAGGCATGGCACAGGATGTGGATGGATATACATCACCATATAAGGCATGGCACAGGATGTGGATGGATATACATCACCATATAAGGCATGGCACAGGATATGGATGGATATACATCACCATATAAGGCATGACAGAGGAAATGGATGGATAGAAGGGATGCATGCGCGTTTGTTATATTTCAAAACGGTTTTGAAAGAAATGAGAGGGAGCTGAGTCACCTGATATCCATGCTGTTCTGCTGGTGCTCTACCGTGGTCACTTCCAAGAACTGGTAAGAAATGTAACTGAAGGTTGGGATGAGGAACACCTTCCTTGCTCCTGATAAAGCCCCCAGCCTCAAGGTGGGAAGTCGCTCCGAGACCCTTTCTCGTCAAGAGCCATTTTAGTCCAGTAGAGACCATGTTCAAACGTGGTTTGTCGCTCCAAAGTGTAACGGGCTTTGTGCATGCCTGTATAAGATGTGGCAGGAAAGTGTCAGTATTGTATCATGCTCTTCTTATAATGGTCACTTTCCAGTGATACTGATATAGAGTGAAATGACTTACTCATTGACTCACTCGCCGTCTGAAAAACTGTCTGCATGCCTGCCTGGCTGATATGCTGACTGCCTGACTATTTGACTGCCTGACTTCTTGTGATTGCGCAAAACCTTTATTTGTACTCAAAAAACAGTCAAACCTGTTCTATAGCTATCTGCACATGATCCTGTAGGTTCTGTCCCACCCCCGGTAAGTGACAAACCACAGGGATCCCGTGCTTCTTCAATTCATCACCATCACCAATCCCAGACAGCATCAGGAGCTGGGGTGAGTTGATTGCTCCACCAGATATGATTACTTCTTTCTTTGCTCTCACTCTCTTGATCTATAGATATAAGTTAAAGAAATAATTAAAGAGGAAAAGGTGAATCAATTTAGAATTCGGTTGAAATTTATCGTATTCAAGACGCTCGACATGCAAGAAGAACGTATCCTTTCTCAAAGAGTCCAATTATTATATACAAACGTATAGAAAATGCCTCATGACACCTCTTTGACAATAGCTGCAAGCTAATGAACATAAATTAGAAATGGCTTTCTACCGAATGATCGAACACCACACGGGGGCAGATCCAGGATTTTGTTCAGGGAGGGGTGCAGGGCCTAAAGTCAGCCCACGGGGAAAAAGGGGTGCAACCCTTAGAATTAAAAAATAAGGATAACATTATTTCGTATTATGTATCTTCAAAATAGAAGGACAAAGTTGCTGAAAGGGGGTTGCGCACCCCCTGCACCCTTTCCCTAGATCCGCCCCTGTCACATGAATGTATACTATACCAATAAGCAGAGTTATAAAGTATTAAAGTACTAACATCAATCATTAAGTAGTTATTAATATTTTAAACTTAGAAACGACATTTATAAAAAGGGCACAAAGGCCAGGAGTGCCTTTTCCATACAAATCTTTTAAAGTTCAAATCGTAATAACTCTGCAGGCTTTAGTGATCTTTATCTTAAATTTGGCCATATTCTAATTCTAGCATTCCAGCTTGCACGAGAATAAGGATTTTATTAAAACATTTGTCTAAGATACAAAAGCAAAAATACGCCTTCATGATGGTGTTGATTTTGTTTTTCATTCCTGATTTGTCTTTCAGCTGGTTATCTTTCTGGTACTCGACTCCTACAGCTTTGTTGCCTTCGAAGAGGATTCTTGTCACAAAAGCTTTGGTTTCTGTGAGCAAACGTTTTCTTCTTTTCCACTGAACTGGTCTGACGTATGCATTCGATGTGTTCCATCTTTTACCTGCATGGATTATAATCAACTTGGGTGTAATGTTCTCCCATTTCAGATCATCATGATCATTATCATTATTATCATCATGACCTTTATCATCATCATTATCATCATCATCATCATTTATCAGTCATATCATCAACACCACCATCATCATGATCATCATCTCCATCGTCATCATCATGTATCATCATTAACAACAATATCATCATCGTCGTCGTCGTCGTCATCATCATCATCATGCATCAACATTATCATCAACATCACCATCACCATTATCATCACCATCATCATCACGAACTCATGCATGTAACTTCCACACATCTTCACTCGGAAACATGGATATTTTACCCCTAAAGCTAGGTAACCCCGAGGATTCGAAAATGGATAGCTAGACAAGTAAACGAAGGAGAATGTACAGACGAGTACCTTTGTAAATAGTCATGTCAAAGAATCCAACTCCTTCCTGCTGGTAGCCATTCATGTCTTCTGTGAATGGATATCCTGCTTCTTGTCCTGCCTTGAGAAATGCATGGAAAAGAGGGTTGTTTATTTTGCCTTTGGTCACATGTAAAGGTCCATCACCACCACGGTATTCATTTGGACCTGTTGACAGACAATGAACACTAAGAATGACCCTATACTTTACAATATATACTCATTAAATTCCTAGAGATGCACAACTAGTGATCCACGATATCATGACTGTTAACGCCATAAAAAAAAACTCACGCTCCATCCTCCTTGGTGACAAATCTCCCCATACCCACCCCCATGGGATATAAATACCTAGTTCATGTGTTGTTCATGTGTCTGTGCCTGTGTGACAAACCTCCCCATATCCACCCCCATGGGATGTACATACCTAGTTCATGTGTCTGTGTGACAAACCTCCCCATGCCCACCCCCCTGGGATATACATACCTAGTTCATGTGTCTGTGACAAACCTTCCCATACCCACCCCTATGGGATATGCATACCTAGTTCATGTGTCTGTGCCTGTGTGACAAACCTCCACATACCCACCCCCATGGGATATACATACCTAGTTCATGTGTCTGTGACAAACCTCCCCATGCCCACCCCCATGGGATATACATACCTAGTTCATGTGTCTGTGTGACAAAACCTCCCCATACCCACCCCCATGGGATGTACATACCTAGTTCATGTGTCTGTGCCTGTGTGACAAACCTGCCCATACCCACCCCCATGGGATATACATACCTAGTTCATGTGTCTGTGCCTGTGTGACAAACCTGCCCATACCCACTCCCATGGGATATACATACCTAGTTCATGTGTCTGTGCCTGTGTGACAAACCTCCCCATTCCCACCCCCATGGGATATACATACCTAGTTCATGTGCCTGTGCCTTCTTAAAGTATGGCAGACAATCAGCATATGACCATGCTTTAGCTCCTTCACGTTCCCATCTGTCATAATCACACGCATGTCCTCTGTTGTACACCATCCCATTGATAGACGATGTACCTCCTAACACCCTCCCCCTAGGCAATACAGTACCCTGTTATTGAGATTTTTCTGTGGTACCGTGTTGTAATACCAGTTGTATTTGGTACCGGCAAGTGTCACGGCTAAAGCTGCCGGCATCTGGATTGTCACTGCCAAGGCATCATTGGGACCTGCCTCCAGTAGTAGAACACTACTGCTAGGATCAGCTGACAGACGATTGGCTAAAACACATCCCGCTGATCCAGCACCACAGATGACGTAATCATGAGTAGAAGAAAACGTTTTTGAGTTGTGAGAATCCGGCCCTGAAAATAGGTAAGAGACATCTTTCATTAAAAAATCTAGTCACGGGATCCCTGTATCATATGCCCGCAAAGGCGCTTGAGTAATGCCATGAAGACCCCTGGGTACTATGCTCCTTTCTGTAGTCTTACCACAATCCCTTATGATCCGAGCATGAGGTCGACGTCAGGGTAAGATTTGCATTAAAACGTTAAAAAAATATGCAAATTTCACCCTGGGCTTGTGGGAAGACTTAAGAGGAAAAAAAACGAGGTATCTTAAGACTGGTTTGCCAGAGGCGACACAGTAATCAACGTCACCAGGTTGTGTGTCTGTATGTCTGTGTTTAAATGTAGACCCCTTGAATCAAGTCGAAATGCAGCTCAATTTGAAGACAAAACAATATAGGTCCCAACTCTTAGAGGAGATTGAAACTCTTTTCTTTTGTCCTCCAAATTGAGCTGCTCTGACGTCATGCCCTCTCAGGAGTTTAGCTACTATATTTCCGTGTTGTGTTACTGGCTGCATGCTACTTCGTGACGGTGTAATTCCTAATTTACGTTTCTTTTATTAGAAATAATTACCAAGAATTTGCAATAAAACCCCCCAAAATTTTGTCCTTTCGTTACCGTAGATAACCCTTAGGACACGATCTAATTCAAAGAGATAGCAATAATGAATAACATAGAAAACTTCTTTGTAAGAACAGGGACTACAATCTTCTGCAAAAATAAAGTACTAGTGCCACTTTCCCCCTCTCCAATGTTCAGTGGTCTATGAAGTTTTCGAGGTTATGAAGTGGTTACCTTGTAAAACGCATGCGAGACAACATTGCTACGGGGGGAGAGGGGGAACAGTCTCCCAGAATACTAGGTACCCCATTTTATTTTGCAGAAGATTGTAGCTCTTTCTCCGCCAAGGGTGAGAGAGGTAACAGTCGACGGCTTCCGCCTTCCAGCACAAGTTCTAACAAAGAATGACCTGGTAAACATTCCTTATTTCTTGATATCTCTTTCTTTTAACCATGGAAAAGGCATGCACATATATATCACACTATGTCAAAAAGAGCAAGCATGTTTTCTGAAACATTTTAGGCGATTTTACCTTTGTTTACAAAACGTCTTGAAAAGAGATATCTTAGTCTTCCTTTGAGGGCACGGGTTCCTGGTGTACATCGTACAGCAAGAAATGACATCTCAGTCTTCTTAACTTGTAAGATTTCAGGCGAATAAAGGTGAAAGATCTTTATGTAAGTTAAGTTGTACGAGTCTTGGATTAACTATATGGAATATTGCATGTCACTCGTTCGATCAGTCGAGTTGTTTCAAATGTTGTGTGACCCTGGGTCGTCGGCCTTTTATGCAAATATCTCATATCTCCCAAGGAATGCCTGAGCATTGAAGACCCTGTTTTAGTGCCCTTCACAGCCTTCCTAGCTGGTCTGAGGACTGCAAAAAGATTTGCCCTGGATATTATACGTGTACAAAGGGTGTTGTTCTCATACTTTTTTTTGTCTGTAATTAAATTCCCCGCATATCCAGGGCTTGCTTTTCGAATTTCAAAAAAACAAAAAAACAAAAAAAAACAAAAAATTTCTCGGCATCGTATTGACAAAAAGTGTTCTCTAAAGCATCAAATTAAAGGAAATTTATTGGAAAATTGATATCTGGGGCCAAATTTTACGATAAGTTTGTAACTGTGGAGGTGAAAATAGGGGTGGATGGGAAATTTTTGAGGCGCCGTTACAGACCTTCCCATGACATATACCAACTTGCAGCTCAATTTAGAGGACAAAACAATAGGTTCGAATTCTCAGGAGATTGAAATTCTTTTGTTTTAATTTATACTCTAAATTGAGCTGTTTCACGTCACTTGCCATAAAATCGTAGGTTTTTATTGAAATCCTCTGAAATCTTAGAAATTTACATTTCAGATAATATACTTTAAAAAATGACACGCATATTAATTAATAACTTTAGAATTTAAAGTTTCATTTAAATTCTATGTTCGGATATCTTACTACGGAATTACCATAATTTATTCTTCATGCTAAAACACACAAGGCATAGGATAGGCTACTTATAAGTGATCAGTTTTGAAACTTTTCGTAATAAATTTTGATCATCCATCAAGAAAATCCATTAGGAAAAAGCAAACTGTAATTGATAAAAACTACAGATAATTCAATTTAATGTTCTCAGCTAATCACATATTCAGTATAATATCATCATCTTTGTCAATATAAAAGAATTCACTGGAGTACCACACAGTTCAGTTTTGGGACCTCTTTCACCAAATGACATAGATCGTCACATAGATCATATTTGGCCTTTGTCTGGAGTTTTATAGACAGGAACATGTGACTTGGGTAACATCTCGTTACCACGGATATGGTCAGCCGCTTTCTCTGCGATCATGATCGTGGGCGCATTAGTGTTACCGCTGACAATGCTAGGCATGATGGACGCGTCTACCACACGAAGTCCTTCAACACCAAATAAGCGCGCTTCATTATCGACGACAGCCATTTTGTCAGAGGAGTCTCCCATCTTGCAGGAGCTTGTGTTATGATAAACAGTTTCCGCGTGCTGACGGATAAATTCATCGATTTCTTTGTCAGTTTGAACGTCTTTGCCTACGATAAAAGAAGAAAAATGTTTCAATATTCGTTCAGTTGAATTTAGATAATTTACGAATGGATGGTTTTGCAACCCGATTAAGTGCCAAGGTCTCAGTTAACTGGACTACAGTTTAATGTCCTTAATTATCCGTACGTATAGACGTGAATCACTTAAGATCAACCAGACCAATTTCAAATATTGGCATTTTGGAGACTGCACGCCGGAAAACTAGTAAAACAAGTAGTACGCGCGCTGAATCAGGGGCTGTTTTAGGCAACGCTATTTTTTAAACATCCCAGAAAGCTTAGGAAACTCTCTTTAAAAACAAACCGCAAACCAAATCAAAGTAAATGTGACTCCAAATCTAAAATCTATAAAACGACAAATAACGTCGCTAAAACAGCCCGTAATTCGGCGCGCGTATTACTCGTAATAACAGTTTTCCTCGACACCTCTGAAAGGACATAATCATTACAGAGGAAGTATTTCTTATCTTTATACACTATCCAGTTACATTAATATTTCTTACCAGGATTGAGTTCTTCCCCTCTGAATTCGTCAAACGCTTTTTGCTGCAAAATTTCCCTTGAAATACGCACACCCGCCCTCATCTCTTCCCAGTCCTCCTCGGTTGACATGTAGTTGAAGTCAATGAAAGGATGGTCACGTGGATTGGGTGATTTTAGTTTGATGGATCCTTTGCTTTGAGACCGCATGCTTCCAACATGAATCTAGGTGGAGAAGAAAACATACCAATCCTAATGCATTATAACAAGATGCATACATACATACACACATACATACACACATACATACACACATACATACATACATACATACACACACACATACATACATACATACATACATACATACATACATACATACATACATACATACATACATACATACATACATACATACATACATACATACATACATACATACATACATACATACATACATACATACATACATACATACATACATACATACATACATACATACATACATACATACATACATACATACATACATACATACATACATACATACATACATACATACATACATACATACATACATACATACATACATACATACATACATACATACATACATACATACATACATACATGCGTATGGAAAGGATATGGATGGATGTACATTACATGGATATACAATACCTTGGACCTCTCGCCTTCGGAGCTTAAGGTCCTCGGTTCGATTCTGAGGATCTCCAGGTTTGTTCTCTCTAATACGTGTAGCTTCAGTTCTTTGAATACTCTTTTAAAAGGTACGTATCAGCTAACACAAATTCTTGGTTTTCTTTGATCTCGCATAGCGTGTCTAATATTCAATGAAATCCCAACAAAGTATACATTTTCTGAAACGTCTTTTAACAAGGATTGTATATCTTTTCATTATTTGAAAAAATAATATTTCGTTATGGAGAAACTGCGCACTTTTATTGATCACGTGGTCTCTATTTCCGATGCATAACGGTAGTTAATTACACAGATTTGAAGTGGACGGGTCAAATGTTTATCGCATCATTTTTTTTTTATTGTACAGATGTGGATCTCTCAAAGTGGACTCTTAAGGGCGCTACGCGAACTAAAAGCAAACTAATAATTTGTTGTTAGCTGATGAAGAGAGCCGGGGGGGGGGGGGGGGGGGGGGAAGGGGTAAAGTGCGCACCGTCGGCATATATGGATGGATATACATCAACATGTTCTTAAACGGCTTTGAAAGAAATGAGTGGTAGTTACCTCATAGCCATGCTGATCTGGTGGTACCTACCGACGTTCAATATAGGGTTTGAAAGAATATATGGATGCATGGATATACATCAACATGTTCTTAAACGGCTTAGAAAGAAGTGAGTGGTAGTTACCTCATAGCCATGCTGATCTGGTGGTACCCTTCCATGGTCAGTTATCATAGCTGGTAAGAAATGAAACTCAATATTCGGATGAGGGACACCTTCCTTGCTCCTGATGAAGCCCCCGGCCTCAAGGTGGCAAGTTGCTCCGAGCCCCTTTCTCGTCAAAAGCCACTTTAGTCCAGTAGATATCATGTTCATAAGTGGTTTGTCGCTCCAAAGTGTAACGGGCTTTGTGCATGCCTGAGGTAAGAGAGAGAAAGAAAAGCGTACAGTGATATGTAAAGACTGAATGACTGTCTGACTGACTGACTGATTATCTAACTGTCTGACTGACCACCTATCTAACTGGATATCTAACTGACTGACTATCTGCCTGTCTTCGTGTAATTGCGCAAAAAACGTTTATTAGTATCCAAAAAGCAGTCAAACCTGTTGTATGAGAATCTGTATATGATCCTGTAGGTTCTGTCCCACCCCTGGTAGGTGACAAACCACAGGGATCCCATGCTTCTTCAGTTCATCACCATCACCAATCCCAGACAGCATCAGGAGCTGAGGTGAGTTGATTGCTCCACCAGATAGGATCACTTCTTTGCTTGCTCTCACTCTCTTTATCTAAAAATATAGGTGGGCATACGATGAGGACATTTGTTTGGGTTCATTTTTATTTAAATTGCCAACCAGAAACCGATTGGAAAATCTAATAAAGCAATGACAAAACCTACCATGCCAGCTGATCTGAGGTGTCATGAAACTTGCGAAAATTGACTTATAAAAAATTATATCTGAGATAAATGTAAATTTCCAGTAAAGGGTTTTTGATATTTTGTATATATTACTATGATAATAGTTATAGCTGGGTTTCAATCAGCTGATAAAAGTCCTTGAATCTCATTATCTGCTCCAAATGGTGGTCAAACACTGACCACCATGTGCTGTCAACCAGAAGGAACTCTATTGAAAACTTGTGATTCAGCTGATGAACATTCCGCACGAGCCAGGAAATGACGTCAAGTGAAACCCAGCTATTTAGTGCAAGTGGGAAATAATACAAAGAAAAACCGTTTCCCTTACGCGTGTCGCGGGGTTCTCTTGATTCTGATTGGCTATTTTTTGTCTCAAATCAGCTGGCAGCTATTGTAAAAATGGTTGGCACATTAACACTACAGCGAGTCTATAGATATTACGTCCAACTATAGAAAAAAGTGAAAGAAGAAGAAAAAGAAGAAACTAGAATTCCCCATGTAAGGCAAAAGAGAAGGTCCTTAAGGTGACTGACTACTTTTGAACCGTTCAATTTGAGCCACGATGTGCGCGCGCACAAAAAACGCTTATAACCGCATGACAACTTCAACAGGGCAAAAACCCAGAATTTTGCACGGGACTCTATATTTTTCTTTGAATTTCCTAAAACAACAGGTAAAAATCAATCTTTTGAGAAAGTTTGAACTTATAAAAAGAGCGTTTTCTGTGTTCTTGTTGTCCTCATTTGAGTACGATTTTCGGTTCATTTAGCTAACAAAATGCTGAATTTTGAAATTATTTTTAAAACTTTCTTCAAATATTTTTAGTTAGTCTTTTATAACAATGTTTAAAGTATATGTCCTGAGAAAATTGCTTCCAGAGCTTCTTTAATTTGTGAGTTATGATTTTTTTTTGAAAAGCGTGATTTCCGCCATTTTTCTTTCGAAAACTTGTCAAGATATGGTCATATTCAAAATTCATTATCTCGAAAACGAGCTACGGACACCCCATTTTTCTTTTCATTTTTGGAATCAGCGTTCAATTCTGTGTGAAATATCTTTCTAAGAACATTTTGTAATTATTCCTTGCTAAAGTAGTCAGTCACCTTAAATGAACTTCCACGTAGAACGTAATCGTTTCCTTTATGACATGCTAGCTGTGAGGGTGTAAGAGATGACTTATTGCACACGACACAAACTGCCTTTTATAAACAAATTGGTTTATAGTTTTACCTGGTTATCTTTCTGGTACTCGACTCCTACAGCTTTGTTGCCTTCGAAGAGGATTCTTGTCACAAAAGCTTTGGTTTCTGTGAGCAAACGTTTTCTTCTTTTCCACTGAACTGGTCTGACGTATGCATTGGATGTGCTCCACCTTTTACCTGGATGTGTTAAAAGTATACACTTATAATTATAATTCAATGAACAAGGAATATATCAGTTTCACAGACGCCTGTTGTGCCCCGGAGGTGAGGGGGGGGGGGGGGGGGAGTACTTCGGGTCGTTTTATATGGGGATGCTCCGCCCGGACTCTCGACCCCTTACCCTTTTCTATACCAAATTTCAGCAAAAAAGTACCCCTTTTATACACTTTTTTTGCCTGAAAAGGTACCCCTTTCATATACTTTTGAAGAAAATCTACCCCTTTTTACACCAAAATTCACAAATTGCAACCCCTTTTCTATACCTGCGCCCTGAAAAACGTACCGCTTTCGGGCGGAGCATCCCCGTATAGTCAATTATAGGGAGTACCCGCCCCCCCCCTCCCCAGGTGTTGTGCATCAAGGAGCAAGGATGGCATAGTTGGATAGTGTCCGGCCTTCGGTGTGTGAGGTCCCGAGTTCGATTCCCAATGATTTCCTTGTTTCAAATTCTTCTTCTTTCAATGTAGTTTTAATACACGCATCAAGAGTTCCGCGCTGCTGCTCAATGCGCATGCTCAGGGGATTAAAAAGTGGGATAAAATTTGTAAAATATGCTATATTTTAGTTGTATCTTTCTTGTCAAGTACAATTTTCACTAAATATTCAAGATCGCGTACCGTTAAGTGAATTCTGAATCAAATATACCGAAAAATTGCATATTATACAAAATATTATCCCACTTTTTAATCCCCTGAGCATGCGCATTGAGCAGCAGCGCGGAACTCTTGATGCGCCTATTACCATCATGATCGTCTATATATCATCATTAGTATCATTGTCTTGGAAGGACATCATCATCACCATCATCAACATCGTTATCACCACCACCACCATCATCAAAATATATACCTTTGTAAATAGTCATGTCAAAGACTCCAACTCCTTCCTGCTGGTAACCATTCATGTCTTCTGTGAATGGATATCCTGCTTCTTGCCCTGCCTTGAGAAATGCATGGAAAAGAGGATTGTTTATTTTGCCTTTGATCACATGTAAAGGTCCATCACCACCACGGTATTCATTTGCACCTGTTGAAAGAAAATGAACGCTATACCTTACTTTTCAATATGGTACTCCATTCAAAATTCTTAGAAGATGCAAAGCTAGTTCTCCATCTCCTGTCTGTTGTAAGCGTGAAAAAAAATTACGCACTTTCCCCCACCCCCGGTGACAAACCTCCCCATACCCACCCCATGGGATATACACACCTAGTTCATGTGTCTGTGCCTGTGTGACAAACCTCCCCATACCCACCCCCATGGGATATACATACCTAGTTCATGTGTCTGTGCCTGTGTGACAAACCTTCCCATACCCACCCCCATGGGATATACATACCTAGTTCATGTGTCTGTGCCTGTGTGACAAACCTGCCCATACCCACCCCCATGGGATATACATACCTAGTTCATGTGTCTGTGCCTTCTTAAAGTATGGCAGACAATCAGCATATGACCATCCTTTAGCTCCTTCACGTTCCCATCTGTCATAATCATACGCATGTCCTCTGTTGTACACCATCCCATTGATAGACGACGTACCTCCTAACACCCTCCCCCTAGGGCAATAAATAACCCTGTTATTGAGATTTTTCTGTGGTACCGTGTTGTAATACCAGTTGTATTTGGTACCAGCCATTACAAAGGGTAGACCTGCAGGCATCTGGATTGTCACTGCCAAGGCATCATTGGGTCCTGCCTCCAGTAGTAGAACACTACTGCTAGGATCAGCTGACAGACGATTGGCTAAAACACATCCCGCTGATCCAGCACCACAGATGACGTAATCATGAGTAGAAGAGAAGGTTGTTATTGACTTGCGAGAATTAGACCCTGAAAATAGGTAAGAGACATGCATCTTTCATGACATTCATATATCCAAAGGACTAAGTAGTGTAGCGAGGGGGGGGGGGGGGGGGGCACGGGGTGCCTGGGTGCCCCCCCCCCCCACTTTCAAGGTCCTTTTTTTTAGCCTGCATTGCTAATCAAAGACCAACATTTTCATATTGTTGTAATAAATGACTCACGAATATTACTTCAAAACAGTACTTCACTTTCCAACAACGGATTATTACAACTCCACTCTCGTTCCCCACAGCCCATGTTTCTTACTGCGCATGCTCGACAAAATAATTAGGCTCTGGAAAAGTCCAATATTTCCTGCCTCCTGATTGGCCCACAAGATAACAAAGGAAGACACCGGAAGTATAAATTTGACTAGCAAAATAAACTTGATCACATGAACAAATATCATTAGAAAACACGTATTTGTCGTATTTGGTAATTCTATTTTATTTAATTTGGTAGTAAAGTGGTTGATACAATTTAGTTTAATGCAAATTGAACGCACAACCCATTCCTGTGACCCCTTTCTCTCTTACTTGGACGTCTAACATTAGTGAATTTAAGGGGAAGACGACAAGTGACAGTACATATCCCTTCTATAGAATTACCCAGAGCTCCTCTGATCCTCTCCGAGTATTACATTAAGAGCTTCGACCATGCCCAGTAAGAAATAAGGGCTCTGGGAAAGAGATTGCATGCATGTGCAGTATACTCACTACATTGTGTTTCTGGCTGCTAATAGTTCGTGACTGCGTACTAGTAACTTCCGATCTGGTTTGTTCCTAATTTGCATTTCTTATGTTGGACGAAAATACTTTATTACATGAAATTTTCGCGACACTCTTATTTCGCAATTTTCGCGACTTTGAAAAAATCGCGGTATTAAATTGATACGAAATATGCGTCCTCCGAAATCGCGAAATTAACTGAACGGAGGGCTGCGTGGCTATCCCAAAAATGGATGCGTGACTCAGACAAGCGTGATATCATACTGAAAAGAAAACGGAGAAACACAGTTTTATTTATTTATCTTTTATTACAAATCATTGCTTTTCGAAAAAAGTTGTCATTAAAAACCAAACGGCAGAAATTGGACTCAAGGAGATGAGAAATTCGGTTTGTTTGTCTGAGTTTGGCGTCCCTACCACGCATGCAGCCCAAAGTGCTGTCGTTTCGTTAACCTAGGTAACTCTTTTAGGACACGAGCTAACAAGTCAATAAGATAACAATAATGCGGATAACTCATATTGCCAAGATACAAATCTAAAATTTACAACGCAGATTTTCAGCTGCCTGGTTAAATTCTTTCCTTTTCAAAATGAAAACTTAAATGTAAAGTAAAAGCTTTAGAAAATTCGTTCTGTAAGGACAGGAACTAGCTCTCCTTGCCCAAGGCTCAGTCAACGGCTTTCGCTTTCGGCTTCACAAGCTCGTAACAATCAACACAGAATGACTCAAACATTACTTATTTCTTTTTTAACCACGAAAAGGGCACGCACGTTTATCAAACTATGTCAAAAAGAGCAAGCATGTTTTCTGAAACATTTTAGGCGATTTTACCTTTGTTTACAAAATGTCTTGAGTAGAGACATCGCAGTCTTCCTTCGAGGGCACGGGTTCCTGGTGCAAATCGTACAGCAAGAAATGACATCTCAGTCTTCTTCACTTGTACGATTTCAGGCGAATAAAGGTGAAATGTAAGTAAAGCTGTACAAGTATCTTGGCTCAACTAATTGAAATCATAAATATTGCATGTCACTCGTTCGATCAGTCGAGTTGTGTTGCGTGACCCTGGATCGTCGGCCTTTTATGCAAATAGCTCATATCTCCCAAGGAATGCCTGAGCGCTTGCAGTCCCTGTTTTAGTGCCCTTCACAGCCTTCCTAGCTGGTCTAAGGGCTGTAAAAAGATTTGCGCTTTATATTATACAAAGGGTGTTATTCTCATACACCGAATCAAAATATGGCGACCAATTTGAATAACTATTGTTCTCGACTGACTAGACTCCCGTGCATGTAAAAATGCTTTTGTTTCCACATGAACACGAGGATAGTCAGTCCAGAACAAGAGTTTTTCAAATAATAATAAATCAATCTCGCAGTGATTCAAGCTGAAAAGGCAACAGTTGTTTGAACTTCAATTTATTTGAATCTGGTACAACTTCGTTAACTCAAGAAAATTCCCTTAAATTTTTGTATTGAGCGGTTTTCGCGTGTTTGGGTAACGACCGTCAAATTCGTAATCGTACTGGGAGCCATACCGAACAGCGTTGCTAAAAAGCCATTTCGGCATATCATAACGTTCTGTAAGTCAGAGTATCCTACGTTTCGCACAAAGACGACAACTTTTCAACGACATGGCGGTAACGGGATATATAACATAACATGTTACAGATCTCATGCTGCTTGCTATGAAGAACGTTCAATACGGCTACGATATTCTGAGGATCTCAATAAATCGTTCACATTATAAGGTATACTGGCGCTCTCATTGATCCAATAAATTTTGTCAGTCATGTAACGTGACCTACTATGTGTACTATGTGACTCGAATTTTCGCTATTTAATGAACATAACATCTAGTTTTCTGCCGCTGATGAACGAGACTTGTATGCAATAGATCCTTCTCAGTCCAAAATGGCGGCCGAAAATTCAAATGAGTTGAAATTAAGAACCAAAACCAGTACGTTACTAAAGTAAAGGTGCCATTTGAATTTGCAGCCGCCATTTTGGAGAAGGGTTTATATTGTTGGTCATCCAAATACAAACAAAAACTACATCTGTATCGAGGGATATCTGATTACAATATAGTGTAACGTAATATGATGGATCGTCTATCTAGCTGTTCATAGAAAATGACAGAAATTCTGGGAGACGTTCCTTTAGTAAGTCAATAATAAAAGTAGACTCTAAGATTGTCAAAATGAATAATTAACAGTAGTCTTTCTCTATCGCCTGTATCTGTCTCTGCTGCGGCTGATGGGTGGAGGGCGTGGTCTTCTTACGGGGCTCAGAGAGCGGCGCCTACGAGGAGGAGGGTTGGGGAATCTTCTTGGGGATCTAGAGCGAGATCTGTAGCGACTTGGTGGTGGTCGCTTAGAAAATCCTGGTGGTGAAGGCCTGGGAAGAAATAAGAAATCTCCATGTTACAAACGGTTTGTCTCATGAAATAGGCAAATTGACCGAGTCTAAAGGGAAGAGGAACTGTTCAAAGTCTAAAGCCTGGTTTTCAACAGTGTCGGGATCGGAGTTAGAAGCAGTTCATGCATCGCTCGTCATTAGCGTAAGCAAAAGTCGAGCAAAAGAAAACCTTCCGACCCTTCCGATTCCGCTTCTGATGCGCTACATTTTCTGGTTTTCACTTTTTCTAGTTTGACCATTGGACCCGGGTTCGAGTCCCGCCGGGCTCGGTGTGGAATGTGACTAGAGTTGTCTGTCGATTCTCTCCTCTGCTTCGAAGGTTTTTCTCTGGGTCCACTGGGTTTTCTCCCTCTACAAAAATCAACTTCCAATTTGATCAGGAATTGGGCTCCAGACTGGAAACAAGACTCCATGCGTATATGTTATACTTTCATAAAACGAGGCATATTTTTTCCTTCTGATTCCGATGGAAGTGAAAACCAGGCTTATAAGTAAAGTGTTAAGCTACTAACCTGCTATACCTGCCAGAACCCCGAAAACCATCTGAATCATCTGAAATAACAGTCAATAAAAAGAATGAATTAGAATAGAATTAAGATTACCTTGAATTTTTTTTTACAACCAATGGAAGTAGGATAAACATGGATTGTAAGATTAAAATTACATAAGAATCTACGTTAGATTACAGCCTATATTATATATATACAAGTTATTTCAAGATTACATTATGCATGATCATCATAATTACAAGTTGAAGTGTTTGCCAAAATCAAGGTGAGTAAATTCTAAAATTCAAATTTCTAAAAGTAAATAAACAAACAAATAAACAAAAAACTAGTATTACGGAACACAGATCCATATCCCTAAGGGGAGAGGGATGGTCTAATAACTTTGATTTTGGCAATTACAGCAATTCTCACTATTACGTAGTCGCTAGTTGCACGTTGGAATTTGGTTTTTCACTGCCGCCAGTCAAAAATATAAAAGGTACCCACTGATTATTTTTGATTGACAACAGCCAAGACATCATTTCCACGTTGACAATTGAACTTGGATGTCCACGTAATTATGAAAACTGTAACTAGTAGTAAGATGATCACAGCAAGTGCATTATCCCCCCTAATGTAAATCTGGGAATTCAATATACCTCAGTGAGTTCAGTATTTTGACCAGATCCTCCCATACCCACTCAATAACCTGGAATTCTGTCTGGCCGGCTGGGGTGTGTCTGGTTAGATAATGGATTTCAGACTTTGTTTTGGCTGGGGTAGAGGGCTACTCAATCTTTCTACTCAAAAACTTAGATCAGGTTTGACTGGTTTGACTAGTCTGGGAACAACTGTAGATCTTAATTGGGTCAATTTGAGGAACCAGCGACATGGCTTTGAAGTATTGGTCTGATTCCATGTCTCATCCTTTTTTCTCATGCACCAATTTTTTTCTTTGAATCTAGGCTAAGGTGGAATTGAAAATCTTAGGGAATGGACGATTTGGAAACAATGGTATGGCATTTGGCGTGGGATATCATCTCTTATTCCTCAATTTCTTTCATCCATTCTCACTCAAAATCTAATCTCTTGGAGCAGACGACCTGGCGTACATGGTTTTTGGACTCAGCATAATGGATGGCAGGAAAACGAATCAAGCACAAAGCTTTGAACAACATCTTCCTCACATCTTTCTCATCCACATTTCCTTCATAGCTGGATAGGTTGGAGGAAATCTCACAGATGTCAACATGGTTGAGGTATGAAATCTGGAAGTTAGGCTTTCAGTTGGTATCAGCGACACTAGTAGAGATTCACATTGGGTTGTGCAGAATCTCACATCAAAATATTTCTCCTTTTAACTATCATCTGAAGATCTCTAAGGCACTAGATGTTACTTCAGTCCATGGCTGGTTCTGGTACTACGAAGTTGTTGATGCAAACGAGATGCGAGGTATAAATGGATGATTGGTGAGATGAGTGGGTGGAAGTCAAGCCAAGATTCTCTACTAGGCAATGTGTTGTGGAAAGAAAAGACCTCATTTGAATACCAATCAACTGCTACGGCCCAGATCAAGCTGGAATTTTCTCAATACTTCACAGGCATTTCATTTTTTTCTGGTAAGGGACCCTGGCCAAATTCCTCATAATCATATGACATCAAACTCTTCAATGGGGCAAAACATGGTGATGGATGTCCTAGGCATTTGTCAATCATATCCTGGAAAATACTTTTCTGGAAAATTTGGAATTTGGTTTGAATTGATGTGAGGGCTGGCATAGAGCGCTGACATCAACCTACTAGCATTTCTGGCTGGTAAAAGGCCGATAGATCTGAGTAAATAAAAGCCATTACTCTTAAAACTTGGATACAAACTGTGATGGAGGATGAAAGGCCATTTTTTGAGGTGCAACCATCTACAGGACGGGATATTTTGGGGTGCTGGTGCCTGGGGGCTCTGGCTCGGCACAAGCGTGACTGGCCATTATACCATACAGTGTGGTTGTCGTCAACTCAGTGACTATTGTAACCATGTCTCTACTTCACCTCTTGCTACGGTGCAGCTGCTTGCCCAGTGTCCTAGTCTTCCACACTTGAAGCACTCATCGCCAGCCTTTGATAATAATTTAATAATAATAATAATATTATTAAAATCTGTTGTTTTGAAAGCCATAGTATAAGCATTAAGCACTTCTCAGTAACTCAGTACCCCTTGTTTTGAACCAATCTATGCTGCGCATACACTTACACTTGCAGCAATGTTTTATAGGTAGGTTGTCAAAGAAATAAGACAAAGACTAATGGCACTATATTAAGAATTAAATTATTATTATTATCAATTGCTTTCTTATTTTATCATTTTTTCACATTTACCAATCAAAAAACTAGAAAACATCACAGTCACAGCAAGGCATGCTTTCTTCATCCAATCAAATGCATGAAACATGACACAGACATGGTCACAGTACTGACTAAGTACACCAGATGAATCACATTGAGAAAAAAATCAGCCAATCAAAATCATAGAAAACAACACTGTCGCAGCAAGGCAGGCACAACTTTTAACAGTCATACTTCATATAAGACTAGTAATAGCATAGTTATACTTACCGGTCCTCCTCTCTCTTTACCTTTCACGTACTCAACAACAATTCTGGATCCAAAGAGTTTTCTGTTGTTTTCTCTTCTCAAGGCCTCCTGTTCACATAACAAAATTGATGTACCATATTTTAATGACACCAGTAATATTCCTACTCCTGTATAATTCTTTCTTAAGGCTGATTTACATAGTACAACTTTTGCTTACAACTGTCACATGCAATCTGCTTACACCATGCTTACAACGACTTGCTTTGTGTGAATCAACCCTACAACTTTTTTCTTGTCGTACACAACAGTTGTAGGGCTGATTTACATGATGCAATTCGTGTTGTAAGCGTGGCGTAAGCAGATTGCATGCAAAAGTCATAAGCAAAAGTTGTACCATGTAAATCAGCCTTTAGATTTAAATGGAGATTAGAAAGGCTTGTGAAAGTGTGAAAAAGTCATAATTCCTAAAACCAAGTCAGACTTTCTAAGGCAATTCCTTGGGTTGCATTTTAAAGGGATTTTTAAGCAATGGATTTAAAATTCCAGTGGTTTTCAAGGAATAAAAAAGTAAAAAGATTCCTATAAATATCAAATTAATTATGATATAAATAAGTTTTTGAACAGTACCTCGGCATCTCTGGGATCTTCATATTCAATAAATCCATAAGCTGTTAAGAAAAATAATTCAGTTATAGAGACCTCATTATGTGAAACTAGACTTTACTTGATTGTGAAAAAAAGATTCCGAGTATCTAGAAATTTACTTTCATAAAAATGTTGGAAAAATTCTTTCAGAAGACATCATGATACAATATCTTCAAAATGAAAGAATATTTCCTTTAATTTTGCATTTCTCCCTTCTCAAGTAGCCGATATAAGCAACCACTCGTACACATGAAATGCTTTGTACATCATAAAACATTACACTAGACAATACATGCATCAAGCATTCCTTGCTACTGCTCAGGGGATTAAAAAGTGAGATAATATTTCGTAAAACATGTTATATTTTAGTTGTAATTTTCTTGTCAAACACAATTTTCATTAAATATTCAAGATCACGTACCGTCAAATATACCAAAAAAATGCATATTTTGCATGCGCTTAGAGCAGTGGCGCGAAATGCTTGATGTGTGTATACTGGCTTAAATATTCAATAAACTTTTTTTCAAATCCTTTAAACTCTTATTCAACTGGTGACCTTCACAGATGTTGTCATTGAAGCAACTGCACCAAGAAAATTGTTTTGTCTCAGTTTTATTTTATCTAGAGGAAACAGGAGTACAGTGTACTCGAACCATGTACACTTCAAGGGTTTTTTTGACATTTTTTCATAACTATCCAATCAGTGCTCTCTAGATAGAAAAAGGGATCAATCTTTTTTTAGCTTGCATCCAATAACCAAAAAAGCTAACAAATGGCATAATATATGTGATTTATCAGTTCATTAGTTCACATGAGAGAGAGCTAAAAATAAAACTTCTGAGGATTTACAGCTATTCATTGTGATTGGATGAGGCCTAAGAAATGCTTGAGTTCTTTGTTTCTAAGGAGAGTGCTGATTGGATAGTTATGAAAAAATGTAAAAAAACTTGAATTGTTTTAATGGTTCAAGTGCCCTCACTGTATAAAGGTGTGGTTTTTTTTGTTGGATTCTTAAAAGGACAACTAACACTTTCTCAAATTTCTTTTCCTTTACTTTATTTCTCCACTTGGCACCTCTCATTACATAATCAAACTACAACATATTTGATGCAGATTTAAACTTGTTCTTACCTCTTTCTCTTCCTGTATTTGTTCAAATACACGCACCAACCAATATGAAAAAAGAACAAAAACAACACAACCCTCAGAAAAAATTATCAATTTAACAATCACAGGGTCCGTGCAGGCTTCTTGTGAAGACATTCAAGGACATTTCAAGGAGTATTCAAGGACCAAAATGAAAACTTTCAAGGACCACATAACGATGGGTGCGATCGGGATTACGAACTTTTAGATGAGGAAAACAGGCGTTTTGGGTTACAAAAACCTTTCTAAATATTTTTCAAGGAGTATTTACGATTTTCAAGGAATTTTTTCTTTTTTCAAGGAGTTTCAAGTGCCCTTGAAATGAGTTTTCAAATTCCAGCACTTTTCAAGGAGTTCAAGGACCTGCACGAACCCTGCAATCAAATTAATGAAAATAAAATCCTTTTTTATGATTTTTTTTAGGTGACTTAAATTTAAATAATTTTTGTTTTTTTAGGATTTAGATATTTTATGTGACTTGAATTTTAATTGTAAAAGAGTGGTGAGTCATTGCTAAACAAAACCTAATTCTTTGGTTGAAATGAAAATTATAATAAATTCTTATCAAAAGGCAATGCTTTCAAGCTTTGTCTAAATTTCCAAAGAGTTTATAATTTTGTCAGGTAGTTGTCAGATAAATGACACAGGTAATTGTAAAGAAGCAAGTTTTTGAAAGAAATTTTGAATTGAAAACTTAAAAAATGACAGGTATATTCATGTTCTTTTCAAGAAACACTTGAGATTTCTCTTAGTTGAATGAATCCAGGTAGTTGTCAGATAAATGACACAGGTAATTATTGTAAAGAAGCAAGTTTTTGAAAGAAATTTTGAATTGAAAACTTAGAAAATGACAGGTATATTCATGTTATTTTCAAGAAACACTTGAGATTTCTCTTAGCTGAATGAATCCAGTATTCAACTGGAGTGTACTTCAGGAAATTCAGGTGGGCAGATCAGAGAACAAGATAGAAAATATAACAAACTTGTAAAGGATTTTGAAACTGTACATGAGATGGAAAATGCTGGATTTTATGGGAGGCAGGTGTGGGTATTGTTAGAAATACTCTTCTTAAATGAAATAGTCTTTAGGGATGTGGAGCTCTGCCCAAATTTGGCAATTTTTCAGGCAGAGTTAAGTCGAAATCCTGAATTTGAGAAACAAAATATAATCTTTAAACAGGGGTTTGAAAAGCCTAATAACCGTAGTTGATTTAACAAGAATAATGCATTCAAAAATACAATCAAGAAGGACAGGTGACCATGTTTTTGAACACCTTTAAGATTGGATATTAACAGAGCTTTACATAAAGTTTTACAATAAAAAATAAAACAAAAATTATAACAGGTTCTTTTCAAAATGTTTTAGAAATGAAGATGACTGTCCAAAATCCAAAATATAAACAGGTAACTGGTAACAAAGAACTTTAGAACAGCCATGTGGTACCAAGAATGATTTTTACTGGGATTCTGAATCTCGGAAAAACCCCAAAATCATTTTATTTATTTATTTTATCTAGTTTTGTTAAGGAAAAAAGCAATCAAAGCTAAAGTTCATAAGCAACTTTGAATTTCTTTGCCCTCAATATTGACTGATCAAAGCAATTAAAGATTTTTCGAAACTAGAGGCTTTTATATAATTTAAAAACAAACTGTACAAAGTTAAAAAAACTGAAACAGAGCTAAGATTATTCAGATAAATTTTGTCTAAAATTTTATGTAAAATTACGTAATATGAATTTGAAAATTATTGCCATTGCCAGAAATTTCTTCAATACATAATCCTGTAGGATATCACTGGGAAAGGCAGGGATTTCAATAGAAGATGGCTACTGGCGGTCGATCGCTGGGTACTTAGCCTCATGCCGCCAGTACTTAGCTTCATACCGCCGGCTATTTTATGAATCAGTCTCAATAAATAAGAAGTAAAATTTGTGGACAAAGATGCCTAAATTTCAATTTCATCTGTCTACTTAAAATATTATTGAAACCCCTGGAAATGAAATTATTTCAAATTAAAATTATTAAGGGCTGACCCCTTAATTTTTCTCAATTTTCATAAGTATAAAAATATGGGAAAGAGGGTGCAATTTGCAATGCAATTTCTTAAAGTTGTAATTACAGCAGCTTTTAACAAAAACATAGTTCTATCACCCGCAGTGCAAAAAGATAAATAATATTGAATTATTAATGCCTTATATTTTACAAATTGGTTGGATTAGCAAAGCGTGGGGAATATCAACTAGAATTGTTTCTTTCCACAACTACAACATGTTGAGTGACTAAAACCACCAGCAAAAACAAAAGATTTTTTTCCAAATTTGTATAAATAAATCTTAAAGCTGAGGTGATTTTTTTAAAGGAAGGACTACAATTAGAATAAATTTGGTTAAATTTTTAAGAACGTTTTCAAAGTGTAGAATAAATCGTTGGTTTTTATAAACACATGTGGAGTGGTATGAGTTGAAATGACACCCTAAGTTTGTTCCTAAAATCTTTGATTTTGATTGAAATTACGAAATTTTTTAACTTAAAGCTAATCTCTGATAACATGTAAGGTTGTAAGTAACTCAAAAGTGTCTTCTAAGCGTGAAGGAAAGATTTTTTAAGAGCATCAGAGGCGAGATAACAATCTGCTTCGAGAGAACGCCAACCAAAGCGTCCCTTCGCCTTGACTCAAAGCGCTCGCCAAAACACCAATTTCTACGAATAAAAATCACAAAGGGATAAAAAATGACCTCACCGTATTTGATGTCGCATCTAGAAAGCTTTCCGTAAAGGTAAAAGACGTTTTCTAGGTCTCTTTGCTTAGTTTCTTTTGATAGTCTTCCCACGAACAGTTCTGTTCCTCCTCGCGCCATTTTGATTTTCAGCATCAAAAGCCTCGTTTCGATGACTTCAATCCAACATGGCGGCTGCCTCTCTCCCAAATCATCAATCATTTCAAACACAAACAACTATCCAAAACGAAAGAAATACTAACCTAAAATACAAAGAAATCATAAGACGTTACATTTTGATGACATATAGCAATTTTCAAGTAAATTTGTTAAGCTTTTCATTAGAAAAAAGGCAATTTTCTGAAGAACGTAAGGAGAATTTTGAAGTACATCAACCAATAAAATTCGAAAATTTCCAAACGACTTTCCAAACATCTTAACAAAAAAACTACTAAATGAGGCAAACATCTAAATGTAGATAAGAGAAATAATAAACGGTATTATATTCTTTTATTACAGTTTCAAAACTATCCTAAAATGGTAATATTTATTGATTGAAAGATAAGATCTGCAGCTTGATCTACTGAAGTAGCGTCCAGTCTCCTTGGACTCCCGGTAATCAAAATGGCGGATGAAAGGAAAGGGTATATACTTCATGCCAACATGCCATATAGTCGCCCATACATATAGTCGCCAACGTATACTCGCTCCACACAGTATCCCGGCCCTGATCAACTGTCCCTGGCCCTGATCAACTGTCCCTGGCCCTGATCATCTGTCCCTAGCTGTGATCATCTGTCCCTAGCCTTGATCAACTGTCCCTAGCCCTGATCAACTGTCCCTACCTGTGATCAACTGTCCCTACCTGTGATCAACTGTCCCTAGCTGTGATCAACTGTCCCTAGTTGTGATCAACTGTCCCTACCTGTGATCAACTGTCCCTAGCCCTGATCAACTGTCCCTAGCTGTGATCAGTTGTCCCTAGCTGTGATCAACTGTCCCTAGCCCTGATCAACTGTCCCTAGTTGTGATCAACTGTCCCTAGTTGTGATCAGTTGTCCCTAGCTGTGATCAGTTGTCCCTAGCTGTGATCAGTTGTCCCTAGCCCTGATCAACTGTCCCTAGCTGTGATCAGTTGTCCCTACCTGTGATCAACTGTCCCTACCTGTGATCAACTGTCCCTAGCCCTGATCAACTGTCCCTAGCTGTGATCAGTTGTCCCTAGCTGTGATCAACTGTCCCTAGCCCTGATCAACTGTCCCTAGTTGTGATCAACTGTCCCTAGTTGTGATCAGTTGTCCCTAGCTGTGATCAGTTGTCCCTAGCTGTGATCAGTTGTCCCTAGCCCTGATCAACTGTCCCTAGCTGTGATCAGTTGTCCCTAGCTGTGATCAACTGTCCCTAGCTCTGATCAACTGTCCCTAGTTGTGATCAACTGTCCCTAGTTGTGATCAACTGTCCCTAGCCCTGATCAACTGTCCCTAGCTGTGATCAGTTGTCCCTAGCTGTGATCAACTGTCCCTAGCCCTGATCAACTGTCCCTAGCTGTGATCAGTTGTCCCTAGCTGTGATCAACTGTCCCTAGCTCTGATCAACTGTCCCTAGTTGTGATCAACTGTCCCTACCTGTGATCAACTGTCCCTAGCCCTGATCAACTGTCCCTAGTTGTGATCAACTGTCCCTACCTGTGATCAACTGTCCCTGGCCCTGATCATCTGTCCCTAGCTGTGATCAGTTGTCCCTAGCCCTGATCAACTGTCCCTAGTTGTGATCAACTGTCCCTAGTTATGATCAGTTGTCCCTAGCTGTGATCAGTTGTCCCTAGCCCTGATCAACTGTCCCTAGCTGTGATCAGTTGTCCCTAGCTGTGATCAACTGTCCCTAGCTCTGATCAACTGTCCCTAGTTGTGATCAGTTGTCCCTAACTGTGTCACATCGTGACATGTCATGGCATCTCTCTTCGATTAACATTAAATGTTCAATAAGCAGCAAATTTTGGTAAGGAATTATAAATTTGGTGCAACCTGATTAGCTAAAAATTGCAAAGATGTTGCAAGCTATATATATGTTACAGCTATATGTTTACACAATGAAATTTGTTGTGTGCACAATGTTGCACGAGTAAAGCTTGATAATCAATTCTAGAATTAAAACCATGAAAGAAAGACAAAATTGTTAATAACAAATATAGTAGCTACTTAGCGAGTTACTATCACTCAACCAGAACACAAAGAATAATCAAAGTGGTATCTTAAATACATATATCTATGTGTAATGAATGTGCAGGTTGAGTGATAAGCAACTGTTTGCATGTCTATAAATAGTGACTTTTTGTTATTAACAACTTTCTATTCCTTTCATGGGTTTAATGTGTTCGCACTCAAATATTTGTAGTCTGAACTAGTGTCTGAGATGAAAACGGTATAGATATGGTTTAGCTTATATATATATAGGTCTCCTTGCCTTATGTATGTTTTGTTTCTGATTCCTGAGATGGCACATTAATATATAGAAGTGGATGCAAAGGAATTCACAAACAATCCACTTCTCCTCAAAACAAAAAGCATATTATATCTTTGTGTACTTAAGACAGAAATCAGGTGGCTGTCACCAATCCCCCTCCCCATGAATAATAATGACCACTTTCTAACCATACACTCAGGCACTGTATATAATACCAAGAACATTACACAGTGGAATAAATATATAAATTTTCATTTGTCGCTCCAAAAATAAGTTTTGCTTGCTGCACTTGTATGTTAAAAATAATACTTTTAACAATGTGAAAATGATAGTTTTGTGCCCCTGAGTAATATACTCTATGTATTTTTTTCTTTGTTTTCCTTGAAAACAACATACCCACAATTAAATCAATACAAGATTATAATTGAAAATACTTTATTTTTCAAATCAAATTTAAAACATTATAATGTATATTCATAATATAATTGTCAATTCACATATCAAGGGTTATTGGTTGATATACACTTATTGGTAAAACCATTTGAAACATTAAAAACATTATCAATATTTGCTTATTGTCCATCACAAAGAGTCAACGAATTTTAGCCTTGAATGAATTATCCACCTTCACGATGAAATTGGTTCCCTCATTTTTGTGCACTTTAATACATTTAAACTGCCTGGCATTCATTTCAGACCACATGATCACAGCTAGGGACAGTTGATCACAGCTAGGGACAGTTGATCAGGGCTAGGGACAGTTGATCACAGCTAGGGACAACTGATCACAGCTAGGGACAGTTGATCACAACTAGGGACAGTTGATCACAGCTAGGGACAGTTGATCAGGGCTAGGGACAGTTGATCACAGCTAGGGACAGTTGATCAGGGCTAGGGACAGTTGATCAGGGCTAGGGACAGTTGATCACGGCTAGGGACAGTTGATCACAGCTAGGGACAGTTGATCACAGCTAGGGACAGTTGATCACAGCTAGGGACAGTTGATCAGGGCTAGGGACAGTTGATCACAGCTAGGGACAGTTGATCACAGCTAGGGACAGTTGATCACAGCTAGGGACAGTTGATCACAGCTAGGGACAGTTGATCACAGCTAGGGACAGTTGATCAGGGCTAGGGACAGTTGATCAAAGCTAGGGACAGTTGATCACAGCTAGGGACAGTTGATCAGGGCTAGGGACAGTTGATCACAGCTAGGGACAGTTGATCACAACTAGGGACAGTTGATCACAGCTAGGGACAGTTGATCACAACTAGGGACAGTTGATCAGGGCTAGGGACAGTTGATCACAGCTAGGGACAGTTGATCACAGCTAGGGACAGTTGATCACAGGTAGGGACAGTTGATCAGGGCTAGGGACAACTGATCACAGCTAGGGACAGATGATCAGGGCCAGGGACAGTTGATCAGGGCCAGGGACAGTTGATCAGGGCCGGGATACTATGTGGACGAGCGAGTATACGTTGGCGACTATATGTATGGGCGACTATATGGCATGTTGGCATGAAGTATATACCAAGGAAAGGTGCGCGCTCAGTTTTAATGCTTTAAAATTAAATATTTAAGCCTAAGATGAAATTTTATGGGCTTAGTTCTTTGCGTATAAGCTACCGAGCTTACTCATCACGTGCAAAGGAGGTGAGATATTTTTAGTGCAGATTTTTTATCATTTAAGAACCATTTAAAGTTAGAGACACAGGGCTGCTTATAATCTGGTGATGTTGATGTTCGTATCTTAGTGTATATATATATATATATATATATATATATATATATATATATTCTTGAAGTAATTTAATCTTTTTTCCGAATTCTATGTGAAAACTTTACCTTAGGTCTTACGAACAACTGAGGTTGATACGGGGGGGGGGGGGGGGGGTGTTAGACAAAGGGGTAGGGGTATAGAGAGGAGTCCCCCATCCCCACCCCCTAGAAAGTGTCTTGCCTTAACCAGTATTTTTGAAAAATACTTTTTTAGGTTTCCATCTATCTATCAGTCAGCCATAATCCATTTGAAAACTTAGCTTTTGAAGATTGGTAAGTTTTGTCATGCGTCACGTGTATCACACTTCACGAGTGACCCCTGTGTCATCCTGTAAGTATGCTTGTTTCTGTTGTGGATCAAGGATTTTGTTCAGGGAGGGGTGGCGTTTTGTTTGGGTACCTGCCTGCAAAAATGCCGAACCAAAAAACAAAAGATTGAACCTTGAGGGAAATCAAAGAAAGAAAACATTTTGTATTGGTTATTTTCCTTTGCCTCGACTGTGTTACAATTTTTAAACTATTTTTTTAATGGCTTTTAGGGTCTATGAAAAGGTTGATTTAGCACAGAAGAGAATTCTTTTTCTATGGAGAAACAAGCCAACGGTAAGGAAGCAAGAGCTATAGTCTTTAATAGACATTTTCAAGATGCACAAGTGATTTCAAAAATATCTCAGATGCAGACAAGATATCTTTTGTATCAATAGCAAGCACAATCTTGCTCAAAACATTTGCCTCTTTTTCATGTCTGAACCTGCAACATTTTGAAAATGATCTAAGTGCTTTATCATAAAATCAGGGATGGATTATGAGGGAGGGGTTGAATACCCTTAATAGAAAGGGGGAGGTTGTTACCTAGAAGGGTACAATAGCACCCATTTTAGGTGTTGCCTAATATCCTTTATTCTTAATCATTTTCAACTATGCCACCCAATGCACCCTGGAATCCCCTTAAAAAGTAAGGGTCATTCATTGGTAATGAAGAAATTTGGCTTGGGTTTTCTGTGTCATCATCATCATCATTGTCATTGCCATTATCATCATTACAATCATCATCAATGTTATCATCATCCTCATCACCACTGTCATCATCATCACCACCACCACCATCATCACCACATACATGTGCATTGATTTAATTTTTTAGAGTTTATTTTATTTCTGTTATTATTTTCAGATTGTAATTGGTAGACACCAGGTAAATTTTCTATATATTGACCTCTCAATTTCCATACATCAATTCACTGGTCAGACTGATTATTATTCAATAAAGGCTACAGTGTAGTAAGTCAGTCTAAAAGTATTTTTCAAATGAGAAACTTTTAGCCTTGACTAAATATACTCTATGCTTGACCAGTGAACTAGTGTATGGAAAGCATTGAATAGCTGATCAACTGTCAATATCAGTTTTCTTTTATGCACTTTTTGAATCTCTGATACTTGTTTTGTTAGAACCCATGGCTTGAATGCAATCTTAAGAAACTCAAAGAAAATGGTGTTGGACTAGCAAGAAGAAAAAGTGGTGGGGGAACAGTTTACCATGTAAGAGATTATTGTAATTATCTTAGAATATACAATTGAGATTTTATATACAAGTTAATAGACCTCATCGGCTTGGGTGTAATGTTGTCCCATTTCAGACCATGTGTCATTCCCTACAGTATCATTTCATTGTTTAACGGTGGCGCATGAGAAGATACATGAATATGGATACAACTCAAACAAAGTATCTTATTCTCAAGAGAATGACACATGGTCTGAAATGGGACAACATTACACCCAAGCCGATGAGGTCTATTGCCATTAGTTCAAAAGCAACAAATAAAGCACAGGTAGCCCAACCAGGATCACACATGCTGGTGCTGATGTCAAAAAATTCTTAAATACACAACAAATCATTGGGGCAAATGGGTCTTTATCGTATGACCGAAGCCAATAATCCCCCCAGATTAGGGGGTAAAATTATTTTTTTTACACTGCTGTTGCTTGTTTGCTCGCTAATACTAATAAGGTGGACATGTTACAGTGCAATGTGCAAAAGTATGACCACTTTCAATATATTCGCATACTTCTATGCACAGGCTTTTTGCTCCAAATGAGCTTTTACAAGCCTTATTTGGTAAAACCAAACAGCTTTGCATCAATTGTGTCGGTTTAAAGTACGAAATCCTGTGCATAGAAGTATGCGAATACGATAAATGTGGTCATACTTTAGCGCATCGCACTGTAAGCACTTCTTATAACTGTTATATGGGCCAGTCCCCTGGAAACTATGCAGCAGCTATGGTATTTAATTGTGATAAACAAGTCTATCACTCACATAATTTCAATTTGTATGTGTATAGGATTTGGGGAATTTAAATATAACATTCTTCAGTAATCGATCACTGTATAACAGGAAGGAGAATCTAGCACTTATTGTAAAGGCTTTGAAAAACAGATGGAAAATTGATGTACAGGCTACACCACGAGATGACATATATCTAGAAAATAAATATAAAATATCCTTTATCATATTAATTGATTATTATTATTTATTATTAATATTATTATTGTTATTACAGTAAATATTAAGCTTATAATGGCAACTATATGACTGTGATGATGATGATGAGGGTGATGATGATGCATATATATTGATGATGATGATGATAATGAAGATGATGATGATGATGGTGATGATAATGGTGATGATGATGATGGTGATGATGATGATTGTGGTAGTGGTGATGATGATGATGAAGATGATGGTGATAGTGATGTCAATGATGATGTTGGTACTGATCATGATGACAATCATAATGATCGTGATGAATGTGATGATGATGATGATAGTGATGGTGATGATGCTGGTGGTGATGATGATGAAGATGGTAAACATATGAGGATTCTAAAACGAAGTGAAACCCAAGTGAAGATCCTAGTTTACAAGTATTTTATATTTATCCTCTTTTCCCTCACCTTCTGTGTCATCCAATCGTATAGTTTTATTCATTAAAGTAATCTTAACGGTTTGATATCTTTAACTCTGTAATAAATATCAGGAACATCTTCTAAACTTGGTAGGTTATCAACCTATCATCACTGTACATTATTACTTGCTGTAGATACCAACAGACTAAATAAACTACTTCAACCAACTTATGTAAGTATTTCGGTAAATGTTAACAAGGCTATATCAACTCTTTCATCTTGAACACATTGTTTTTCTATTTCGGACCCAGTGTTCTTACCAGACCGCCTCATTGCCGCATTGCCACGCTTTTTTGAAAATGACACAATAGAAATAGCTTGAGGGGTCCAGTGGGAGCAAAGACTTTTTGCTTTTCAATTTGTAACCTAATCATAAGTGTGGACCCCCCTGTCCAATATGACGCTCTGTTGGATTCCTGTGGGTCCTTTAGACCCCAATTAAAAAATAAATCCTGATCAGAACACTGCGGACCAAGTATCAATTCTCTTGAGAATAAGATTCTTTGTTTGAGTTCTATCATTATTCATGTGTCTTCTCATGTGCAACCTTTAAACAAAGAAATTAGACTCTAGGGAATGACACATGGTCTGAAATTCGGAAAAAGGAAAAAAAATATGCCCAAGGTAAAGAGGTCTAATAAGGTTGACTGTAAAAAAAATTGCCTGTCAATCTTTTGATGATTCCTCCCCTACCCAAACCCCTTTGGCTCCTCCTCCTACCGAAACCCCCATGGCTCCCCCCTCCTACCCAAACCCCTTTGGCTCCCCCTCCTACCGAAACCCCCATTGGTGTTATTTTGTCATTGATTATATTTGAACATATCATTGCTTTCAAGGATAATCTAACAAGCAAAGCTACAGCCAGTGTACGAGCTGATGTAAAGAACATGTGTGCAGTAGAACCATCACTCAACTTTGATAATGTCGCCATGGCAATTGCATCTGAATACAGCGCAACATACATGGGTGACCCAACAGTTAGATATCAGATCTTTGATCCATCGAATGAAAGGGATTTTCAGGGAATTTCTAACTATGCAAGAGAATTGCAAGTAAGTGCTTTGGGATTGCCATAGATCTTTTTAGCTTGTCCATTAAACAAAGAAGTGATGCTCTAGGGATTTGCACGTGATCTGAAATGGAAAAAAGGGTGAAGCTTGGTATTGGTGGCATAGTAGTTCACCGCTCACCTCTCACCGTTGTGGCCCGGGTTTGAGTCTCGGCTAGGGCTAGATCATATGTGAGTTGAATTTGTTTGATGTGTTGTTCTCTCTCTTGTCAGTTTTTCCCGGGTTCTCTGGTTTTCCTCTCTCCGTAAAAACCAACATGTGAGTTGAGTGTCGTGTGTTGTAAATTTAGAATGTAGTGGTAGTGTGTGTGTGTTTGTGTGTGTGGAGCGAACCTCACAGAAGAACCCCTTACGGGGAGGAATGTTTGTAAATATTAGTTCTTTATCTTGATAAAGTGATGAGACTAGGAGAGGAGGAGAGCGTGAGGCAATATTATACGTGAAAAGAAATCATTGTTATTAAACTTTCTTCCTTTAGACTTGGCAGTGGATATATGGCAAGACACCGAGGTTCAACGTACCCTTTACAACACCACTCTCTTCTGGACCTACTGTAAGCTTCTTGCGCATATACCGTATTTACTCGTTTAAGCGCCTCTCCTGATTAAGCGCCGCCTTCGATCAAGCACCGCACATGGGAGTTAATATCAATGTTCGCCGCCTCAAATAAGGGCTTCTCCTGAATAAGCGCGGCCAGCGAAACACTAAAATTTAAAGAGCTCCGCGGCGAGTAAATATTGAAATTCTTTTGTTGAAATTATTTTGTTTTGTCCCCCGAATTGGACTGCTTTGACGTCAACGTTCTATAACTGCACACAGTGCTCCGTCACAGCAACCAAGTTTTTCATTTCTTTTATAAAATACAAAAAAGAAAGTGCGCGCGCGTGCTGTGTGCTCTAATAACGCACGTGCCATCAACCAATCTGAAAGGGAAAAAATTATAAAAGTTATTTTATAAACCATTTTGTGTTTCAGACAATTACATTCACCTGTTTTCATGGTTTAATTGAAGAAACGGAAATTCTTGTAGAGCATGCGCACTTGGACTCGCTGTTGCAACAGATTACGACTGATTTGAAGGGTAAGACACCGAGTCATACACAGGGTTCCCACTCATCTGGAAACATTCCCTGACTTTTCCCTGACATTTCCTTGAGCAAAAACATATTTTACTGACCACATTGTGCACTCATTTCAGTTACGAAAAATGATATTTATATGGTAGCTTGACCACAGGAAGCCCAACTAAGCATTCTCAATTTACTGTAAAACGATTTTTTGAAAGCTGAGGCTGACAGCAATTTCCTGACTTTTCACTGACTTTTGGGTAAATTGCAAAAATTCACTGACCGAAATCAAAATTCCTATAACAATAGCTTCCCTGACCTTGAAAATAATTCAGAATTCGAGTACTTTTCTCTAACCCTGAGAACCCTGAAGTAAAATAAAGTTAGTGTAACATCTAAAATAAAATTATTTTCTTGTTATCTTAGGTGTGCGCTTCTCACGAGAACACGTTTGCAACAAGCTAAAGGATCTCGAAAATTTATCATCACGTTCTCACCTTGAACAATTATTTATCAATGAAGTATTTCATTGGATGAATCAAGTTTTATTTTAAAAACGTTTTCCTTACGGATCATTTAATGCTGCGGGGAGCCGGCGAAAAACCATATTTCACTGCCCGACACACGGTGCCAAACATTGCGCGCAATATTGCTGAAGTAGGATCGTTTTCTACTTCAGCAACATTGCGTGCAACAAATTACGTCGTGTTGTATGGCTTGCAACATGGATTGCGCGCAATGTTACTGTGTCCATAGCTTTTGGTGCTTGCATAAAATATCTCCGTATGTTTTTCCGAAACTGAAAAAATCACGAAACTCCGCCATTTGATAAACAAATAGAATGCGAGCATACAGTGTTTTTGGTTTTGAAATGACCCATCTCCTGACTTCTACCAGCTAGACTCCGTGCTTTTCCCAACACTTGTCTTTTTTTTTTTTTTTGCCAATCCCCGCTTACTTTTATGGGTGGTGTGGCGTTGAGAGCCAGGGCGCTAATCAGATGTCTAATTAGCGCCCTTAGCGAGAGCACTCGCCTCTCACAAACGTGACCGGGGTTCGAGTCCTGCTAGGCTCGGTGTCGTATGTGAGTAGAGTTGCTTGTCGGTTCTCTCCTGTGTCTCGAGGGTCTCAACCTGGGTCTCCGGGTTTTCTTCCTCCGCCAAATCAACTTCTATTTATTTCTTTATTATTTTTTAAAAATACACAATCAACATTGCGCGCGTTTTCTACTTCCTCTTAACAAAAGAGCACGAAGTAACCCAACTTTAATGCTAATATTTATTGCAAATATTAATCAATCATACAGATGTTTCTAATAAGTCTTATAATTAAAATGTACATAACTGAAACTAAATTGTTGTCTTATTTACAAAATAATGAAATTTATTACAGCCACAAAATAATGGAGATTATTACTACAGCAAGGAATTTAAGGATGTTCGATATGACACATTCGTGCCCATTCTTCTACTGCCAGCGCGGTCGGTCTCTCTTGGATGTCTCTTGTCTGTAAAATACGAGAAGAAAAAATACCATTAAAAGAAGTGGACAAAAATTCAATCATTTAAAAAAATTTTTTTGTAGTAGTCGCTGGTAACGTGACGTAACAGTGACGTCATGAGTGTGTGAGAAACATTTGTCCAGCTGAGTTGAACCCTTCCGCTGAAAGGAATTATGGGTCAAATATTTTTGGTTAGCATTTACCGTGCAGGGACGTGAGAAATGCTAATCAAAATATGTCGAATTCTGAATTCTGATTGGTTGACCTTGACTTCGTTCTAAAGGTCAACTCAGCTGGTGTGGAGTGCTTTGTTAGCAACAAAATTGAGAAGCGAACTTTATTGTCTCCAGTCCTTTCTCATCATAAAAGCACGAGTTTGACTGGGGACAAGGAAACTATGATGAATGCATGGGAATATGAATGGTATATGACGTCATGATGCCTCCTCTGCTTCAGGCGCCTCTCATCAAAGGACAAAAGGAGTTGGGAGTGAGATAATGATCAGGTGCTAAGTTGTTCCACTTACATGTAGCCAGGAATATTATTCACTTTGACGGTTTAACGGTCTTATATCATGGTATTCTGCATGTTTATGGGACTAGAAGTTCAAAAATGAAAAAAAAAAAAAAAATTATTTCAAAGTGAACAAGTATTCCTCTTCAAATCTTAGCCAAGGAAGTGATTCAACTTAGCACCATTGAAGCTTCTTCATTGAAATAGACCTTTTCGACTTTCGGGTAATGTTTTCCCATTTCCGACCACGTGTCATCCCTAGAAGACTTATGGATGCACTGAAACAAAGAATCTCATTCTCAAGGGAATGAAATGGGGTCTGAAATGGGAAAGCATTATCCAAGCCGAAAAGGTTTCTTCAGAAAAAGAACACCTTACTTTCAAAAGTTTTGCGCTGACCTAATCAAAGAGCACACGATGCGGTTTTTCATGCGACGTCGCAACAATTTGAGATCGCATCGTGTACCACCCGTGCGACGTTGCAAAAAGTAAAAACGAGTGCGATTTTGGCAGCGATTTGAGGTGCCCCTGATTTTTACAGCGACGGAAATCGTGCGTGTGAAAGACCGGTGATTTCACTGCGGTTTTGGAAATTCATATTGCCGCGATATCGCAGGTGTTTTGAACTTGTTCAAATTGAAATGCGGTTTAGCTGCGTTTTTTTGTCGCCGTAAAATCGCACCTCAAAATCGGCCAATTAAGTTAGAAAAAATATGGGTACGTGGACCCCCTTTTCTAACTATATCAATACTTACGTTGATCGAGGTGCAAAATTTCTTGGCGCACTCAACACAGTTGAACTCATTGCTCGTTTCAGTCCATTGACATGCTTCCGAATCTTGTGAGAGTTGTTTGTATTCAGGTTAGTGGTACTCGTTGCTTTTCTTAAGGTCTTGGTGTTTGGACATAGATTCTCCTTCGTAGAAGCCGTTCTGGAATGAAAGAGTTTGGTAAAGGTAAGGTACCCAGCGAGGTTAGGTTTCAAAAAATAGACCCCTTGCACGTCGGAATGCAGTACAATTTGGAGGACAAAACAATAGTTTTCAATTATCAGGAGATTGAAATTATTTTGTTTTGTCCTCCAAATTGAGCTGCTTTGACGTCACGTGAAAGAAGGCATTACCTTTTGGGCATGATTGAAGATGGAAGTTTCCCGCCAAATTTGCGTGGTGGCTTCTCCGTAACTATAGAAACAAGAAAATTTAGTGCATAAGTATAATACTACAACATGCAGTAAATCACGCTGAGAACTACTCACGTTTAGCTTGTTTGTTAGGCGTTTCCAAGGACGACGAAACACTAGTACCATTATTCTGTTGTACTGTTGCACTGCGGTTCACTGAAATCTCTCGAAGCGGAGTCAACATATCACTTGGTGGAATTTTCTGGTGAAACAAAGAAGCTAAAATCACTAATTTTCCAAAGTATTGTTGGTTGCCATAGCAATATTAGTGATTACCAAAGTGATGGTTAGTTGCTATGGTAATGATATAGTTGTTGCCATGGTATAAGTAATGGTTATTAAACTTATGCTCAAAGTTACCATGGTAATAGAGTTGGTGCTAATTATTTTTCTAACTCGTCCCCAGACTCCACTGAAAATTTTTTACCACAGGGAAACCATTCAGGTGAAAGTCATATTAAACATTTTCGTACCTTTGGCGTATTTGATGCGGTTAGGAAGGCCGATATACTAAGCTCTCCAGAACTACTGCCCACAATTGAAGTACTAGATTCAGTTCGGCTCGGTAACTCCATCCAAGCAGTTTTAACATTGGTAGTGAGTTTCTTTCCACCAGCTGATGTTGTGTTACCCGTGACAGATTCATACATGTCACGCATGGGCGTGGTACTAGAGCGCTCTCCCTGTCCACGTGATGGTGTCAGCAGCACTGGTTTTAGAGAAGCACTACGTGTATTTTCACTCGTCATTGCTCTCTCATTCGTATTGCCTCGTTGCGGCAGCAATGGCGTCGTCGGCCTTGCCGTTGCAGCCTCGAATTCTTTGTTCAACGAAACACGTGGATCAAGAATCTCGGGAGAATTTTGGTTGCTATTAGCAACGTGATGGATTGGTGTGATGGCAGCCCTGATCATACTTTTAGGCGTCATTGATTTTAAGGTGCTCTTGTTAAGAAGGCTGGTGAAGATAGGCGTGGAAGGGGTGTCAAACTTAGTGGCCTCGAGAAGTGTTGCTTCTGAAAGATAGAATGGAAAATATAGATTGAATAAGAAATTTTGAATAAAAAGTTTCAGGGTTTGATCTGTGAGTTAGCCGTGCCTTGACTTAGATCCGCCCAGAGGTTGTTTCAGGGTATCGATAAAATTCGAGGGAACCCTCTCTCAAACTTGACTTATGTAAAATAAACTACTAACAAGTTTTACATCGACTTGTAATTACCATAAGTGATCGAATGCAAGGTGGACACTTCTAAATTGTCGTTTTCAGCGACACTCTGATCGGCCCATGATACCTCGCGGCCCCCGGTAACTAACTCGACAATGGAGTCGTATTCGTTGTCAATATCGCGAGTCGCTAGCCCAGCGCCTTTGATTAGGAAAAACTGGTTCTTGAAGGCTGTGAGAACTTTAGCGAGAATCCTGGAACGAGAGTGCGAAAGAAAATTATTATTGTATACTGAGGCAGCGGCGGATCCTGGTATATTTAAATAGATTTATTATATATCCTAGTCAAACTCGTTTTCTTATTGGTCGAGAGTACATCACGTGGAGGGAAATAAATCTCAATAACTCCCGCGCGGGTAATAAATGCACGTGATCAAAGCGTGAGAGGGGAATAAATCCAAAAAAATTCAAAATGGAGAGAAATTTTTTCTTCGTTTGACTAGAGTATATAATAAAACACTTAATGACTGATCCCTCGGGAAATCAGTTAGTTTCGTTTCCCTCGAATCTCAATGTTACCCTCGGCCGGAGCCTCGGGAAACATTGAGATTCTCGGGAAACAAAACTAACTGTTTCCCTCGGGACCAGTCATTAAGTGCTAAATACAATTCATGAGAAATATTCAGATAATTGCAACCTGAGAACAATAACAGCGAGCTTTAGATTCGACGAGTACGAGAATGACTATCTACGAGATTTTGTCGCTAAAATCCTGCCTTACCAACTCGTTGTCATCCTCTGTTTGGCACGACACATTTTTGAAAACAGTTTAACCAATGCAAGGACAACTACGAGTTTGTAGTAGAATACTTTCAAAAGATTAATCTCGTATTTGTAGTGATTAGTCGTATTCAAATCTAAAGCCCCTTGATATTTTTTTACCCATAATGCATCACGTACCTTTCGGTATTTTGCGCATCTTTCTCTTGCGCATGCGTAAATTTCTTAAAATACCGACACTGTCGACGAAGCTCTGCAGATTCCAACTCCGCCTTTGAAAAAGCCTGACACTGTGAGAAATCCTCTTTAAGAACTTTACTCGTTTCTGCGAGAACTTTCATTTCAGTGTTCACTTGATCAAGACTTTCTGTGTTTTGCTTTAGTTTTCGTTCAGCTTCAAGTATCCTTGTGTCGAGTTTTTTCTTCTTCGTTTTCGTTACGGAAAGACATTTCTGGGTTTTCAGCACCGCCTGAAATATTTTCGAAAATAAACTTAGTGATGTTTTTCTTTGAACTTCAATAGAAAACGAACTAAACTGCGCGCGTGCTGTGTTTGGTTATAAAGCCCGCGAGGATATATACGTTGGCGGAACACAAGGCGAGAAGTATTAGAAGAAGCATGACGCAATTTGCCCGACTTCCCTGTCGTGACTGTTGTCTGGACCAGCGCGCAGCAATCAAAGCAATGGTAAGAAAATAGAAAATAAGACTTACCGTATCACGATGTTCTCCATCGACGCACAGGAGTTGAATTCTCTCCAGGTTTCTCTCCTAAAAAAATAAATAAATGAAGTGTAACTTGACGCAATCATTTTCGAAACAAGTGACAATCATTTTTTTTATAACATGGTTTTTCTAGACGTGGTGCATTCTGATACAAAGCCGCATGTTATCAAATAGGGTAAACTAAAAGTTTGGTCGTATTTTAAAGATAGACAACTGTTTACCTTTCTGTAAGTCTTCATCAACAAATCCCTCTGCGCAGCTTCGATATCTACCATGTCTCTCTTGATCATCGCCCTCTCACTCATAATGTTTCGAAACGTAGTCTTTAAGCTAAGAAAAAAAGCAATTTCCGTTATTATTTCCGACGAAAAATACAAACTTTATTTTCGTGGGATGGCTAAAGGAATTTCGTTGTTTTTGTTGTGAAGCTGTGGTCATTTTTGTCAACCATTATGAGTAACATGTTTTTATTCTAGCTGTTTCTCCAACAACCAGCATTCCACTCCTTCACTTTGGCCATTGCACCCATTGAAATAGCCTCCTTTGCAGACGTTCTTAGGGTTGTCACGTCGTCACGCAACGTTTCTGAGAAGTATTGCGTGACGACCCTAAGAGCGTCTGCGTAGGAGGCTACCATTGAAACAGCGTTGAAATTCTTACTCCAAGGAGCATTAATTTATGGTTCCCACTAAGACAATAGCGAACCAATCACCGTTGCAGCAGTTTTCTCAGTGAAATAAAAGTCTTGTCCCACAAACAACTACACAGTATCTGTTTTAAAGACTACTACAAGGATTACGAGGCGAATTTTCTTTATTTTCACAGGAAAGAAAACAATTGAAACAATTTATAATCAAATTTCCGTAATCAGAGTTATAATTTAAGATATTTCAGCTAATTTGTTGAGCTTGTGGGACATAGCAACGGTAACTAAGGGGAAGAGAATCACTAATAATCAAAGTGGCGCAGCTCAATGGGGTCGAAGTGTAACACGTGTCACTAACCTGTCCATCTGCAGTCTTTTATCGTTTTTCAAAGGCGTCTTCATGACCATACCAGCTTCTTCGTACCGACCCAATTTATCTTTGAGCTCTAGAATCTAAAAAAATAACTAAATGTAAGCTACCGTCTCTTGAAAAAGCACTGTAGTTCCAAACGTTCGGGTCACTAGGCACTAGAACGACTAGGCACTTACTGAAATAGAATAAAGAGGGTTATTTAGATTCACCCAAAATAAGAATAAAGAGTAATGTAAAATCTCAAGAGGAAGCATTATACTGGCTCTGTACTGTAGGTAAAAGCCACCCCACCCCACCCCCTATAAAAGACCTTTTTACCAATACGGCAGCCATCTTAAATTATGGGATGCCTAGAGGGCAAACGTGGAAATATTTATAAAGCATAGATTAACTGGGTTATTTTCCCAAATGATTTTAAGGTTTGGTGCTTCACATATTGCTCCAACTACCAGCAAATTCAATTGGTTTTTAGATGTGTTTCTCATTGGATAACGTTAAATTATATATAAAGACCCTAACAGCTGTGCATACTATAGATGTTCCAATAATTCTCCCCTCGGCATACCATAATATCTTACTTGAAACCAACCTCGTTCCAAGGGCCTTCTCTTCTTGAGAACATGAGAAGGCCCTGGGAACGAGGTTGAATTCAAAGTGGCCGCCGTATTGGTAAAAAGGTTAATTCATCCACCGTTGATGTCTGTCCACACTAACTTATCCATCTTACCTCAGCTCTCAGTTCGTCTACTATCTTAGCGTAACGACTAACGTGCCAATCAACACTGACAACGTTCTTTGACAGCTTGACTTTGATGCTCTTGGCCCTGTCAGCGTACTTTAGGGTGTTGTAGGTGTCTTCAAAGCTGAGACTAGAAGGACTGGGGGGAAACATGTTGGAGTTAGGCGCACAAATACCAGAAACAGAATTGTGCAACTTGTCGCGCAACATTTGTTACCCTGGAAGTTGCAGAGTTAATATGGCTCGTATGCAGAGTGGATCTGGCTCGTACCACCCCGCGCACAACAAAAATTTTGTTGCACAAAGTAGAAGCTCTTCCTACTCTCTGCGACAATAAAAATTTGTAGCGCGTTGGGTGGTAATACGAGCAACATTCGTCTGCAACTTGCAACTCAACAATGTTGCACGACAAGTTGCGCAATTTTGTTGCTCGTGTTACCGCATCTTTGCCACCCCGTACAACTACAAACAATTCTTGCGCCACTTTTGCAGAAGTAGAAGCTCTTTCTACTCTCTGCAATAATGAAAAATTGTTGCACGTGGGGTGATAATACGATCAAAAATCGCTCTGCAACTTGCAAAGACACAATGTTTGCTGCTTACCTTATAGCCGCAATCATAACAGTTCTACAATTTCCACCAAGGGAATCTTTTAACAGCCTTGTTAGTTTACTGTTACGGTATGGGATGTGTCCAGCTTTGCTCTAATGGTGGAAATATGAAGAAATATTTGATATTTAAAAAAAATTGTCAACACGACTTACAACCATAATTTCCAACTCGATCTGTGAGTTAGCCATGCCCTGACTTAGATCAACCCAGAGGTTGTTTCAGGGTTCGTTAGTCGTGCCCTGACTTAGATCAGCCAAGAAGTTGTTTCTGGGTTCCACAAAGCTTGAAGTTTTTTAACATACACTGCACACCTCTCACCCCTGCACACACACACAAAGTCCCTACCACGCCCATCTATAGCAAGATTCTCGTACCTCTTTATCAGCCAATGCATTGATACAGTTACCAAGCGCAAGTAATGATTTATTTATATTCGCTCCTTCGCGGAACCTTGCACCTCGGTTAGTCGATACATGAGCTCTCTCAGATCCTGCCAGATCGATCAACGACATCTTGGCTAGTCGTACATTTGCTTGTAGTCCTGCTGTCCTGTCCTTCTGACGGACGAATACCTGGTGAAAAACAAAAACATATACAGTCGATCGAAGCTCTCGTAAGCAACTACCTCGGGAAATCGAAAAAGGGGTCGTAACTAGAGCTGGTCGCTAACGAGAATGGACTCTCATAAGCGACAATGCAAAAGGGATTTCAAAATCGTGGTTGTAACTAGAGCTGCATGCCCGCTTACGAGAGAACTTCCACTGTACCACTATTAAACAAACTCTTATTTAGCGGCCGCTTAACCCTGCGTTTCCCGAGGTAAGTCGCTGAACAGAAGTTCTATTGTGTCATGATAAAAAGATTAAGGCAAACTTAGCAAGCTTGTCTGAAATCAAGGACAGTGTAGCGGAGTCTCAGGTTCGATTCTTGGACTCGGCACTCTTATGACTAAAACTAAGTTCTGAACTTCAAAATTCTCTATTTGAAATTCCAAAGTTGGTCGACGCCAACCTATGGAATTTCCGAACGACCAATGACCAACAGCCAACCTCCCCCCCCCCCCCCCCCCCCCCCGCTCGCCCCCTAGAACCGCTACAACTGAAGGTATGTGAGGTATTACCTGGAATACAGCATGAGAACGAGAGGACTGGGCATTAGCATCAGTAGGGTGTTGAGTCCTGTTGTTGTTGCCAAATTCCAACATTCCAAGCAATTCCTGTGCTGTCCTTGGCTAAAAAATAAAAAAAATTATTAACAGTGAGGAGTTTTCCTCGCTTTTTTAACGAGTTATAAAAGAAGTTCTTTACAACTTCCTTAAATAAATAAACTATCCATCTACCCCTCTGTCCATCCACATGCATTCATCATTCCCATTTCCCTTCCATCCATCCATTAATTCCTCTTTCCGTCCTTTTTCCATAAACCATAAATTTCTGTCGTATTTCTGGATTTTTAGTAGCGAGTGGGCTACCTTTATTGCACAGAGAAGCGAAGAAACTAAGACTGGTTTCCTCTTCCAAGAAACATTGCATTTGAATGGTTTCTTGGAACTCTTTTTTTTTTAATGGAGTTGACACTCAACTGGCTTTTTTAACTTCTTATTTTATTTGAATCAAATATGGAAATCGTAAACTTGGAGGAAGATGAAAGCAGAGCTAAACTATATACTCCAACAACGAATAAGCTCATTTCGATGATCTTCAATCTACACTTTTGTCAAAGAAATTCCAGGTCATCTTTAAGCGATATTTTCGAAGCGATTGGCGACTTTTGCACGACGAAAGAGTTAAACCAGAGGTTTTTATTGACAGGAGGTGTTGGAGAGGGAGTTGTATGGTGTAAAGACGTCGACTTTATGCTTTTAGATACCTCCATAACAGTCAACCAGGAAGAAAGAAATGGTAATTTCGAAACAGCAGGTTTTGAATTACTAGCAATAACAGACCAAACAAAGCCTGGTTTTGCCAAATTATCTGTTGTTAACTCCGATTCCTTTCCTCTTATGGACTGCACAAGGATGGTCAATGGAAAATGCTATCTCTCTAGTGTTCTTTGCATCCAAAAACAAGCCCAAAAAGTCTCCGAAGTTAGCAACGCTGAAGGGACTCACGGTCCAGCCGTTTTGAGAGGAAAAGCTTCAGAAGTTCACTCAGCAAACGACGTTGTTCCTACGTTAAAATCACCTCAATGGCCTATAAACGTTTTCCAAGCCTTCAAATCCCGAGTTCTTCACAAGTGGTTGACTAGGGAAATGGCTTATGATATCGAAAAATGTGGATGTTTTTATGTTCCGATTGGGGACCCAATGAGCTCTGAAAAAGACTTAGAGTGGAGACTTTCATTTTCTTTGGTCGAAAAATACCTGGTACGAAGTTTGAACACAGTACAGTACAACTGTTATAATATCTTAAAGCTTCTTGGCGAAGGAATGCATTATTACAAAGAGCAAAAGCTTTTATGCTCATATTTCTTTAAGAATGCTTTGTTTTGGAGCATTGAAGAAGAAGACAAGAGCTTTTGGGAAGAGAGTAATGTTTTGAAGTGTATTGCTTCGGTTCTAAAGAGAATGACCTTATTCTACCACAAGCATAATTTCCCTAACTACTTCATCCCGGAGAACAACATGATTTCACATTTGCCTGTTGACAAGTGTCGTCAACTTGCAGAAGAATTCACAACTATCACGAAAGATCTCTTGTACAGAATTTTTTGTTGCCTTCCACTAGGAGGAAATGGAGAATATAATGCTGTGTTTGAAAGATTGAATCTTCAAGATACCGAGGAAAGACTTTCAAGCAAAGAAACCAGAGATAGTTTATACAGAGATATGGTAATAACCTTAGAAGCACTAAATTCCTCACAATTACAAGATCTTATGGAAAATGGAAGTGCAAATATTTCAAGTTCAACTCAGATATACCAAACGAAATACAGAAGAGACCTCAGAAATGATCTCCAGAACTTTTTGGACCCCAATTTTTTTGACTTTTTTGATTTTTTCCCAAGGGGTTGTCCATTTGAAACCAAAAGAGATGCTCTTATGACAGTCATTACAAACATATCTCAAATTGTTGGTGAATCAAAATTTTGTTCATGTAACCAGCAAGCACTTTATAGAGCTTTGGGTAATATTTGTCATATTGAAGCACTTAGTACAGAAGATCAGAGTAGAAAGACAACATTACAAGATGATGCAGAGAACTTCTACATGAAAGGGCTAGAGCTGGTATTTCCAGATGGTTTTGATGACCAAATGTTCAGTGGTCGAGTCCATTTGGCACAATTTCATTACATGAACAATAATCTCTCAAAGGCAGCTGAAGTTTTGGATGAAGTTGAGGAAGTTTTAGACGATGAAGATCTTGTGATGGACATTGGTGATGCTTGTATTTGTACTGAGATTTGTGTGCCAGAACACTTGGAAGCTCTTAAGCATGACCAAGAACTTTATGATTACTTTAAGAGTTTGTCTTTTAAGGATTCAAAATTCATCAACTCTGTTGCTTTGGCTTATTATATGAGCTTACGATGCTATCAAGAATCACAGCTGAGAACAGAAGAAGTTTCCTTGCCCTTGGATCTTCAAACAGAGCTCAGACAAACCAGAAATTCAAGAGAAGAAGGAAATAAAAATGCCATCAGCAATGAAATTTATCAGAAGCTGTTTACGCACTTTGAGAAGTTTTGCACTTCTTATAAGAAAACACCTTCACATTCTTTAATTGACAGAATATTAAGAGACAGTTCTATGATGCTACTTCATATCATAAAGAATGCACTTTGAGAAGTTTTGCACTTCTTATAAGAAATTTAGGACACCATCACAATCTTTGAGGACAGCGGTCAAGAAAATGCTGAGAACACTATATAATAGCCTTTCCTGAATTGTAGGAATGTTTTTGCATTATTGGGCTGTTTTGAGGGACGCTTTTCAGTTAGTTTATATTTTATGCATGAAGAATGAAAGAAATTTGAAAACAAGTTAACACGACAATTACTATCCCTTTTCACTATCAGCAAGGGAAAAGGACACCATATGAATAAATAATGAAGAGTCCCCTAAAACATTCAGTTCTTTTGCTTAACACCAGGAGATGACATGTGCTAAGTTTGGTATATGATTTACTTCTACTAGTTTTTGAGGAAAACAGCTCTTGTCACCTCAAAGACAATTACCGGTAGATTCAACATGACAAAAGTTCTACATCTGAACTGAACAGAAGAGAGAATTCTATCTTGCTACTTTAAGTTATACAGAATCAGTAGCATGAATTTAGGACATATAAAAATAGTGCATGTATAATACCTTGTGAAGCGTCAGACCACTGACACAGACACCTCTTGCAGGATCTTCTCTCACGGCAAGGGGAGGGCCTGGCAACAGTAGGTCCCTTATGGTTTCATTATACACCTGAGAATTTGTTAAAAGACTCGTTAAAATGCTGTCTTATTGCTTGATTGGCTTCCAAAACACCAGTTTTGTATTAGATGCAAATCCCTGTTTTTGAAGACCACAGACTCATTTGCACAAGCTTAGCCTCGTTTATAAGTCAGCTATTCATGAATACTATTAAATTAAGTGTGAGATTTCAAGACATTGGTATTATTTAACTTGGAAATCTTTACATTACAGTTGAGTTTTGAAATTCATTAGCAACAGCCAACTGTAATGCAATTAATAATACCAATCCCACAGACATTTACATGTAATGATGTCTTTTTCTCCATTCAGCACCATTTGACAATTACCATTATTCCTCACTTATTCTCCAGACAATAAAATTATGACAAAATTTAAAGTGCTTTTCTTATTGCTGAGACTAACGACTCCAGATTGGCTTCAATCAAATTTATGACTGGCCAAGTTCATTAATTTTTTTTTGCAACTGATAAATAATAAAAGACATTCCCTAGTGAAAATGGCTGTCTAGTCACAGGAATGAACTCAGCTCATTGTACAGTAGCAGGGGCGGATCCAGGAATTTTCAAAAGGGGGGGCCGGACAGGATCAAATTAGGGGCGTAGCGTGGCCATTTTGATAAGACACCTAAAATTGCCGAAGCAAAAAAAAAAAAAACGTGGCGCACTACAATGCTGACACTGTTCCATAAATTATTACCAAGTTTTAACACATTAATTTCAAAAGGGGGGGGGGGGGGGGGGAGCCGGATAGGATCAAGTTAAAAAAATAAAATAAATTTCCTTAATGCATGAGGCAGTAGAAAAGCAAAAAAAAAAAACCGGCAGCTAAATAGGGGGCCGCGGCCCCCCCGGCCCCCCCTAAATCCGTCCCTGAGTAGGTTTGATTGATGGAAGCCAAAATGCCAGACGTCTGGAGTCAGGTCACAGATATGAAAAGTGCTGTAGTCAGCTAGAGCACTTCTCTCTTTCTACCAAGTCATTTAGCTGTGTGAATGTCTAACTAAAGCCCCTGCTTGGGGATAGGTGGCCTTGGGTTGATTGATATACAAGTACAAAACAATTATTATATCAAGCTTACCTCGAGATATGAGACAGCAACATCACAAGTCTTCTCATCTTTGAGCTCTTCAATCCTGCTATACAAATCCATCATTGTAAGAAACATCACTCCTGGTGTTTCTGTGTTCCCTAGCATTGTATGTGTCTTGCCAGCTCCCGTTGCTCCATAAGCAAAAACAGTACAGTTATAACCATTCAAGACTCCATCGATGATATTCTTGGTCGTGTGTTCGAACACCTCTGTAGTGGTTGACTTCTCGTCGAAAACACGATCGAAAATGAATCTCAAATCTCTTCGTCTTCGTTGAAGAATATTCCGTCGCTTTTCCTTGTAAGATCCAGGGAAGTTCATAGCCTCGCAGTCTTCATTTGGATCGAAGACAAGAACATTTTGATCCATGACACGAATCACGCTTCCATTTGCTGTGTTTTCGAGCTCATTCAGAGGACGAACTCGAATAACAACTTTCATGTGACTGCTTTGCTCATCTCGTTTTTCTCCACCTTTGGCCTTCAAAATGGTCGGCTTTCTTGAGCTTGAAACCATCTTGGTACTTCAGAATCTCCAATAAGCAGTCGAAAGAACAGAAATTTTACTTCAAAAACGAAAATTTCTCAGGATCAGCTGAAGAAAAGTTGCAGTTGTATTTAAATTTCAAACTACTTTTTGCTCAAAAATTTCCTTGAGATCTTTGTTTCTTCAAGTTCTGGACCTTTGGTTAGAATTATTGATTGTGTAGCTCTGATTTCCAAGTGTTTTTACGTTATACGAAGGTCTACATTTTAGGATATAAATATCTAAATTAAGAGAGAACGCTTCATCAAGAGGTTTGTGTTCACATGTGACTCGGTTGTGAATTCAAAAAGAACGTTTAATTTTATACTCTGTTCTGATTGGTCGAGAGGAAGCTTCTAGCGCCCATGCTTACTCGGGTATGAAAATTGCTACAACTCGGAAGCCTGGTGACTAAAATAAAATAAAATAAAATAAAATAAAATAAAATAAAATAAAATAAAATAAAATAAAATAAAATAAAATAAAATAAAATAAAATAAAATAAAATAAAATAAAATAAAATAAAATAAAATAAAATAAAATAAAATAAAATAAAATAAAATAAAATAAAATAAAATAAAATAAAATAAAATTTACACTTTGAAATTATTTTATTTAGTTAACAAATTAATTAAATTCATATCATTATTACCCTTCCTTCATTAACATCCACCACCCCCTGACCCCTACTCCCCAAAAAATCGGAGTTTTGATATAATTTATACAGCAATATTACATGAGAATAGACCTCTTAGCTCGGTCGTAATGTTTTGCCCATTACAGACCACCCGTCATTCCCTTGAGTATTATATTTTTAATCTATTCTCTAAGGAATGACATGTGGTCTGAAATGGGCAAAACAAACGCCCAAGCGAAAGAGCTAGGTCTATTATGCTTCTCACACACAGAAATGAAACATTGCCATATCATATGCGCTACAAGCGAAGCATATACTTATTTCAATAAAGTTAGCAACAAAAACCTACAAAGCTGAGACCACTGAGGATCATGGGAAACATTCCATACCCAACAACAAGTAAAGCTTTTGATACAAAGTGAAGCTTGAGGATGCTCACAAGAGGTGGAACTGTAACTGGTAAAGCATTTCAAGTCCATCAATCATTATTAAGCTGTTAAAACATGTAAAATGTCTACCCATAATCCTTGCCAGTCTCAGCTTTGCAGCTTTTTAGGTGACTAATTTTATTGAAATAAGTATATCTCGCAAGAGGGCTAGCTATCAAAATAAGGTTATGCACCGCGCCTGCGCTTTACATCCAATATCTGATAAATTTTAACGTTAAATATTTTTATTCGATGAAATGATACTAAAACATAAAGTTTGAATTCTTTACGTTTACGTTCAATATTTTTCAGTAGTCGACCATCTTTCGAAATTATATAAATATTTTGATTCTCCATTGGAAAAATAATTAGGCTACTTTCCATAAATTCGTCTATATGGCCCAGTTTAGACGTCGAAGTTCACATGTGCCGAATCTAATGCAAATGAATACAATACAATACAATAACTTTATTTAAGGAGGGATACATAATAACCTCTTACAGTTTTCTAACTTACGGCCCTCAACAATAGGTTTTGCTCATTTGCATTATTAGATTCGGTACATGTGAAATTCGACGTCTAAACCGGTCCTAAACCAAAGCATCAGATCTACGCTGTAAGGTCAAAATTTCAATGATAGGACAGTTGCATTATGGCGTCGTTAACAGCTATTACCAGAATCCCTTGCACACTTTCTTTTGTTCAGTTCATTAGCACCATTTGTCTTACTAATCTTATGAGGAAATATAAATTTGAATATGAAAGAAAATTCGCAAAGCATTCTGGTAGTGATGGTCAAATGACGCCATCATGCAAACGTCCTATTCTTTGATCCTATATTCAATCCTCAAATTACCATTTGAAGAAGAAAAAAACAACCCATGCAGAAATGAAAAGAGCACCTCGATATTAGTAAGAAGGCGGAATCTCAGTTGAAAATGTCGACTATAGGAGAAACCTTGCCAGCCAACACATGAATTTTCTAATGCCAATCCTTATGATAAAAATTTCGACTTTATATTATTACAAATGCCATTTCTTGCGTCACATGTTATGAAGTGAAATAAGCTTTGTCTACTAATATCAAGACCTCTTCCATTTCTGTTGTTCCTTTTGAAACACCACGTGACCTGTTAGAAGCATGGAAAAATTCTTCTAAACAAACGTCGTGTGCTTCCATTTCTGTCCGCGCTCAACACCATGACCACCAAAACCTTTTTTCCCCGTTGCAACAAAATCAGCCTCTTGAAACTTGTCTAGCAGATCTAGAACTTCTTTATCATTATGTTCAGCGTTCATATTCAACTCGCTTTCCCTGGGTAAACTCCCAAGAGTTTCTACTCTTAGTGTTCTTGGTCCACCATAAGGTGATTCCCTTGCATCTTGTCTCCTTTTTCTCTCGAGTTGTTTCATTAAGAACGTTGAAAAAGGAGTCGAAGGAACCTCAACTTCGCCGAAGTCTAAAAGAGAGTTTGTGCTTTGAAGTCTTGATTTTAACGTAGAATAGATGTTTTCCTTTTTGGGTTTTTCTTTCCTTGGAGAAATTTTAATGGTTTCTAAGGAGAGCGGCTTTGCGCCTGTTAATTTCTGGAAGAGAACATTTATCAGTTTTGTCATTAATATATAAAGGTATACATATGCCTCGCTCATTTTGAAAATATCGTATATGAAAATAGAAAAATAGAACGTTAAGTTTTTTAAAAGTGTGACGTCAATTAATCGTACGGAAAAATAGGACTTCCGGGTCCAAAACGAAAAGCAGTTTTATAAAGATTTTTCATACTTTTTCTTCGTGACAGGATTTTTTGTCCAAAGTTCTATAATTGTTTCAGGTGAAGGTTAAATTATTGAGAACATTTCTCACTTTATATATTTTAGCGGTTTTATAAGTTCATTTTTCGAAGTAACAATATTTCTCGAAGAGACAATATTTGTATAATGATCATCTGGACTCTGAAGATGACTTCCGCACAGGTTGTCGAAACGTCAGTTACATCAAACAGTCCTTCTCAGGACTACATACACCCGGATGATCATTTTACAAATATTGTCTCTTCGAGAAATATTGTTACTTCGAAAAGTATCCATTCACCTGGGTTCAGACCATTCTTTGTAATTTATAAGTATAGCTGGAACCGGAAAAACGTCACAACTTATCAGCTCTCTACTAATGTCTCACCTGATCACGACGCAACGATAGGGACTGACCCACTGATTCACATTTCTCTGATTCAGTTTGTGGTCGCATGTTTCTATGTTTTTGTGGATACAATTCCTGTAAGTATTTGTCGACTTTTCTCTTTTGCCTCACTGACTGCAAATAACAAAAGTAAACCCGTAATCAACCTCCAACTCTTTCACTCGATGAAAGGCTAACTGAACGTCCGAAACGACGTCACCATTATATATTAGTGACAATGGACTACTTCGACGATGCGGCGGCCATCTTGAATCTGAATTAATGAAAATAACTTTTTACGAGATGCCGGGGGTATACGTAGGATCTGATGAAGAAAAAAAAACAAATCCTGGGTTTCTCTGGCCCTATCATGCTGGTTAAGTGACAAGCATTTCATTTTTCTACGTAGTATCAGTCATTATTTTCACATCTTGAATCGCAATGCATTATGGGGCGTCCAGGGGGCAAAAGAAAACAAAAATGTCGGATAAAATAGGTTTCGTTTATTTGTCTTTCTTTCATGCCCATCTTAATTCATCTCTTGTCAAGTTGTCTTGTGGTGAAACGTTAATGTTAATCGACGACATAAGTGTAACAAAGATTTGTATATTTGCCCCCTACCAAAATGGCCGCCGCATCGTCGAAGTAGTCCATGGTAAACTTTAATTTCTCCCGACACCTAATTATATGATTCAACGAATTACTTAACATTTACTCACTTGTGTCTCCATTTCCCAGTTGAGGTTTTCCATTTTTACGTTCGAGTTGTGGACGTCCTAAAACACAGAAAACAAAATTTTGCTTGAAAATGTTCAAAAATATCTATTCATTTGCAATTCTCTACTAAATCTCGGTCATGGAGAAATCTTTGAGAAACCTGTGTTGGTGCTTCTATTCACCATTCCCAGTGACCTATTTTCAGGTACTGGTGATAAACATTGCATGGAGAAATCCTATGTGGTGATTCTATTTCCCATTCAACAGTGACCTTAATCCCGGTCCTAGTGATGAACCTTGGGGAACTCCTATGTTGGTGATTCTATTTCCCATTCCCAGTGATCCGCATGACCTCAATCCCGGTCCCAGTGATGAACCTTGGAGAAATCCAAGGTTGATGATTTTATTTCCCATTCCACAGTGACCTTAATCCCGGTCCTAGTGACGAACCTTGGGGAACTCCTATGTTCGTGATTCTATTTCCCATTCCCACTGATCTGCATGACCTCAATCCCGGTCCCAGTGACAAACCTTGGAGAACTATTTCCCATTCCTAGTGAACTAAATCCCGGTCCCAGTGATGAGCCTTGGAGAAATCCCGGTTCCATTTTTACCCCTTTAGGACTCTCGCTCCACACTTACCCTGGGAGTAACCAATATGTCTCTCTCCTCGTTTTGCGACAATCTCGATAATTTCTTAGATGTAGTCCCCGAATACGATCTAAGATACAACTGTGAATCCGACGAACTTGATCTCTCGGGCGTTACTCGGAACTCTCTCGGTGGTGAGGCAGCAAAATTGACACGTGATGTTTCAGCTTCTCCTGTAGGAAAATTTGAATCCACATCTTTTAGCAAAGGAAGAGATTGATTGTCTTTTCCGAGAAAAAATGAAAGAAAAAGAAAGACAGACAGATAGAGACAGAGATAGCCTATTTTTATGCCGGACTTTCTGTCTGGATTTGGCGGGAACTTTTGGCGCCAAAGTCGCGCGTGCGCACGCATGCTCCTCAACCATCAAAATCACGCTGCGAAAGCTGAGAACCTTGAAAACAGAGCTTGGCAAAGGAGAGAAAGTCAGGTAACCGTTTAAAGACTAAAAACAAAACAAAAGAAAGGGGAAAATTTAGATAGACAGGCATCTCTCTAAATATGACCTACTTGGCTCTTCTTTTGTCGTCAACCAACCATACTGCAAAGGACTTTCGAACTGTCGGTGAAAAAAATAATCTATTATTAATATAAGTAGAAACGTATAATTGATAAATTGTATGAAATTCAAGGCATTATTAACCACTTTCCCTACATCGGTTCACTGGTCAAACAAAAAGCATTCAATCGAGGCTACAAGGTTCAAATTTCAATAATCCTTTGAAACTACCTTGCAGCCTCGATTGAATGGTGAATAGACCTCATCGGCTTGGGTGTAATGTTGTCCCATTTCACGTGTCATTCCCCAGATTATCATTTCATTGTTTAACGGTTGCGCATGAGAAGATACATGAATATGGATACAACTCAAACTATTCAAAGAATCTTATTCTCAAGAGAATGACAGGTGGTCTGAAATGGGACAACATTACCCTAAGCCGATGAGGTCTATTGGCACGATATGTTTGACGACATGTGACTCCGCCAATCAGAGAACGCGAAATTACAGCACGGCACAGCACGCGTGAGTGTCTATCATATATCGACATAATTTTCTTTTCACAGTCATCTCGTTATTCATCTTACCTCTCTTCGAAATTTCGGGGATTCTCTTTTCTTGGCGTCATTTAGATCAATGAACGATCGTCCTGCACCTTTTCCTGTTTTACCAAAACGAGCAGTAAGAACCTGTTAAAACAGAAAACCACGCAAATCTATATTAATCATGAAATTATTATAAGATTTGAGCAAAGAAAATCAAATTCTAAATATTTTTCTACAGCATTTCAGTCCGAACAAGCCGGATCTGTCCAAGTTGCCATTCCAAGGTGCGTAGTTAGAATTTTTAAGGACTTACTACAATTATAATATTTCGGATTCATAAAAATTTGGGAAATATGGTGAAAGAAGGGTGGAAAAATAAAGTAAAAAATGTGTTATCGTTTTCAGGGAGTTGCCCTAGAAAATTGCCACGTGCTTTTTGTCATTCGTCCATTTTTTCCCGCCATATATTTTGTACTGCGGTGCTTCATGGGACAGTTCCTTGCACAAAACAAGATGGCGCCTTCTTGGTTAACAATTTTGTTAGTAAACCATATGTTTTTTGGGGATGAAAAGGCATGATATACTTTTACAGTGAGTTCATACTGATGTACATAAAGAGGCCGTACCTTCTTGTTGGAGTAATCTAGGTGGTCTGTGAGTTCTACAGAACGTTGCTGATGTCTGCTTACCTGAAACGTAAAAATTCAACGTTTTTTAGACTAAATGTAAGCTTAATTAAACTTATAAGGAAAGCACAAGCCAGTGATATAAGTGATATTAGTCGGCTTACTAGGTCTCTTCTTGGTTTATCATCGACAAGAAAAGGTTGATGTGAACGCCATGGAAGTTGTTGTTGAGTTTTGCTTCTGAGGTGAGGTTTCAGAAGAGCTTGCTAAGAAATAGAAGAAGAAAAATAATAAATATTCCTTGGTTAAGCTGTAATACATAAATCTTGTTCTCAATAATCTAGAAATACTGACAAACCTCGTAAGCATTGTTCAAATGAGTTATTTTCTTTTCATCTTCAGGAACTAAGATAGAGTTGAAATCACAGATCTGAAAAAAAAAAATCCAAAATGCTTAGAAAAAAATCACATAGTTCAAATGCGATCAAGGACTTGGAAAATATTGAAACTGAAAGGTGAATTATGAGGAGGGTATATTTAGTAGTTGCAGAAAATATTCATGCCTCTCCCATGGAGGGAACTGGAATTTCCAAAGGGTGTGGTCTTAGGGGGGACTGATTTTGTAGATTTTCAAGATATCCATAGGGAATTTGAATTTACCAAGGGGTGGGGAGAGTTTAAGGTGGGTATATTGTGTAGTTCCTGCAAATATTCTTATCTCTGCAAGTAGGGAATTGTTTTTTTTTGGGGGGGGGGGGGTGTACGTGATGTAGTTCCAGAATATTTCCATATCTGGTAGATAACTACTACTAACTACTGACCATCATCATCAATTGGCGCATTTGATCATATCCACATGTGAATTCGTGCCTCATAAGTAACAAATTGTTTTATTATTAAGACATTAAAGAGTAACAATGTTGTTTTAATACACACCTTATATAGGCTGCTTCGGTTGTCTATTCCAGATACTTGGGGAGGAGCTTGAACATCAATATCGGCATCTCTCTCACACCTGTAAGTATACAAAATAATACAAGAAATATATTTTCAAGAGAATAACACTTGGTCTGAAATGGATTTTTTTTACATAATACAGCCAACACTCCCTGTATGGGGCTCTTCTTTGAGGTTCGCTCAACACATCACACTACGACTGCATTCTATATTTACAACATACAACACTCAACTCGTATGTTGATGTTTACGAAAGGAGGAGAACCCCTTGCCACAAGGGAGAGAACAACAGATCAATTACAAACTCAACTCACATATGAACTAGTCTAAGCCGAGGCTCAAACTCAAGCCATAGCAGTGAGAGGTGAGAGATAAACCACTACACTACCCATGCCACTATGCTTGAGCTAGAAAGGTCTTATGCATTTTGTAAGGTCAATTTCTAACAACAATATCTAAAATAATACTTACAGTAATAGCAAGTCGAGAAACTCATAAAGGAGTAATCTGTCTTGTACATGTGTCTTCGTGTGCTTTATCTGAGAAGAGTTCAATTTTTGTTGGTCAAAATAATTCTATTTACAGTTGAGGCTGCAAGCATTCTTGTTTAAGCTACCAGCTCTTGTCAGGAACAAGATTTTGAAACCCTGTTTGCATTGCTGTTTATGAGAGCCCTGATTCTTATTAGCAACCACCTTTACATCCACTTTTTTCGATTTCTTGGGGTGGTCACTTTCAAGGGTTTCAAATGTATTTCATATTTGTTGAACAATGAATTAATTTAATGAACTGAACTTACATGCTGCATAAGTTTTACTGGTGAGACATATCTTCCACACACCTGTGTAATTAAAAAGAAAGATGATATTAAGATGATGGCAATACATGTAGTGGTAGTGATGTAATGGGAAAGACATGATGGTGATGTTCACAGGATGATATTATATGATGATGATGTTGACAGTGATGGTGATGGTGGTTATGATGATTATGATGCTGATGACAATGATGGTAGTGGCGATGATGATGATGATGATGATTATGGTGCATGGTGATGATGATGTTGATCACAATGATGATGGAGGTGGTGGTGCATGGTGATGTTGTTGATGATGATGTTGGGGATGACAAAATGTTGATGTCCGTGCATGGTGATGATGATGTTGATGTTGATGATGATGGAGGTGGTGGTGCATGGTAATGATGATGTTGAGTTTGACAATGTTGTGATGTTGATGTTGATGATGATGATGATGATGTTCATGACAGTGCATGGTAGTGATGATGTTGATGATGATAGGGGTGGAGGTGGTGATGAAGATAATGCAGAATTGATATGGTATGATTTCAATGATAACCACCTATTTATATTTACTGTTATACCTTAAGTGTTCTGAGAAGAACATGATCATCTATAACCAGCCCCATCATATCCTCATGCTCATATAACTGAAAGGCAACTCTCACTTCACGCAACTCTTGAAAACTGGAATGAAATTATTAACCAATAAATAACATTTAATTCCAGACAATATACCTAATTGCACCAAAAAGGGGGTCAAGTAACAATATCAATATTGATAGTAACAGTAATAATAATAGTGATGATGATCATGATGATGTCATAATTAGTGATGGGGATGATAATGAAGATGCTGCCCTGCTGCTGGTGATGATGATGATCAGGTGATGATGATGATGATGCTGCTGATAATGATGAAGATGATGATAGTGATGTAGATGATGATGATGATCAGGGGATGATGTTGATGATGATGATGATGATGATGTTGAGAAGATGATGATAGTGATGAAGATGATGATGATGATCAGGGGATGATGTTGATGATGATGATGATATTGAGAAGATGATGATGATGTTGATGATGATGAAGATGATAATAGTGATGAAGATGATGATATTGGTGGTGGTTATGTTGATTTGATGATGATCAGGTGATGATGTTGATGACAATGATGATGATGACAATGATGGTGATCAAGGTGGTTGTAATGGTGTTCATTAGTTATTATTATTCCAATTATATTCCAATCTACCTGAGATATCTATTTGAGAGCATTTCAGCAGCTTTTTCTATAACTCTACAGTTATAAAGTGCATCATGCATGTTGTATGTCCGATGCAGGTCTCCATGTAATACCTTCATCTCTAATATCTCTACCAGTGCCTGGTGAATAAAGAATATCATACCTATATGTCAGAGCATGGCTAACTCACAGATAGAACCCTGAAACAACCTCTGGGCTGATCTAAGTCAGGGCATGGCTAACTCACAGATTGAACCCTGAAACAACCTCTAGGCTGATCTAAGTCAGGGCATGGCTAACTCACAGATAGAACCCTGAAACAACCTCTGGGCTGATCTAAGTCAGGGCATGGCTAACTCACAGATAGAACCCTGAAACAACCTCTGGGTTGATCTATGTCAGGGCATGACTAACTCACAGATAGAACCCTGAAACAACCTCTTGGTTGATCTAAGTCAGGGCATGGCTAACTCACAGATCGAACCCTGAAACAACTTTTGGGCTGATCTAAGTCATCCCAAAAACTATAATTTTCTTCAACTATACCTTCATATCAAGTCCTGAAATCTTTTCTTTATGGTATTCAGGTGGAATATTCTTGTAGAAGAGAGATTTCTGATTCTAAACACAGTGAAAAGACAGCTGTCATTCAAATGACTAAGGTAGGAACAGTATTTGAGGTTTAACAGTCAAATAGGCCCTTTTACCCTGAGTGTTATGTTTTCCCATTTCAGATCATGTGTCATTCCCAAGAGTATCATTTCTTTGTTTAACGGTTGCGCATGAGAAGACACATGAATATGGATACAACTCAAACAAAGAATCTTATTCTCAAGATAATGACACATGGTCTGAACTGTGAAAAGAAATCCAAGGTAAAGAGGTCTATATTCAACCATTTTTCACAGATGTCAGTAGTCATGCTAAGGGAAGGGCCTCTAGGGATTCTGGAAACTCCTTGCAAATTTTATAAATTAATGTGATCTGTATAAACCAACTTTCTTATTTTGGAATGTTTTTTTTTTAGAGAAGTTGGACCACACCCTCCCCCTATACAAAGGCTGGGGTCTATTAGCATTTTATTAGCTTGTAATAATTCTTTTTTGATATAAAGAGATGATAACTAGCAGTAAGCTAGTGTGAGCTGCGTCGGTGTTTCTAATGAAACAGTATGGATAAAAAGTTAAATTTTAAAGTAAAATTTAACTTTTTATCCATACTTTTTTGATATATATTGCTTCACTTGGTATGGTAACTTTTACACTTTAAAGGTTTCTTTCTTCTTGCCCAGGATGTTCTCAAAAATGTGGAAAATTTCTGCTAAGTTTACAGTGAGGACACTTGAGCCATAAACACTTTATTTTTAATTTTTTTCATTTTATGAACTTTCTACTGCTTCAGACCTTCTGAAAATGAAGCAGTGAACTCAAATAATCTTATTGTTCAAAATAAATCATATTTCCAATCGATTCACACAAGGGATAAGGGAGAAAAAAAGTACGAAAAAACCTCAAACTGTTCAGGGTTCGAGTGTCCTCACTGTAAAAAATATTTCTATTTGGGAGGAGGGGGTGCTCAAAATTCGACATTCCACATCTGTCCAGGAATCAATTGAATTTACGACCCATATCAAAGTTGCGGTTCAGCCTGCACTTTACTGGCTTTCTGTAGCATTTTTGAAAGTTTTGTCGATTAAAACTACGATCCCACGTGCAGATAATTTAAAAAATTCACCCCAAAAAGCAACAAAAAGGCACTAATAGCTTCTAATGAGTAAGAGCTTATGCAGTGTGTTTTCGACTTGTATAATTTATTGTTTGGTTTTTCGGATTATTTGTTTTTGTGTAAGATTTATTAGGTTCACGAAGCGAAGCGCGCGAATAATATCTTTCAATACTCACCCCAAGTGCTTTGGCTAGACATCTAAAAAGAAAGAAAGAAAATAATTTGAGGTATATAAACTGAGTGTTTTAGTTGGCGACAAAACGACCACAAGATTAGTAAAGCTGCCTTTAAACAATTAAAAGGAACGTCGTAAAATAATTGAACTCATCAAACAGTGAGTTCGAATCCACCGTAAAATCTGTTTCGAAATTCGACAATTCGACTACGATTCTTACCCCAATTCCTCCCAAGTAAAGAAGTCCTTCTTTCTCGGGTATTTGATGTGCATTTTAAGAAATTACAGGATTATTAAGAGCAACTGCGAATTAATTTCAGCTCGCATGTTTTGGTCTTTGAAAAGCCAACATGGCCGCCACTTTGATGTCATGACAACGGTACACAAACTGTCGACTCGTGCGCAGATCAATAGACCAGATAGATTAGCATTTTTTTTACCAGGTACAGTTTTCTCCTTCAAATTTTAAGGAGCCCTGAAACAACTCTGGGCTGATCTAAGACAGGGTATGAATAATTTTCGCTCTATATTGCTATAATTTCTGTTTATACAGTCAATGTCATTATTGTTGTCCACCAAAAAAGACATTTAGACCAAAAGAAATGTCACGTGATACCTAATACACTCGCTCTGAATGCTCGATACCAGCAATCATTGTATAAGTAGAGTTACTAATTATTATTCTCTGTTCATTGTTACTAATCATAGAGTTTAAAACTAGAATTTACATCGTTTTTTAAAAAACAAATAAACAAATCATCACATGATGCTTCTTTTGGTCTTTTTTAAAAGTCTTTTTTTACAGGACAAACTTTTTAACAATGACTGTGTATCAGTACTTCGACTACTGTCTCTCCCATTCCCTGGCACAACAAATCCTTTATCGTTATGCTAACGGTGCCCAACCCGACTCGCTTCTTTCAAAGCGGTATAACTTTTGATGGTGACTCGAAGTTAAAAATAGAGCTTCCTTTTTCGTTAAGATAATAAGCTAGATGCAGAAGTATTCTTTGCGGCTTGTATCACATGTCCATAACACGACAAAATACAGAGAGTTTGCGCCTCCTTTTGTCTCCACCTTATCTTGAATTCAGTTGAACTTTGAAGGTCTCATTGCGGCTGTCTTTTATGGTGTAACTGACACCCATCGCCTCGTATAAAAGAACTGGAAATTTTAAAACACATTTTCTGCTCCCATCAACACATACAACGCGAGAAGTTGCTGCAAATATAGCGCATGCATTTGTATTGAAATGTGCACTCGATACACTTCGAAATCTTTATTGCCAATTCAGTTAGAGGACTTGCTGGCTCCACATCCATCTTCACTCTACCTCTAATATCACCCTCACATATCCAAGACTGACTCTTCGTCGCACAGATTTGTTAAATTTAATGATAACAGGATAGTATTTCTTAATCATACAATCAGATACCTCAACACTTGTTATTGATAATGCTCCTTCGTCGGAAAAAAACAACAACAAAAAAACAAAAAAAAAAACACCGCCAGTGAAAGGTTGAAATACAACTCTAAACTGACCTCAAGAAAGGGCAGTTTGTTTTGACTCTAAGAGAAAAACCACTTAACTCTTTGATATCTATTTTATTGCAATATCACAGCCTTTCTTTGAATACTTCAGCTTGATATTGCGACTTCCTTCGTCTAAGCCACTGGCCTTGAAAGGGATTATTTATGTCGCTTGTCATAAAGTACTTTTCAGAAGTTAGTCTCCGCCGTAATTGGGGATCTTTTTAGGGGTAATGAAGTCCAAGGTTATCTGATGTTTAGCGGTTCTCAGCGCTGTCACTACGCCCGGGCCACTGCGGTCACTATTTTTAGAAATTGGCTCTTCACAACAGAACCTTGAAATCTCAAAGTTTCTCATGGTGTTTCATTCCTTTGGCCTTCCTCAGGCTCTGTAATGCGGGAAACAAAGCAGTAAAACATTGCACGCAATCGATGTTGCAAGCATGTCACACGATGCAATTTCAGCTGCAGGTAATGTTGCTGAAGTACAAACGCTGATGTCCTACTTCAGCAACATTGCCTACAATATTGCGCGCAATGTTGCACTGTTTGTCGGCGCCTGTGAGTGATTAAATCTCTCATTGAGAGTGCGACTGGTGTAACTAAAATCCGGCTTTAAACTAAAAACTGAATGAGGTATCTTATCACAGATATCATTGACGCGGACGTTTGTGACACTTGAGAAAAACGTTTGCGCATGTGTGCCTTTCCGCACGCTTTCCAAGAATTTACAAAAGTTTGAGTGACAAAGTAAATCTTTGTTTTCTCCAAGTATAGAAAAAATGTCATGGGTATACTTTTGTGGACCAAGATACTGTATTAATAAAGACAATATGAAAGAATTAGCCTTAAGTTTCGAGAACTGACTCTAAGTTTTGGCATTTTGTAAAAACTATTTTTCAGGCAAGTTTGAAAGTCAAATTTGAATATTTTTACGATAGCAAGAAGACCCTTTTGACTAATTTGCATACGGACTTAGAGCATGCGCAGACGTTTTTCACGCGTGTCGACGTTCGTAGCTTTAGGAGAAATTTCTAGTGTAAGGAGATCCTATCCTAGGTTCCTTGTTGGAGTCAACACTCGGTGCAACACTGCATGCAATGTTGCTGGTAATCAATTGTGCCAGCCATGTCACACGACGCAATCTGCTGCACGCAATGTTGCTGAATCGAAGTAGAAAATGATTCTACTTCACTACATTGCCTGCAATATTGCACCGTATGTCTGCGCATTTACGTTCAGTTTGAAGAAAGGTGACTTGTGTCAGATATAATGATCCGTACGCCCATATAGCCACTGAAATGCACACAACAACAGGCTCCAACAGGCTAGGATTTTTTCCAATCTTTTTCTTGTTCCTGGCTTTATAATTACTCAAAAACTAGATTTTCTTGACCATTTTTCAATGCAGCGCTTTAATTTTGTACAAGTAATTTCAACTGAGGGGACTCGCCTTATCCCCCTCATGGAGCTAAGGGTATAGAAGAATAAATTTGTGGTGAAGAGGACTCGGAGGAATTTGGATTTTTCCCTGACTCTCTCGCAGGGTGTGCGCTGCCCAAGGACCAAGATGGCCGCTAAGGGCGAATGCACTCCACCAAAAGGAAAGAATTCTTTGAATTTGATCTAAAACTCATTGAATTTTCAACAATTAATTTTGAGGCGCAAAAGTGAGAACGTAGTTTTTTCCTGATCCCTGTCGCACACAACGTTTTGAAAATTTATATATTTTTTTAAAATTTTAAAATATAGAATAGTTTTAGCTCATTTTTGCCTTCATCAATATATATATATATACGTTTTAATTTTCATCATCATTATGAACTAGTTTACGATTTTTTCCAGTTACAGTTTATTTCCTGTTCTACAAAACTGTTCTTTTAGTACTGAGTAAAAACGTTGTAATGTCAAAGATGCGTAGTTCAAAGATCCACCCAGTTCTCCACCCCTTAGGTCATCCCTTGCCCTTCCGTTTTGTTCCGGTACTTGCGCGCGCGCATTATTTTAGTTTATCACAAAAGCGCGGGAAAAATCGCTTCGTCTTCTCGAACAAAGACAACAACATTTCTTTAACAAAAATATTTTTTCTTAGTTGATAACTGCTAAATAACTTAGCTTTTCTTGTAAAAAAAAAAAAAAAAAAATAAGGACGAAAGGAATTGAAAAAAGAGATGTAAATTGATAGTATTCCAGTAAGCTTCGCATTTAGAGAATGGAGGCCAATGGACGAACATCTTTGTACGTATACTCATCTTAAAACCCCGACCAGCGAGAGCTGATCGAATGATTATAAGAAAATAAACAGATTTCTAACCTCAAGAGACTGGAATTTGAACTTTGCAGCCTTCGTATTTAGCGGATAAAAAAAATTCTCCTTCAATCAGGAAATGCTTGATAAATATATTGGGGATTTTGGAAGTAAGTTGTATCATTAGTCAAGATTAATGCTTTGACGGAAATCATTTGAGAGTCATCCGTTCTTAAGATGATTGACAGATGAGAAACTGGAGAAGAAGAGATTTAGGATTAGGGAGAAATCACAGAACAGATTCCTACAAGAATTGTGATATAAATAAGCTGCTCGTGAGACTGGCGTTATTTTCGAGTAGAAAAGAAATCTAAGAAACAACTCAATTGTTCCAAGTAACAAAAATTGATTGACAAGTTTAACAATATGAAAACAATGCTTTTGTCTTGAAACTAGGCTTTCTCAAATCTTTTCTTGAAATGTGGTCCCTGATTGGCTCAAATTACATATGTCAATTAGACCCTACAATGAACACTTTACAGGCTTTGCCATGCACTTTGACGATCGATTGAATACATTATTGGCTTCTGTCAATTTCAGAATGTTATTGGAAGGATTTTGCAATTTTCTAGGAAAAGACATTGAAGTTTTGGTTATTTTAACTATTAGTATTGTGGATCTATTGTTTTTTTCTATCGTCCATAATTTTCTACGTGCTTTATGGACTCGTTCACTCCCCCGCTAAGAACCGATGTCACATTTCAACCAATCAAAACCCACATCATCACGTGTTCGAATTCTCGGGCTCGTTCGTGATTGGTCGACAGACTTCGTGTTTTCACAATAGGTTCGAACGCCCGAGTTTGGTTTGTAGACTATGTCTTATTATGAAGAGATTGTGTTCCAAAATTATGGTTGATATTTCGACGATTTCTTAACCCTTGATCGTATAGGATTGGAAATTCTGATGTTTGGGCTGGAGACAGGATAATCTAGAATGCTATTTAGCGTGGTTTTGTGTGTTTTTCTTGTGTATTTGGAGCGTGGATCGTTCGGTAAGTACGCTTAGTTATTTGTCGTTTGAGCGCTTGTTTGAAGGGTTTTGCGATATTGCTTTAGCTAGCAAGCGAAGAGAGTTTATTTCTTTCTCTTTTCTGGGAATTTTCTTAACATAAGCTTTGTTTTATGAGCCCGTTCTCATCTCCATGGGGTAACGAATCAATGCTTTGCAGTGAACACCAAATCGTAATAATGTAATGTAGTCAATGCCGAACACTCCATCGACATACTTCGACTATCCTCAGAAACCTCTAAAAGTACCATTTCTTCAACTCTGCTGCTCCTACTATTACTAACTCTGTATTAACTGGACTCTTAAATAATTTTCCAGGGTTTCTTAATTAAGGTCTAAAACCCTCTTTCCAAACTGTGTTCAAAATACAACATCAACAGTACGTTTTACCACACGTGGTAAATAACTGTTGTCGTCCTCTTTGCCGGCATAAATGCTTCGAAAAACCTTTTGAAGGAATTGTGCCTCCAATTATATATCTATGCTTTAGAGAAACCCTAGTATTGATGTCGTTTAGTAAAAGTTTTGTGATCTCAAAGACCTCCAGACTTAAAATCAAATAGGTCATCATCCCTCCAAATAAAATAAAATTCTCTCTGTATAATATAGAGTAGCCTTAAATGAATTTTGAGGATTGACTGTTCAAGATTATCTTTCAAAGCTATATAAATGAGGATACGATAATGATTTCTAACGCACATGAAATACGTTTACAAACTTGTGAACTTCACGATGTCTGTAGTTTGTTTACTTGTATTTAGCAAATCCTATTTCGCGACATCGGACCTTTGAGTGACCGAGCTTATTCATCTGAAACTTACTGGCCAGCTTGTTTTCCTAGACTTAAATAATTTCCGATTGTTAGGAAAATTAAATTACGGTAAGGTTAGATTGAATAACCGCGAAGATAGCTGGCTGCAAGCGGAGGGAAAAGCTCGCGCTGTGTTTACAAACCTCGAGGTTTTGTGATCGTAAGAAAGGAACACAGTTTGTGTCGAAACGAACAAAGTCGAGGGTTTTTGTTGTGACATTGTGCATTTCACGCTGGGTCTGATCAATTTAGGACAAAACATTTAAGTTACTTTAAATCCAAAATTACTCCCCAGTTTTTATTATTTAGTCATTGCGTGTGTTTTCTTTCTGTTATAGCGTCTTCGCCTCGACTCCTGTTTGCCAATCGGAAAGACATCCGAATTCTAAGAAATACTAATGGGACGCCAAATGACACGATCGTGGTTAGTGGACTTGAAGACGCGATCTCTTTGGACTTCGATTATCAGCAAAAAATCGTCTTCTGGACGGACGTTAGTTCGGAGAAAATTAAAAGTGCTCGTCTGTTCGGCAATAAAAACAGAGTTAGAAATGTCATCGATATTGGATTGAAGCGTCCTGAAGGTTTGGCTGTCGACTGGGTCACCAAAAAGTTTTACTGGACGGACTCAGAAGTCGAAACAAATCGAATTGAAGTCGCCAATTTTGATGGTTCCTTTAGGAAAGTACTTTTTTGGCATAATTTGGATCAGCCAAGGGCGATAGCTGTAGACCCTATGTCTGGGTAAGTTGAATCATATATAACTTGCTTACATTTGCTTTGAATTCAACGCTATTGTATCTTGATAATAACAATGCTTTATCAAAAATACCCTGGATTTCGTGCAAGGAACGTTTCTGAAAACCCCTCTTTTTGAACAGAACCAGAAGCTTTTCTTGTACGAATATTATGTTTGTTTATCTAGATTTCGTGAGAATCTTCTTTAAGTTTATGCCTACAAACCTAATTACAGACTACGTGATTATACATTCACTGGAGTAAGCCTTCTTTAACCTGTGTTTTTTATTTACGTTGCAATTCTTGCTAAGAAATACGATTCCTCTAAAGATGTCTATCTATAGACGGAGAAAATTCCTTCACTCTTTCAGGGATTTTTTTTTTCTGTTGGTTTAGGGGGATTTTTTTTTGTTTCGTGAAGTAATCTACTGTATTACCTGTAAATGAATAGAGCCTTGTAACATATAATTAACACCTCGGTGGTCAAACCATTAAATCAGACCATAAAGCAAATGTTATCATCATTTGGAACATTACAATTAATTTCTCTGTCTTCTATTCTTTTCCCTCGCAACCAGCTGCTTTCAAAATTAAGAAAAAAACTCAACAAATTTCTTCTCTTTTTAAGAATTTTATGCATAAGACATTGTATCCATAAATGCACTGATTGAACTCAAAAGTTTTTAGGGCACCATTAGTTAGCATAAGAAAGCTTAACACACTCAATATGACCTGAGAAAACCATTATCAGGACCTTACAATACAATATTTTGTCCACAGGAGTAATATTAATTGTGATTCCAAATAATAAGACAAAGGAAGGGTCGAGTCGTTCTCTGTTGTCGATGATTAGTGTGATTAGTAAACGACATCTAATTGATGTTTGTCCATTCTGGTTTACTATATGACTATAATTATTTTTGGTTCTAAACAGACGTACGTATGAACCAGACTTACTCTAGCAACTTTAAATCATTTCTCGTAGCTTTGGAATTTGTATGATTCACCTTTGAGAATGTATGGTTTAGAAGACAATTCTAAATATTCTATCTGTAATCTTTAGAGATTTAACACAGACAAGCTTAAAAGGTTCAGAATCTGTAAGAGAGAGCTTAAGTTTGGAGATTAGGTCTAAGATTTTTGAGGGAGATCAAACAAGTAGAAATCAAAGCATGTCTTTCAGCTGTAAAGTATGTAGAACACATTGAAGTGTCAGACAGTTCAAGATGTAGATGCTTAGGAAATGATTCCTGATATCAGTTTTGGAATTCATTTTTTTAATCCTCACTCTATCCCTCCATGCATTCATTCATTTTTTTTCCCTTCTATTCATCCATTCCTTAATTCATTCATTCATTCGGTATCCATTCATTTATTGATCTCGTCCTTTTCAAAAAAATGAAAATCATGCAGCCTTAAATCTACTAAAATCTACTAAATCTTATCCCTTCCTAGCAGCATATTGATTTATCCTACCATTTGATTTCAGTCCAAAAAAAATCATGTCGTCTTGACCTTATGGAAATTTTTAGATTTTTAAGGGTGTTTAAACCAATATTTAATGTCAATGCAAGGCTAGTTTACATATAGTAAGTCTATATTTAAAGAAAGAAATGAATGTCTTTATTTCCAGAATCGTTGATAGGGTAACATGAACATGAATAATTGAAATATATTCTTAGGTTGTGTATGTGCTTGTAAGGGATTATTACATTTTGAATCGAAAAAATGCGGCTCCTAGAAATATTTCAGACATCAATTAGCGTTTGTTGAACACTCAGAAATGATTCTTTAACTACAATAAGTTTATCTGACTACAAATAATACTTCTTGCAGTTAAAGAGTTGCTTTAGATAGCTCAGTGAATGATAAATAATTTGTGAAATATTTCTGGGTACATGGTTTTGCTATTTTCACTGTAATTTGTATTGAATGAATTACAAAAAAACAGATTTTGAATGATTAGACAATCATCATCATCATCATCTTCACCACCACCATCATCATCATCATCACCATCATTATCATCATCACCACCATCATCATCATCATCACCATCATTATCATCATCGCCACCATCATCATCATCATCACCATCATTATCATCATCACCACCATCATCATCATCAACACTTCCATCATCTACATTGCCATCACCATTATCAATACCCATCATTACCACCATAACCTATAATCACTGCCATCATCATCATCATTATCATCATAACCGCCATCATCATAATCAACACCCATCATTACCGCCATCATTATCATCACTGTTACTCGAATGCTGGATAGTGTTTTCACAACCTTATATATGCCATGTGCCCAGAAGAGCAATGATGATGATTGTGGATAGTACTCTTATCCATTTGATAGTGCTTTACCTTGTGGATAACTTATAATTTGGGCATCATACAACTGGCTCCAATTCTAGAAAAAAAAATCAACATCATTCAAACGCTGTTTACTTAATCCTTGGTTCATGTCTGGAAAATCCTTCTAAGTAGTTATCTACTATTAAATATTTTGTTATGTAAACATAGTGGTTTTGACACTGTCTGAGTCAACCTTCCTTTGTACATATTTTATTTTTTTATTTGTTTACAGAGACTCATTTCTAGTTTTTTCCCCGCGTATGTGTGTTATTGAATTGATTGATAAGGATTTGTTTGTTTTGGAGTATTTGTCTTGTCGTTTTTGGAAAAAATATTCTTGGTTTTGATTTGCTTTGTGTTTGTTTGTTTTAGAATTAACATATTTTTGCTTAAAAAAGATTACGACTAAGTATTTTTTGTGAAATCTGATAACTCAACCCACAATCACTCTAAAACAATCTAAAATCTTACTTACAAAAGATGGTTTTATATCGCAAAAATCCAGTGAAAAATTTCGCAGCTTTCATTGTGTTTGAATTTCTTAAAATATTCCATAATTATTTCATGTGTTAGATTTTAGATTCATACTTTTAAGTAAAATTGAAATTATAATAGTATTGCAAAAAAATACATTCCATTCATGATGCATGTTTGATTTTTAAAACCAAAATTAATTTAAATCTAAGCAAGCCATCATCATAGTTTAGTTTTTATAAGCCCTTTGATAAAGTAATTCAAATAGACTATAGTTTCAATCAAAATAGCTTGCTTGGGTACAAAGTTTTTTTTTCTTTTTTTCTTTCACATTGCAATGAAGTATTGATGTAAACCACATAAAACACACACAACTATTCCCAAAGTAGTTAGGGATTGACAAAAAGTTGAAAATCTTCCCATTCTGACCTATAGTTCTTGTACCTTTATGCAACTTTATACAATTTATTTTTGCTTTATTAAATTAATTATTGTTCTAACAAAAAATATTACAATTTGAAAAAAAAATTCTTATATAATTCTTATATTCTTATTGATGTTTAAATTAAACTTACTTAGAAAAAAAACATTCATAAATCAGGTTCCAAATTCTGTTATTCTTCGTCATAAATTCGGCATTGCAATCACAGTTTTTAGTTTTACCTTCCTCTTTAATATAAACTTACAGACATGTTTTGAAATACTATTTCAAATTGCTCTTTGAAATGCCAAATGACTGTCGAAACCTTGACATCTTCACAATGAATCTCGAAAGCAATTTGTCCTATTTTGACAGAATTAGGAAATTGGTCATTTAAGTGAAGAAAATGAGCCCAACCCACTTGTCATTTTATTAGTCACCCATGACACTAAACCGACAGCTTAAGTGAACGATAAACATTTGGGCGGTTATTACACCACTTACGTTTTCATTATCTGATTTAGGTAGATAAGAATATACAAAACCATCATCTGTCGTTATTTTGTCAGACAAATCTGAGGCGCAGTGGGGTAAATGGATTCACCATTAAAAGGATCAGACTGAATCTGTCAGTTCCTTTTGACAGACAGGGAAGTTTTGGTTCGAAGAAATATTCAAAAAATCTTGACTTAGAAAGATTTTTCTAAAACTGAAGTAGTTATGACAAATCTTTTCAGTTCAATTTGTATAAGATGAAAAAAAGTAAATGTAGGGGTTTCAGTTTTTCTGATTTCAATGTGCTAAATTTAGACAAATAATAGACAAATTTTTCCAATTTGTACAATAACGTTGTGTTCCTTTGATTACCGACTCATTTACTCAGGGTTAGCCTCATTTCAGCATTCAAATATTCACAAATATCAACGGTAAATTGAAATAATGCACATCTTCAACAATACAAACACTTTTGGAAAACTTTAGTAAATGTTCAACACATTTGTCAATATCTGTACTGCATGAAATTGGTTATGCAACATTCTAGACTTGTACTGGTACTGTCTGGTTCTTATTGTTAGAATGCAAATTTGATTGTTACACAACCCACAAAATTTTAGTTCATCATCAATGAGAGCTAGTAGAAAATTTTCAAAGTCTTTTTATTACAAAATTACTTACTTTCTTAGATAGAAAAATTCTATTCAAAATTATCCGTTCTAAGACTGCTGAGAGGAACACAACTATAATCCCTTCCAAAACAGAACTAGAATATTAATCTTTCCTTTGGACTATAAGCTCATTATATTTGATATTTTTAGTTCCTTTTTCTTGATTGATCGTAACCTCATGTTCATGCTTCATGAATAAGGTTTATCTAATGGTTAGGCTATTTTTTTTTCTTAATTTAGAAAACTTTGTAAGTTCAAAGCATTCAGACTCTCTAGCTTGATGAATCTTGGACTTATGCTCATACTTTCATGGATAAATTTTATTAACATACTTATTTCTTAGTTTTCTTATAATAGTTATAACCTCAAAGCATCTGCAAAAGATTGTTTTTATTGTTGAAGTTAAGGGAAATCTAATGCAATTAAGAAAAAAGTTTTTTTTCTTCTCCAGAGGACATGAAAAACAAAAGGATTAGAGCCACCTTTTCTTCCTGCAGCAGGGCCTTAAAAGTACAGAAAAAACCTAGATTCATAGCTTTGAGTAGCACATGTAGTGAATAAGAGTAGTTTCTAAAAAAGCTGTACCCTATAAGATTATTTAAAGCAATTGCCCTTGATACAGTGATGCAAAACAAAAAATGTTATCTAACAAAGTTGTGAAACATATGAAAAGTTAAACATGAATGCTCCGTTTATGTTACTTCAAGCAATTACCTTTAATGTGTAGGTAGGATAGGCCTTATTGTATGTACATTTGTATTAGATAATATGTGTTATATGAGAGAGCTAACAGACATTTGAAAACATATTTAAAAAATCACACACATTTAATTCTTTGGCCTGAAATTGAGACCATATCAAAATACCTTATCAACTAATCCCTTGACATGTGACAAAAATGGTTTTAGGATTAAAAAGGTGTGTCTTACCTAGAAGTAAGGATTAGAGTTTTAAGATAAACCAGATAGTGTCAGACTTAAAGAAAAGGATAAAAAAAATGGATTGAAATGAGAAATCTTTTGGGTATGAAAAGAGAAGTGAGAGAAAATAACTATATAAAGTCACAAATGAAATTTCTTTGAAATCTCAGGTTGAATTCCTTATGATTTTAAGTTCAATTTTGATCTGTGAATTAGCTATCTCCTACTTAGATCAGCCCAGAGGTTTTTCCAGGGTTTGATCTGTGAGTTAGCCATGCCCTGACTTAGATCAGCCCAGAGGTTGTTTCAGGGTTCGATCTCTGATTTTTTCAGAGTTCAAAAAAATTTGAAGATTGCATGAAGTTTTTTCCATACAGCATTATTGTGAAGCTTAGATTAAAGTTATCTTTTAGGAAATACAGAGAATGAAAAAAGATATAGAATTAGCAGGAAGCTTTCATTGGGAATCTTAAGTGGAAAAATAAAACTGTAAGCTTGAAAATTTCCAGGAATAGAATTTGATGAAATAATAGAATGAAGGAAGAAAAAGCTAAAGAAAAGAAAGCCAGAAAATATGTGAAATAAGATAAGATTTTTCAATTAAAAAAGCATGTCACAAAGACAAAAACATTTTTGAATTGGCTACGAAAAATTAAAAGCCTGCGCACACATCCATTAGTGTAGTGTCTGCGCATGTCACAGCGAATATTACCCATTTATGTTTTATCTCAATATCTACCTTTCATCTGACATTTCTGCTTTAAAACTTCCTCTGTGGTTTTGTCAGATATCTGTCTTGAATTCCTCAAATTGATGAGGTCGTCTTCGGACTTAATGGATAGAAATGGATTCTCATTGTGTGGGATGAGTTTTTGGGAAAGTTTAGTCCAGGAAATTTTTTTTTTTTTGTGTTCTTCTCATTTTTGTGGGGGGTAGAGTAGGGATCTATCTTTTTGAGGGGGGAGGGGTGGGTTTATATATATACAGTAACCTCTTTGTTGGGGCTTTGACCTGAATTTGCTAAAATTCTGAAAATCAAATAAGAGACCATTCAGCTTGAATGTAAGGTTTTCCCATTTAAGACCACATTATTATTCCCTTGAGTATTGTTTCTTTTTATATCAGTATTGCTCGAAAAGATACATCAATATTGATGAGTTTTAAAGAAAAATCATATCCCTTTTAAACAGAATGACTTACAGTAGGGGTTATACATAGCGGTAAACATTATACTTCTCATAAAACTTCTAATAGCAGTTTTTATGGATGTATGAAAATTGGATGCAAATGAGACAACAAGCATTGTATTGACCCAGTAGCCTAACTTGCATGGTTCTTAAACAAAAGAATATCTCATTGCATGCTCAACTGTAATAACAGCTATTCCCTAGTGCTTGATAACTGCACAGGAAGTTTTCTTTTATAAGAATTTACAAATTAGAAAGGTTGTTATTTTGATTGACGATTTTTAGGATTTTTAGTTTTTAGGATGTATTGTAATTGAGGAAAACCTGTAATAGATTCCTAGCCTCTCTAATTTTAGAAAAATAACTGAACCTCTCACTGATTCGTTAATATTTTAATTTTTGTTTCTGCAAACTTTGTTTAGAGTAGGCTAAGTAAAATAAAATAAAATAAAATAAAATAAAATAAAATAAAATAAAATAAAATAAAATAAAATAAAATAAAATAAAATAAAATAAAATAAAATAAAATAAAATAAAATAAAATAAAATAAAATAAAATAAAATAAAATAAAATAAAATAAAACAAAACAAAATAAAATAAAATAAAATAAAATAAAATGGTGTCTGCCCATGCTATATGCTCTCATATAGCACACATCCCAAGCAATCAGAAAGTGAAATTTAAAACAGTTATTTTATAACTTGGATTAACAATATGAATAATGCATTAAACGTAATTAATGACCTCTTGAAGAACTGACACTATGTCAGTTTGATATAAGGGGCTATATATTTTCTTAAGGAGCAGAATGAAGGAATTGAAGGACCTGTTATCAAAAATAGATTGCCTGTTGTTCTGAAATATTGAAATTCTTAATGTGGAATACTTTATAGGTTATTTTTGAGGGTTTTATCAGTTATTCTTTTACTTTTTTTAGAGGTTATTGCGTTAGAGAAGTACTCAATACTCAAAATATTTCAGTATGAGACAGGAAAAGGTTTAGGGATTAGAGTTGGAATTTCTATAACTTCTGTCTGTCCATCCTTCCATCATCCTTATTTTTTTATTCGATTCATCCGTCCGTCCGTACGTCCATTTATCCTCCATCCACCCATCCAGCCACCCATCCAGCCACCCATCCAGCCACCCATCCAGCCACCCATACACCCATTTATCCATCCATCCAGTCTATATTTTATTGAAGTAGTTTCATGTAACAATCCACTGTTATTAAAACTCATAATTCTTTACTTCACAGGTACATGTTCTGGACCGACTGGGGAGAAGTTCCAAAAATCGAACGTGCAGACATGGATGGGAGCAACAGAACAGTCATAGTGTCTAAATCAATATACTGGCCTAACGGCTTAACCATTGACTACAAAGATAAAAAAATATATTGGACTGATGCTAAATTAAATCATATTGCTTGTACGAACTTTCATGGCAGTCGCCCTTGGAGTGTTGTCCGGGGGTCCCTGCCACACCCATTTGCTCTCAGCCTATTTGGGAACAAGCTGTATTGGACAGACTGGACGACGCGGTCGATCCATTCTTGTAATAAGAATACTGGACATGGGATTCAAGTGTTGAAGTCGAAAATTGAATCTCCGATGGATATCCATGTGTTTGAACCGGATCGACAATTAAAACTACCTTCGAGTGAGTACTGCTGTTACGTTGATTTTGTGCACTGTGCCGTGCCGTGCCGTGCCGTGCCGGGGCAGGCTTAGATCATGTTCGCCCGTAATCCTTCCTCTAATTGGACGAATAATAACCCAACGCACGTTGATTGGCTGTAATGGTACCCTCATTTGCGTCACGTGAACATACAATTTTTTTTCATTATTTTTACTTAGAGCGAATTTCTTGTAAATATAAAAATCCGCGGTGATGTTTAGAAAACTATGTATCATGACTTTGAAATGGCTTCCATAGTCAAGCATTGTGATTGGTCGATGTGTGCTTTCATGTCTTTTGATTGGTTAGGAACAGAAGCCATTTGAAAGCAGCGAAAAAATCTCTAAATTGTGCCCGCGCACTCTGACAACCCCTTGCACGTGACGTCAAAGCAGCTCAATTTGGAGGACAGAACAAAATAATTTTAATCTCCTGAGAATTAGAACCTATTCTTTTGTCCTCTAAATTGAACTGCATTCCGACGTGCAGTAAGGGGTGTTTTAGCCAATAACGTACAGCACAAACCCTTGCATCCCTTTGTGTAGAGATAGATGTGTAATTCGATATTTCTCGTACAGGTCGAAAACAGTGTGGACGGAACAATGGCGGCTGTAGTCATCTATGTCTACTGTCCCCCCATGGGTACTCCTGTGCGTGCCCTACTGGTGTTCAGCTCCTCTCCGATGGAAAATCGTGTGAACCAGGTAATTTACTGTATTCCTTGAAAAATGTAGTCTTCAGAATTCCAACGTGAAGCGTTGCGTTACAAACGTAAGAGGAAATCTGTTTTACAACTTCCTGAACGGGACTCTTCCGTGTGTTTCGCTCTACGCGCACTACCACTGCAATTACTATTTACAACAGACAACACTCACTCACATGTTGATTTTTATGGAGGGGGGGGGGGGGGGGGGGGACCAGAGAACCTGGGGAATGAATACCACTCGTGGCAAGGGAGGGAACAACATCACAACAAACTCAACTTCACATGTCGATTTTTATTGAGGGAGGAAAACTTGAGAACTCTGTTGAAAAACCCTTGTGACAAGGGAGAGAACAACAAATCAAACAAACAAACTAAACTCACATGTGCAATTCAGTTGAGAATCAAACCTACGACCCAAGGCATGAACTACACAGCAGCGAGAAACATCGCCGTAGCACGAAATGCCACATATAGGACATACAAACACATACAAATTTATCAACGTCGAAAATCCCTACCCAAACTTCGCTCATAGGGTGAAAACTGTTAGAACTAACCCTTACTTGTATTTGTAAAGAGATGATAACTAGCGGTAAGCTAGTGTGGGCTGCGTCGGTGTTTCGAATGAAACAGTTGTGTTAAAAAGATAAAATTTACACCGTAAAAAATAATAACCTTTAGCAAGTGATCTTTCTTATTTTTTACGGTGTAAAATTTATCTTTTTATCACAACTCTTACATATATTTCTTGACATTATCAGGACCACTACATTTTCTTCTGCTGGCCAGAAGAACTGATATCCGTCGCATATCGCTCGACACCCCCGACCACACGGATGTGGTGTTGCCCCTGACTGGAATCAAGCATGGTATGGCCGTGGACTTTGACCCTGTGCAAAAATACGTGTACTGGAGTGACGACCAACATGATAGTATCAAGAGGGCTCGTATAGATGGCACAGGTACAGTAGAGTGAATGACGCTCGATGTGTAGACACCTTACACTAATTCCCAATCGGGGGGTCAAAACTCCCTTCTCTTGAGGATTGAAATCTTTTGTGATGTTAATTAATATTTTTCATTGTTTGAACCCCAAGTTGGGATTTAGTGCAAGGGGTCTATACTAATTCTCAATCTGAGGGTCAAAACAAAAGAACTCCCTTCTCTTGAGGATAGAAATCTTTTGTGATGTTAATATTTTTCAATGTTTTAACCCCAAGTTTGGAATTAGTGTAAGGGGTCTATACTAATTCCCAATCTGGGGGTCAAAACTAAAGAACTCCCTTCTCTTGAGGATAGAAATCTTTTGTGATGTTAATATTTTTCAATGTTTTAACCCTAAGTTTGGAATTAGTGTAAGGGGTCTATACTAATTCCCAATCTGGGGGTCAAAACTAAAGAACTCCCTTCTCTTGAGGATTGGAATCTTTTGTGATGTAAATATTTTTCAATGTTTTGACCCCAAGTTGGGATTTAGTGCAAGGAGTCTATACTAATTTCCAAACTGGGGGTCAAAACAAAATAACTCCCTTCTCTTGAGGATTGAATTTTTTTGTGATGTTAATTAATATTTTTAGTTGTTTTGACCCCAAGTTGGGAATTAGTGCAAGGGGTCTATAAACTTCTTGTAGAAATAAAACTATCAAAATGTCACAGCTTGTCGCAGTCGACTTCCCTAAACTGAGGTCATGATAATGCAAGATGCGAGGGCAGGGCGCGCAAACGTTTAACATTTTTTCAAACGAACTATTCATATTCCTGTATTAATCTTGATATTAGATGTGGAAGTGGTCGCGTATATCGAGGTACAGAACCCAGATGGTCTAGCGGTGGACTGGATAGCACGTAACCTGTACTGGACAGACACGGGTATGGATCGGATTGAAGTCAGTAGGCTTGATGGCTCGTCTCGTACGGCCCTCATCTCTGAAGGGTTAAGGGAACCAAGAGCTATTGTAGTTGATCCCGGTAAAGGGTAAGTGGTGATCTGTTTATTTCTTATGTGATAGAGCGAAAACACTAGAACCATGAAATAAAAACAAAATAGTTACTAACTAATAGTTTTTATTTAGTGACTATTTAGTCAATATCACTCAACCAGAAACAACAAATACGAAAGGAAACAATACCTCATTACAACTTTACTTGTCTTTTATAGTAACTAATAGTCGCTAAATAAGAACTATTACATACTAACAATTTGATTTTGTTTCATGGTTCTAGTGTTTTCGCTCTATTAAAATTTCTTTCGTCAAGGTTTTGGGGGCTTTCATTTTTTTTAGTACTCTGGGGAGGAGTGGGGCAATCATAAATATATTTGGGGTTACAAAAAATGTGCTATGACCGGGTGATCTATTTATCTCATGTGATATTAAAATTTCTTTGACCGGGGAAAGGAGAAGCTTTCTCCACAATATAGGCCTTTTGTGAGAGCCAACATTGTGGTCTAGCTTGAGTACAAAATTCTTTTGTTCACCATGGCTTATATGGTGTTGTAGTGAACATGGCTCATTGTGGTCTAGCTTGGGTACAAACATCTTTTGTTCATCATGCCTTATATGGTGTTGTAAGATAGTGAACATGGTGCATTGTGGTCTAGCTTGGGTACAAACATCTTTTGTTCATCATGCCTCATATGGTGTTGTAAGATAGTGAACATGGTGCATTGTGGTCTAGCTTGGGTACGAGCATCGTTTGTTCATCATTCTTAATATGTTGTTGGTTGTACCCAAACTAGACCACAATGCATCATGATTATTTGACAAAGACCTATAAAGAAGCCACCGTATTCCACCATATTGGACGGTAAGGCTAACCACTCGAAGCAAAAAATAATCAATTTTCAATGCTTATAATTTCCAGGTACATGTTCTGGACGGACTGGGGCAAGCACGCCAAAATAGAACGAGCGGACCTAGATGGCAACAACAGACTGGTACTAGTCAATACATCAGTAATATGGCCTAATGGACTAGCCATTGACTATGCAGACCACAAGCTATACTGGGCAGATGCCAAGCTGGATAAGATAGAAGCTATGGACTACAATGGAAAGAATCGCCGAGTCATTGTGAATAAGAATCTGCCGCACGTGTTTGGGCTCACTGTGTTGGGGAATCATCTGTACTGGACAGACTGGCAGAGGAGGAATGTGGATATGATCAATAAACGTACTGGGAAAGGTAGAAAGAGCGTGATTGAGAATCTACCTGATTTGATGGGACTGAAAGCAATCAACTTGACCATTACTTACGGTGAGTCGGTGAAAACAATTGCAATCGTTCGCGTCCTGACAATTACACTGGAGTGATTTATCATCAGGGCGCGAATGTGAAAGACGACGGTGCATACGCGCTTTTTATTCTGATGCGCACGTCGTACTTAACGTGGTTGACATCCTCGATAGAACGTGAGTTAACTTAATGAAAAATTCGTGGAAAAAACAAACGTAAATGATAAGTTCTTTCTTTGTTTCAGGTTCGAATTCTTGTCAAAAGAATAACGGTGGCTGTAGTCATCTCTGTCTCTACAGACCCGCGGGTCACATATGTGGATGTCCTACTGGCATGGAACTGCTTAAAGACAAGCGAAAATGCATCGGTGAGTTTTATAGCTAATACTTCTAAACCTTATTTTTTCACATTGACGTTTCCACTTGTTTTGCAATACAGTGAACTCCCTCTTAACAGACACCTGTATAAGACGGACACCTCTCTAAGACGGACACCTCTCTAAGACGGACACTAAATTTTGGTCCCTGCCGTTTTCTCATACATTTTCTGTAAAAAAAACTCTATAAGACGGACACCTGCATAAGACGGACACCTCTCTAAGACGGACACCTCTCTAAGACGGACACTAAATTTTGGTCCCTGCCGTTTTCTCATACATTTTCTGTAAAAAAAACTCTATAAGACGGACACCTGCATAAGACGGACACCTCTCTAAGACGGACGCCTCTTTAAGACGGACAACAGACACGACATAATTTAATTTGTCCATATGAGTGGGAACCCTGTTACTATAAATGTTAATTAATCTGTCATATTTTACTCTGCTTCAGTTCCCGAGGCGTTCCTACTATTCTCAGGTAACAAAGATATACATCGTATCTCACTTGACACCTATAGTGGAGATAAAGGGATCCCACTCGTTGGAGTTAAAGAAGCCATGGCTCTGGACTTCAGTATCAAAGACATGCGTATCTACTGGACCGATATCACACTCAAAACCATCAACCGTGCCTTCCTCAACGGCAGTGACCCTGAGAATTTGATCATCGTCGACTTAGAATCACCAGATGGGCTCGCTGTGGATTGGATCGCGAAGAATCTGTATTGGTCGGATTCGAGGAAACATAAGATTGAGGTCGCAAGGGTTGATGGTCAGCATCGAAGGACCCTGATTTATAAGGATGTATGGGAACCAAGGTCCCTTACTCTGGATCCAGTGAATGGGTATGTTTCCTTGATTTGTTATCAATATTAGGATCTGTGATTACAGGACTTACAAGGGTGTCTTAGCCGTGCCCCTGACTTAGATCAGCCCAGAGGCTGTTTCAGGGTTCTATCTGTGAGTTAGCCATGCCCTGACTTAGATCAGCCCAGAGGTTGTTTCAGGGTTCAATCTGTGAGTTAGCCATGCCCTGACTTAGATCAGCCCAGAGGTTGTTTCAGGTTTCGATCTGTGAGTTAGCCATGCCCTGACTTAGATCAACCTAGAGGTTGTATCAGGGTTCAATCTGTGAGTTAGCCACGCCCTGACTTAGATCAACCCAGAAGGTTGTTTCATGGTTTGACCTGTGAGTTAGCCATGCCCTGACTTAGATCAGACCAGAGGTTGTTTCATGGTTTGACCTGTGAGTTAGCCATGCCCTGACTTAGATCAACCCAGAAGGTTGTTTCATGGTTTGACCTGTGAGTTAGCCATGCCCTGACTTAGATCAGCCCAGAGGTTGTTTCAGGGTTCTATCTGTGAGTTAGCCATGCCCTGACTTAGATCAGACCAGAGGTTGTTTCAGGGTTCTATCTGTGAGTTAGCCGTGCCCTGACTTAGATCAGCCCAGAGGTTGTTTCAGGGTTTGACATATTCGAAGATTTTACTTACTATGTTTCTGCTTTCCTACTCAGGCACCTGTATTGGTCTAACGGTGGCGATAACCCTAGTATCGAGAGAGCAGACATGGACGGCTCCAACAGAACCCTAATCGTAACAGGAGTAAAGCGACCCAGCGATATTACTCTTGACTACAAAGAAAGCCTTATTTTCTGGGTCGATACTGACAGCTCTGTCATTGAGTGTGCAGATTTCTTGGGAAGAAATAGAAGAACCATCGCGAGTTCCCTGTCCAAACCCTTCGCTTTGACGCAGTTCCAAGATTATATTTACTGGACTGACTGGAACACTGAGTCCATCGAACGAGCCAATAAGACGACAGGGTTAAACAGGACCCGTATACGAAGTAACGTTGATTTCGTGATGGATATTATTGTGTTTCATACAACTCGCCAAGAAGGTGGGTCATTGCAGTTAACTTGCGCTCTCTTTTTGCATGTGCGCACTGTCGTTTACGAGTCTCGTTTCCTTATCAAGGTGTTATTTGTTTTTTTTTTTACATGCGCGCATGATAAAGAATACTATATTTCTCTGTATTTCCATAATTGCCCGACATGAATCGATCGAATCTTTGTGCCTCTCGTTTTTGCTAGTGCGAAAAAAAAAAAAGCCAGGTGTATTAAGTTGTCTGGGAACGAGTAATTCTCAAACAATCGATTGATTAAGGTGACTGACTACTTTACTCGCGTGCGCGTACCCCCCAATCAAAACACAGTATGTATTGCGTGCATCTTTCATAATTCCCCTTAACAACTGTGTGAACGTTTTTGTCATCTTTCCTCTACCTCCCAAAATACCCATACTCTTGCTTCCAACTTTCGCATTTTTGCCCCCAAGATCTGAGCATACATTTTTGACCATCTTTCCCGTCAGGTTGGAATTTGTGCTTTGTTAACAACGGTGACTGTAGTCATCTGTGTCTAGCCAGACCAGGCCAACAGAGAACGTGCAGCTGCCCGATGCACTTTAAACTCTTACCTGATAACAAGACCTGTGAAGGTAAGATACGGAGGATTACTATTAAAACTGCATAAATAGCTCAGCCAATGAAAATGCTAAGACATGGTACTGTACACGGTACATAGTTACTGTTCGGTACGGAATTGACGACAACCTTTCAACAAATTACGTGTGAGAGCAGCCAATAGACCTTTTCGGTTTGGGCGCATTTTAGACCACCTGTCATTCCCTTGAGTATCATTTCTTTGATGGTTGCGTATGACAAAAGACATGAATATGGATACAACTCAAACAAAGAATCTTATTCTCAAGAGAATGACACGTAGTCTGAAATGGGAAAACACTGCGTCCAAGCCGATGAGGTGTATCGCAGCGCATGTTGTCAGCTTGAAGTCGTCATTTTTGCTTTCAAGAGGACCTAAGAATTAAAGTAAATCAAATGAATATACTCGGCCCATTTGTGCGCGCTGTTTTTTTTTTTTTTTTTTTTTTTTACGGCTCATTTCTTCATCCAGATAAAACTGTTCGATAGAGTGCGTCAGCGTCAAAAGCACGAAACGATATTCCAGAGTCCAAACGGCACGGCACGGCACAGCATTGCTTCCTTTGAACCAATCGTAGCACGCGTTCTTCACTGCTCAACCAATCAAAATGCTCAGACACTAACGTCACGGTCACGTGTACACATGAATGTTGAGATTTTCATCATGTTCACACAAAATCTACTCAAGAAACGTGGTATATTTTTGTCTCCCTTTTTTTCCATCCGTAGCTCCCAAAGCGTTCATGCTGTACAGTACCACCGAATCAATCCGTCGTTTTATCTTCGATTCCAACGACTTCCACGAAATCAGCTTGCCGTTGCGCAAGCTCTCTGACGTCATCGCTACCAGCTATGACATCAATACACAGTATGTGTACTGGATCGATGCCAAAACCAACACCATTCGTAGAGCATTCGAGAATGGTTCGGGTGACAGCAAAGTCATCAATGATCCAAGTATTGCTCCTCATGATCTTGCAATTGATCCATATGGACAGCAGATGTATTGGACGGATAGTGTACGAGACGACATTAATGTGTTCAGCTTGAGGAAGATGACGTCTTTAGGTGTTGTGGTGTTGTCTAAGAAGGGCGAGAAACCAAGATCCATAGTTTTATTTCCTGAGAAAGGGTAAGTTATGGTGTGGTATTTACTGTGTCGTTTATGCTTGGTATCAATCTGATGAACGAATATCATTACCAGCCTACAATGGCAAGCAAACACTGCCCGTCATGTGCTATCAACCAGAGTGTTCTATTGCTTGGTATCAATCAGTTAAATGAATCTCGTGAATCCCTTACCAGAATACAACGTCAGGCAAACACTGCCCGTCATGTGCTATCAACCAGAGAGTATTCTATTGCTTGGTATCAATCAGTTAAATGAATCTCGTGAATCCCTTACCAGAATACAACGTCAGGCAAACACTGCCCGTCATGTGCTATCAACCAGAGAGTATTCTATTGCTTGGTATCAATCAGTTAAATGAATCTCGTGAATCCCTTACCAGAATACAACGTCAGGCAAACACTGCCCGTCATGTGCTATCAACCAGAGAGTATTCTATTGCTTGGTATCAATCAGATAAATGAATCTCATAAATCTCAACAAATCCTGTCATCTGCTTTTTGTTTTGGACCCGGAAGCCGTTTTTCCGTACGATTGACGTCACGCGAGACCAAAAAAGACGTCGATTAACGTTCTATTTAACCTTCTTTTCACACAGGTTAATGTTCTGGACAGACCTTGGCTCCGACGGACCAGCGATTCTTCGTGCTCCAATGGACGGTACAAACCCACAAGTTATTGTGAGTTCTACCTTGACCTCGCCTGAAGGCCTAGCAGTAGATATTGATGGAGAGAAGCTTTACTGGACGGATACTTCGCTGAAGAAGATTGAAGTCTCTGATCTATCAGGTAAATAATCCTGTTCTCTGTTGACTAGATTTCCTGTTACTGTGATTTCGTCATGGAATTGACAATATTAAAACCATAACTAGGCGCGAGATCACTCTCAACCAATGAACAGACACGGTACCGTCATGGTCACTGCACGGCACGGTGCGGAATTGACGACATTCTTTGGACCAATCACCGCGCGCGATATCACTGCTCAACCACGGCACGGTGCAGAATCGATAACAATCTTTGAACCAATCATCGCGCGCGATATCACTGCTCACCAATGAAAATGCTCAGACACGGTACCGTCATGGTTACGATACGGCACGGTGCGGCATTGACGACATATTCTGAACCAATCATAGAACGCGACAATCAATCATAGAACTGCGACATCTTGAGCCATTCATTAAAACATAAGTACTTTGTATGAGAAATGCTGATAAAGCAATGAAGAGTCAACTGTCACTTTTAGTCTTACGCGAAGCGTCATCCTTGTAGTTCGTTCTTGATCTAAACAAATCACTCCATTTTGATTGACAGGTGCCAATCGTGCAGTATTGGTCGAGAAAAACCTTCTAAAACCCGTTGGTATTGCTGTGTATGATCAGTTTCTTTACTGGATTGACAGCCAAGCGCGCGTCATTAAACGAGTAAGAAAGGAGAGTGGCAGTGAAATGAGGACTATCCAGGCTGGGATTGATGACTTGACTGATCTTGTAGCGTTGGATCGAAAGAAGAAGATGGGTAAGTTGTGGGTTTCCTTTGGTATTTGAGAAACAGGAAGCCCAATACAGACTAATTTGGACAGGAGCAAAATTCCCGGCGAAAAAATACTGACATTGAAATGACTGTTATCGCGTGAAAAGACCTTATTACAGACCACGTGTCATTCTCCAGAGTATGATTTCTCTGTTGCGCATGAGAAGACACATGAATATGGATACAACTCAAACAAAGAATCTTATTCTCAAGAAAATAAAAGTTGGTCTGAAATGAGAAAACATTGTAACGCCACAAATAAGGTCTATTATTGGCGCCATGGGACAAAAGAAAGCACGCAAAGATATCTGGTAGTTGTAGTCTAGTTGTAGTCTAGTTGTAGTCAATGACGCTATTGTGGAAATGACCTATTGGTATTACTAAAGGTTTTTTACGTTAGATAATATTATTGAGAGAGCATGAAGAGACTGCACCCACTAGCGGAGAATATTTTCGTAGTCTAATGACATATTTTATTTTTTCCCCCAGCAAATCATCCTTGCATTAATAACTTCTGCACACATATATGTCTGATTGGTCGAGATAACACTGCCAAGTGTTCCTGTACTGGTGCGATGGTTAGAAAAGAAGACAATAGAACCTGCGGAGGTAAGTGACGCTTGTAAGAAAACTGTTTCTTTTGCCGTGTGGATGTCACACGAACATCCAATCATCCCATCCTGTGCCTTTGTTGGCCTGGTTTTGTTTTCCATATTTGTTACAGCTAATATGCGTCACGCGTGATCAGTAAATCCGTCTGAGACTTCAAATGTAGTTCTCAAGACTTCATATCTACACTTCAATCTCCTATCAAAGGCTTCGATATTCCAAAACAAATGCGCTATGGATGACGATTGTACACCAAGAAATACCATTGTGTACCTTTGTTGTCCTTGGTATGCCATCTCTTGTTATGTTCAGTTGCGGATTAAGAGGCTGGTCACCCACCCCCCCCCCCCCTTCTATGCCTCTTCAGCTTTTGATTGACCGCATAGATGCGCATTTTAATCGATCTCTTTATTCCTGCTTTTTATTAGAACCAGCGACATGTCCTTCAGATAAATTCACTTGTGTGGAAGAAAGGGGAAATTGTATTCCATTCTTATGGCGTTGTGATGGCATGAATGACTGCGCTGAGGGTTCAGATGAAGAGAACTGTCGTAAGTAATCTTAGAATAATTGAAGAGATGGATGGATGGATGTATAGAAGGAGTGAGAAATGAATGAATGGATGGATGCGTAGCGGTAGTGAGTAATGGATGGATGGAAGGATGGATGGCTTGCCAGGTGTTAAGGTTTTCTCTTTATCTTATTCTCTTCCTTTCATTTCAGCTCCGTGCGCTCCCAACCAGTTTCGCTGCGAAAGTGGTCAGTGTATCGTTGGTAATCCAAAATGCGATGACCACAAGAACTGTTCTGATGGCAGCGATGAAGAAGGATGCAGTAAGTGAAACAAAACTATGAATTATTATATGGTTAGATAGTGCACGCGCTCTTATTGGTCGAGAACTATGCTTTATTAGTGAACAAAGCACATTTGCTGACTTCATCCACCACACAAATATATAAAACTATTATATAGCTTAGATAGTACACGCGCTCTGATTGGGCGAGAACTATGCTCTATAAGTGAACAGAGCACATTTTCTGACTTCGTCCACCTCCACAAAAAATAAATTCCATACAAACAAACGTTTTTTGAAATAGCTGTATACAATACTTAGCTAACATGCAATTGTTCTGACTTGCAGCCACCTGTGAACCCAACCACTTTCAGTGTAGCAGTGGACGTTGTATCAGTGCTGAATGGGAATGTGATGGGCTCAGCGACTGTGGTGACGGCTCTGATGAAAGATATTGTGAAACAAGTAAGTAGAACTGATAGAAATAGAGTAGATCCTGTATTAAGCGCCTAAATGATCGCTAAATAGAAGTTGGCTGTATTCCTCTCCACAGTAGACCCTTTTCAAATTCGTAAAATAACCGCTGTATGCCTTGATCACAGAATTATTTACTCAGGGTTAGCCTCATTTCTGCATCAGAATATTACGATAAAGTAAAGAATGCACAACTTCGACAATACAAACATTTTGAAATTCCGCAGACCACTAGAACACGTGAGTATTCTACGCAAAATCGAGGCTAACCCTGCGTAAATGAATGTATCGCGATTCTCGTATAAGTTTGATTGCGAGAGAGCCGCCAATATAAACCCGTATTAGCGGCTCAAAATCGCAATAAGTCATAACTATAGTCAAGGAACATAGCGGTATTTTATTATCCCGTAAACTAACGTGTTTGAATTTCTCTAGGAAATGTCACCGACAAAGGAGCACTTCGTAAGCTCAATTCCCAACTGAGTGCCAAAATGGTTGGCGGGATCGTATCGTCTATTGTCGTTTGTATTCTGCTGTTCGCGGTGTCGTTACTTGTGTGGCGTCGACTAAAGCGCACACCTGACAGTAACATAACACATGATATCGGTCTTGTAGTCACACCAACTAATAATAGAATGACATCTTCGTCTTGTTCGAGCTCCTCTCACGCAAGTCTTTATACCAAACGGAATGGCGTAGCGTCGTCCGTGGCGTCGAGCAAGAGACTCAATATCATATCGAATATTACTAATTCTGGGACCTTACATACGGCGTATGATCGCGAACATTTGACAGGAGCGTCGTCGTCGTCTTCTGCTTGTACGGTGATAAGCGCCTATCCGAGGGAGACGCTCAATCCCCCTCCGTCACCGGTGACGGAGCGGTCGCTCTTCTCGTCCAGGTCACGTGGGTATTGTGATTCTGTCATGACTCCGTCTACGTGTCCAAGTCATCGTTACTACCGTGCGCACATGCCGCCACCACCCACACCGGTCTCTACAGATGCGGAATCATCAATCAATCATCCGCTTCATCGGCATCATCGGAGGTCACATATGGTACGGAGCAAAAAATGTAACCGATACCCGGACTCGAATTGTACCGACATGGCGTACGACTCAGACTTATTTGCTCCTCCTCCGACACCCAATACGAACTACTTATCCGAGGCGACGCATTTCTCGGAAAACGAATGCCCTCCATCACCGACTATAACAGAAAGGAGCTATTTTCATCCCTACCCCCCTCCCCCTTCGCCCGTGACAGACACGCCGTCATTGGTGTGAGCAGTAATTATATTATAGATAATATTAGTTATCTAAAATATTAATATGAATTAATTTTTATCAGACGATAAAGTAATCAGAGAATCCTGTGTTTGAAGGTCGCGTTTTAGCAGCTTCGGCCATATTTTTCAAATGATCGATTGACTGATCACATGATGGATTCCGATCACGCGATTGGTCGATTCCTCGATCAATGAAAACCATCCGAAAGACATTCCAAAGGGTTTCAAAACAGTCTTGGGAAGAGGAGTGGCTGTTCTTAGAAATATTTTCTGTTAGCCAGTATTTTTTCTGTTGCATTCTAAAAGTCACTACGATTTCCGTGGTTTGTGTTGCGTTACGTTACCATTGAAACCCCAAACATTCCCCAAAGCGAATTCTATGGATTCTTTGATTATTACTGCATTACCCAAGAACCTTTGCCGTGAAATTTTAATCAGTATATTTGTTTTTCTCCAATCTTTGTTACACCCATTTTCATAATTACGTGACCCAGATAACTATAATTCGAGTTGTGTTGGTTTTTCGCTTCCGTCAATCAAATTCTCAACTGTCTGAGCTAGTAAATTTGTGATCAAAGGAAGCCGAAAACCCAGACGTCTTGGGCTGTGTTGGTCACGTAATTATGAAATTGCCTGTTGAGTTTCATTTCTTGCTTATGATTCTATAAGTTTTTATCCTCCATTTTTAAGACATAGCATTCATTCCTGTCCAAAATTTTCTCTTTTCAAACTGTTTTTTATTTCTGATGATTTTTAGACTTTTATTTTATTTTTCTTCGTCGCGATCAAGTATGTCAGCGGTATTGCAAACAAAACTATGCGTCGAGTTGTCACGTGTTTATTATTCAATTACGCAAAGGATCTTGGGTAACGCCAAATATTTAAATACTATATGATATTGTAAATACACTGTATAAAGTATATATATAAATAGTTGTAAATGATATATTCTCCCTTGCTCCCTTAAAAGTTTTACAAATTTTAAAATTCTGGGAGAATTCCTCAATGAATCAACTAACTGTTGATAAACAAATTGACAAGCTACTAAAACTAAAACGCCATCTTGTTTTGCCTGCAAAAAATCTTAGGAGATCCATGATCCTTTGCGGGCCAATTCAAAATGGCGGTAAAATTATACGATGAGTTGTTTACCTGAGATTCAATGCTTTAGAGATAGATGACTCGCTGTGATTGGCTGAAATAGTGGATACTATAATTATTAAGCCGCCTATCTGTAGAATACCTTTTGATATTTTGCTAAATTAATATATTTTTTTCAAATAAAAGTATTTGTACAAACCGTGATTTAAGAGAGATGCTAGAGACTATTACATGATGTTTAACTGTGCGATAAAATCTTCACTTTCCCTCAATCTCAATAGTCCACTTCACAGTTCTCTGCTTCATCTTGAAAGGTAGCCGTGCCGAAGGGAGATGAACGGTGACACTTTTTTTTTACTCGTGCCCGGGCCGAGTGTAGGTTTGGGCTTTATATCTATCGTCTACGTCGAGAATGGGCATTCCACGTGCAAGTCATGAGGTTGATGTGCCTGCGACACAACGCCATTGTTCAGATTTGGACTTGTAGAAGGTTGTGATCGAATTGAAGATAATTATGGCGAGTTATTTTGCTTCGGGAAGGCTCAAAATACACATAAATGCATACGCCATTCGTGATTGAACCCAAGTGCTAGATGTCGAGCGTTTTCGGAACGCGTCGTTCCACGAACTAAAAGAGAAATGCCAAACTTTGCCGAACTCAAATGAATTTCAAAGGTACTCAGAGGCCTAGCTTATCAGTTCTCTCTAAGTCTGCTTTATATTTTAAGACCTCCATGTTCTCAAAAGCTTACTCCTTTCACCAATGGGAACGAGTATACGCTCATAGAGCGTCTAGTTTACATATCATTCAGAGACAGCTATCTACTTGATCAGTAGCTAGTATTATTTTTGTCAGCTTCACCATAACAAATAAACGACATGAAGAAACATGGATTAATCTTATGTAGGAACCACAATCACTTAAATATCATATGGAAATCTTTCCACACAGACTCGCAGCACTTCACTTCACTACAGCAATATGCTACGACTATAGTTACTGTGAGCCGCAACACGAGCAGCGATACTACTCTGGCTACAAACTCGATTTTTGGAATTATTTTCGGAGCCTGCAGTTCTGATTGCCTGCGATTGTTTTGCCTCACGTGATCGCTAGTGATGAAACTGCTTTGCGCGGTGTAGTTCACGTTCGTTCCTTCCTTTTTCTCTTGCTAAATTAATTTTGATGGACGGATTCAAGGATTCTTACGAAGTATACGTGCAAGTAAATATCTCTTGAAAACAGACTTCAGTTATTTCTTACTGGAAGTTGTCATCAAGGTCACCGGACCAACGATTTAGTGACATTTCAAGGGGGAGAACACATTGTTCTTTTATGAGTCTTTCAGCGCTGTTGTGTGTTCATTTGCTGCCAGTTCCAGTCTGTCCACATTGTGGATCACATCTTTACAGAAGGAGATTTTATGTACTTAAAATTTATTCTCTACTACCAACTAATACCAGATGAAGACACATAATCGTTTCATTGACGAGCAGGAAAACGCTGCTCGATACACCGATTCTAAAAATGGCGATTTTTATTTCACTTTTCTGTTCAAACTTCGTCAAGCAACTATTTTATCAGTATATCACTTTTACCTGAAAGATCATCCAGTGGAATCCAGTGGAAGAAGAGCTACTTATTTTATTGATATTTTCCGTTCTCTTTCACTGATACCATGAAAAGCGCCACAATAAAGCTTCCTTTGCAAAAAGGCACTAGGTCGCAGCACTTCACTTCCATAATGGTACCGCTAGTACTCCGGCTTAGATAAGGCACCAAAAAATGCCTACTTTATCAAGTGGTTTGTTGATCATGAATTGAAACTAAACAACTAAAAAGTGAAAATTTCCTTAGGAATATAACATTGAAAATTAATATATCTAAATTTAGTACAAAGTGCTCCTTGACATATCCTCCTGAAGCATAAGGACAGCAGGGATGCACGCTTAAACATACACTCGTGATCATGCCAAGGTCCTTTAGGTCAATAACTGAAACAAAGCAAAATAAATATTTAGTTTTTTTACGCGTGTCAGGCGGTAGCATACACCAACATTCATGCCTTAACACTTCTCGCAAGTTAATATTTATATCATTATATCTTTATATGTAAATGATCGATAAAGAATCAGAAAACAGGATTTTTTCCCCTTTTTTCTGATTTGATATTCTTCGATTACGTGTCATATTGTTCTAATGTGCATACTCATAACTAAGGATGTGCAGAAACAAGTAGATCTTTTCAGCCAATAATTTTCTAACTCGTAAGTAAGCAGGAAATCCGCTGCATTGCTTCATAGATAACAGGTCATAACAGTGAGAGTTTTGAACGAGTTCAGATATCTTGGAACGTATCACATCAAAATCCTGACTCCAAGGGAAAAAATCCAAATAATTCTAGGATTTTATTGAAAGGTAAGGACAACTGATGTAAGTGCAATCTCAACTCTGACGGTTGAGTTTAAATTTAAAATTTCATTTCATTTAAAAATACAAATCAGATGACGTCACACAGCGTGAAAAAGGGATTTCAGCAAACTTAAAGTTTGCTGAAGTTGCTTAAAGTTCATTAGAGAGCTTTAATTCATAATTTAAAGCAGCTTATACCTGTGTAAAGTTGAACTTTATCCACTCTAGCTTGAAATTGTCATAAAGTTTACTTCAAGCTCAACTTGATGCGCTCTTAAATGTATAAATACTGCATTAAGTGTTACATAGGTAAACATTTTTATTAATATATGTTCAAATAACTTAAAATAACCTTGAAGAAGTATTCATATATCAGTGATTAAAACCCATTTAAAATTTCTATTTTCAAATGTTAAACATCACTTAGAGATTGTTTACAATCCTGTCTAACTCAATGGTACTTTTGAAGCAGAAAAAAAATTAGTTCACTGTTTAAAATGCTGAATCTTCGAAATTCGATAATATTCTGATTTTGAAAACCTCAAACCTCAAATCTACTTTTTATACCTGGGATATGTAACCAAGGGCACTAAGACGAAGCCGTTGTTTGAATTTGTAATAAATGTTACATGTTATTTTACTTATCTGCTGTTCCTTACTTAGAATGAAGCGTTATTCAGTCTATTTGACCTTTTATTTATCCTCTGTTGTCCGTTGTAGGGCCGCCAAGCTTTGTACTCTGCTTGATCTTCGAACGGTTCGTTGATATTCGAATCTAGTATGCTCCAGTTCTACTCGGCCAAAGTTACTTATTACCATTCTTTAATAAGTTAATCAAATTCGCCTTAAACACCGAAAAAAGAGAGGGGTAGGCAAGAACGGCCTTTTCTATCGTTGGATGCCGAAAATTTTCCAGAAAATGCGGCAGTCGTAAAAAACAGGGACTTTTCAACTTCGATGTTCTCCCTAATATCGATCTGGAAACAGTTTTCCGCAGTATGTTTTTGAGAATATCTCGAAAACTGGACATGGAATTTTGTTTAAATCAAGATATATTATGGTAAACCTATTCCTTATTGATTTACTGAAATAAAAAATATAGGTCACCGTGCTCGTTTTCGCGCTACAGCTCGCTAAAATACGAACTTTGTCCTCGCGAAATGTAGTGATCTAGAAAGGACTAGGGAGAGTTTACACACAAAAAAATATAAAAAAGAATGTGATATCTTTCTAAATTTATACAAAACTCTCATATCAATGCTAGATACCTTCGATTGATAATTTCCAGGTTGTTTTGGTTTGTTTTTCTGTATTTTGTGTATTTTTAACAAACCGTTTTTACAAGCCGGCCGCCATCTTGAAATCGTAATAATAGCCAATGTGCACGAGCTCGCGCTGGCTAAAATCGTGCACAGTAGCACGTGCGCAATGCAAAACTACGGAATTACCTTAAGTACTAGAGCAAAAGTGATTGTTCTTGTGTCCCCATCGATATCTGATCAGTTGTGCATTTTAACACACTAAGTACTAGTATTTTACGCTTTTCAGAAAAATCTGCCAACTAAAATGGCCCGAAATCAAAAAAGCCTTGAAAACGAAATCGAGAAAAATATGGAAAGGATAACCTCTTTGGAAGAAGAGTTAAAAGTAAGTCGCAACAATGAAAAGAATCTTCAAGTTGATATCAAATCTTTAGAAAAGGAAATACGAGACCTGAAAGATAAAAACGCAATGTTGGTTAAGCAACTGCAAGAAATGGAAGGGAAAATCGAGAAGTTAGAAAACAAAAGTGCAGTTCAGAAAGCATGCAAAGACGAAGAATATAGTGTGCTCATTCTTGTGCAAATTGGCTCAACCATACAGAGAAACATGTGCGAGTACGTCCTGGGAAAATACTTCAAGAAATGGCGTTACTACAAGTTTAAAGAAATTAACCACTACATTGAAAAATTCGTGAAGCCCGCCGATCAAGAGTCTGCAAAAGGGCGGCTGAAGGAATTGAACAACAAGATTGCTTGGGACCAAGATTTAGTGGATAGTCTCAAAAATTTTAAGGAAAAGAGAATCGGCATTGCTCATCCTGAGTTAAGCAGTGAAAAGATCCAACAAGCCACAGAGTTTTTGAAAGAGAGAGGAGAGTTGGATGAGGAAGTGGTGGAGAACATAAACAAACTAAAGGAACAATGGGAAACCACCGAAGCTTTGTTACAGTAAGTTTGGATTTTGTAAATTAATTCCTTCAAGATCAAAATGTCTCTGATCATGAACTAAAGCCTGTGTTATTGGTGAAACTAGTGCAGGAACAATGTATATTGCATGACATGGTTGTTGTTATTAATATACTGCTTTACGTACCTTACGTTATGCATGGTTTGGACTCATGATGCTTTTTTAATGTTTTCAGTCGTTTTGTTGATACTAAACTAACGTCGTCTTTCCATTACAATTATCTTACAGAACAAGCTCTGCAGAGGGTCAAGATGGAGGCGATCCAAGGAATCTGTCTACCAGAAGACAAAACCAAGGCACCCCTACAAGAGAGACCACTGGAAATCAGTTACTTTCCACAAAAGTATGGCCCGGTTATATGTTGCATGGTAACTGATTGAGATTGAGATTTTTTTTTACCTTACAAACAAGTAGGGTATTTTTTAAAATTATATCAATTTCTCGTTTCAATTCAACAGTTGAAAAAAGCACGATTTTTGGTTAATATTTCTTGATAAGTTTTTTCAATTTTCTAATAGTTTTTTTCAACATGTTTCAACTTTTAGCTTGTTACATAGAATGCAAACATCATGATATTTTTCTTTTAATTCGCAAAAATAAATTATTTAAGAATTTAAATGAAAAGCGTTTACGAATTTAGCACTTATATACCCTACAAATTATACTAAAGCACTTAAGAAATTTGCAAGGCAAATATACAGATCTAATCTTTAAACATTTGCAATTTCTCAGATCTTTGCCGTGGTTTGGACGACCACGTAAAATGCCAATCATATCTCGTCTGTTTTCGAGACGTTACTGAACTAGACACAAGTTTAGTATATTATTTTGGTGGCCGTAATATGCCAATCATATATCGTCTGTTTTCGAGACGTTAAACTAGACACAAGTTTAGTATATTATTTTGGTGGCCGTAATATGCCAATCATATATCGTCTGTTTTCGAGACGTTAAACTAGACACAAGTTTAGTATATTATTTTGGTGGCCGTAATATGCCAATCATATATCGTCTGTTTTCGAGACGTTAAACTAGACACAAGTTTAGTATATTATTTTGGTGGCCGTAAAATGCCAATCATATCTCGTCTGTTTTCGAGACGTTAAACTAGACACAAGTTTAGTATATTATTTTGGTGGCCGTAATATGCCAATCATATCCCGTCTGTTTTCGAGACGTTAAACTAGACACAAGTTTAGTATTTTATTTTGGTGGCCGTAATATTCCAATCATATCCCGTCTGTTTTCGAGACGTTAAACTAGACACAGAGGGACACGAGTTTATTATTTGCTACTGCAAAATGCCACCCTCTCTAAAGAAATTCGTCAACTAATTTTCAACTATTGCGACTAGCTGGTCCTAGTTTTACACCTACATCTTACATTGAGTATTAATTCTCATATATTTCAATTGCATGGCTTTGGTGGCTTGAATTAGAAAGTTAATAGATCGAGACTGTGTGAAGAATAAGATTAAAATCACAAAAACTGAATAAAGGAACGCTAGTTTTAAAAGTTTTTTTGCATGTTGTTTTGTCATTTTTCTTTTTATTTGCGGATAAACGTTTGACACCCAAAACGTTGTAGGAATACGAGAAGTCTTTCTAATCCCTACCTCTTCTGTGCAAAACAATATATCGCGCAACCTTTTCTGTGTCACTTCATCTTTTGCAAACCTTACCAAAGAGAAGTATTCTTTTGTTTATCTACGACTTTTGCGATTCCTTTTTACTAGGTAATTTTAAAGAACTTTTCATTGGTCAACTGATGTTTCATGTTTGCCGTAAACGAGATTTTTAAACTCTCTATTGTAGTCTCCCCCGCAGCCGTTTTTTGGGTCGTCACGCAACGCTCTCTCTCTCTCTCTCTCTCTCTCTCTCTCTCTCTCTCTCTCTCTCTCCACTATCTCTATCATTGCAAAGCCAATGCAAGGCTATCTTTCAAGATGACGCAGAGAACTGTGAAGGGGACGGTTGGGATCCCTGTGTGCTACATTCCAGAAAAAATCCAGGCCATCGAAATTCTCGTTTTCTTTGTTCCGAATAATAATTATTGGCAAAAAAAGACGCATGAAGTGTTAATGACTTGCTTTATGCCAATGAAATCCTGATTTGCTGCTGAAAATAACACCATATCGACGGATGTTTTACCTCGAATCTGCCTGGACATAGACCTCTTTACGGCTTCGTTGTTTGTTGAGCCCATTTCAGACCAAGTGATGCCTTTCCTGGGAGTTGATTCTTTCATGTGTAAATATTTTAACAAACGTTTTTTCAAGGGAATGTCATGTGGACTGAAATGCATACGAAGGAGAAGAGGTCTATTACAGTAAATGTATGGCGAAACTGAACTTCCGGTCCGATTTTATCCCTATTCGGTACCAGGACTTACGGTTATTGGCTTACCGGTATATAGCAATTTCTTTTTCTGTTGTAATTAAAGTGCCTATGACACATCTGACAATGTTCTCAGTATACATTTTACAAGAGTAGAGTTGTTCAATGACCAAAAAATGACAAGAATAAACCTTCATAACTTCAAGATGCATCTCTCAAAGTACGTAATTTTTGGGGGCCAGTCAACAGCTCATCTCATGTAGAATGTTTTCTGAGAATATTGTCAGATGTGTCATAGGCACTTAATTATTTTTAACATATCATTCAAAGACAGCTATCTACTTGATCAGTAGTATTATTTTTGTCAGCTTCACCATAACAAATAAACGACATGAAGAGACATGCATCAACTTGGGTTAATCTTATGTAGAAACCACAATCACTTAAATATCATATAGAAGTCTTTCCACACAAACTCGCAGCACTTCACTTCACTACAGCAATATGCAACGCGGACTATAGTTACTGTGAGCCGCAACACGAGCAGCGATACTACTCTGGCTACAAACTCGATTTTTGATGTCGATGAAGATAATTTTCTGAGCCTGGAATTCTGATTACGTACCGTACCGATTATTTTGCCTCACGTGATCGCTAGTGATGACACTGCTTTGCGCGGTGTAGTTCATTTTCGTTCCTTCCTCTTTCTCTTACTAAATTAATTTTCATGGACGGATTCAAGGATTATTACGAAGTATACGTGCAAGTAAATATCTCTTGAAAACAGACTTCAGTTATTTCTTACTGGAAGTTGTCATCAAGGTCACCGGACCAACGATTTAGTGACATTTCAAGGGGGAGAACACATTGTTCTTTTATGAGTCTTTCAGCGCTGTTGTGTGTTCATTTGCTGCCAGTTCCAGTCTGTCCACATTGTGGATCACATCTTTACAGAAGGAGATTTTATGTACTTAAAATTAATTCTCTTATATCACTGAACTAATACCAGATGAAGACACGTAATCGTTTCATTGACGAGCAGGAAAACGCTGCTCGATACACCGATTCTAAAAATGGCGATTTTTATTTCACTTTTCTATTCAAACTTCGTCAATCAAATATCATTATGAGTATATCACTTTTACCTGAAAGATCATCCAAAAGTGAGTGAACAGGGAAACCTTGAATGCTGTGGTATTTTTTAATTCTTTTAAGTTATATTATGGAATGAATTTACAGATATTTATATCTGATTTTGCTGATACTGACTAACCTCGCTTTGGTGTCATTTACACACTTTACACTGCAGTAACATCTAAGATAATCACTTTTTTGTCTCAGATTTTTCACATGGGATCCTTACTTATATTGATTTCTTTCCATTGTCTTGCCTTCGTTTCTCTTGAGGCATTAAGTTTTAAAAATATGTAAATTAAAATGGCCATTATTCGAGTGGGTCTATACATCACTTTACGTTCAACTTTCAGATGACTACTTTCAACATCCATAAATAATTATGAATTTATCGTATTAGACGGCTATATTATGGCTTTAATAAAGGACACAGATTGTGTTGTTGTTTGATTCCCGTACTCTGTTATGTATGCCTGATTCAAACGCCAGTTCACGGCTGTTGTCATGAAATGCATGTACAATATTGTTCTATCATGCCAAGAACAAGGCAACTTCTAAATTCCAATTGGAATGCAGTGGAAGAAGAGCCTGTGGAACCACTGTTAATTCACATTTATTTCATTTATATTTTCCGTTCTCTTTCACTGATACCATGAATAGCGCCACAAGAAAGCCTACTTTGCAAAAAGGCACTAGATCGCAGCACTTCACTTCCATAATGGAACCGCTAGTACTCCGGCTTAGATAAGGCTGACAAAAAATGCCTACTATATAAAGTGATTTGTTGAATTGAAACTAAACAACTAAAAAGTGAAAATTTCCTTAGAAATATAACATTGAAAGTTATCGGCTAAATTTAGCACAAAGTGCTCCTTGACATATCCTCCTGTAGCATAAAGACAGAGGGATGCACGCTTAAACATATACTCGTGATCATACCAAAGGTCGCTTAACTTAAACAAAGTAAAATAAATATTAGGTTTTTACGCACGTCACCGGAAGCACACCACAAGCATGCCTTAACCAGTTAACAAACGCATATTCTAACTTTATCTTACTCTTCGATCAAGTGTAATATTGTTCTAATGTGCACACTCATGACTAAGGATGTGCAGAAACAAGTATACTTTTCAACCAATGACTGTCTTACTCGTTTTGTAGTTAAATCAAGTAGTAAGCAGCTAATCCACTGCATTGCTTCATAGATAACAGGTCATAACAGTGAGAGTTTTGAACGAGTTCAGATATCTTGGAACGTATCATTTCAAAATCCTGACTTTAAGAAAAAATCTAAATAAAGTTCTAGGATTTTATTGTAAGGTAAGGACAACTGGTGAAAGTGCCTCTCAACTCTGACGGTTAGTTCGGAATGAGTTACATTACTTTTTAAAATACAAATCAGTTGACGTCAACCAAGGATTCATTTAAAATGCGAAATTACTATCCTGTAAGGTAATGCTATTTTCTATTAATAAATTATTTTTATTACTGACCAAAATACGTTGTTTAGTTTTGGTGAGTTTACTTGAGAGTCACTGGTGGTAAAACACACAAGAAAAGAGGGCAAATACCTTGGTTGACGTCATCTCACTTGCATTTTTAAATTTGAAAAACTTTATATCTCTGAAATGAAAATTCCATATAAAACTGTGCCATCGTATTATACCCTACATGTAGAAGTGATTTTAAAACTAAACCATCAGAGTTGATAGGCACTTTAAGAACGTTCATCCTGCGTTCATCCAATGGTCATTGTTCGCAAACATTCCTTTTTACGCAAGAGTTTTGTGTGCAAGTAGTATATAAGTAGCGGTTCTACATCATGGCCGCTCCGGAGCAGGCCGGTGTCCACCGGTGCTCTCCCCGGGTCCCTCTTCGGGCCCGTAAGGGGAGGGGGTGGTCAGCGTTAGAGTCATATCTATTTTTAGATGGCGGACTGCCTGGGCCCGCAAGGGGAGGTTGGCGATCTGCCCTTGAGTCATATCTATTTTTAGATTGTAGGATTGCACCATTATGACGCAATAAGGAAGACGTTATGTTCGAATTTCAGGGCTGATCTTGATGTTTTCCGTTACTTTAATGTGAGACACGTGTCAACTATTGTTTCCATCAACACACGATGTTTATTTTGGATTTGTCGAAATTAATTTTGAATAAATTTTCAGATTTTCATGTTTGTGGTTTCAAACAGTTAATATTCATAATTAAGTTACTAGCCTGGGAAAGACACTATTCTGCAGGTGGTATTTCTAATTTGATTGTACACATTAATCTTCGAGATACTGATTTATTGTTCATTATGTACAAATAAATATCACAGTGTACTTTACGTTGTTTAAGCAAACAGAAGCCAGCTATTGTTTCCATCATTATCAACACACGATGTTTATCTTGGATTTGTCAAAATCAATTTTGAATAAATTTGTTTTCGGAGGTTGTGTTTTGAGTGTCACTGGAAATATTTCTCTATGTTTCAGAGAAAAAATATGATCTTAATGGGAATCGAACCTATAATCTTCTGATCTAGAGTCAGACGTGATAACCATTACACTATAATTGTCATCGTAATAGACAATAACTATGCGATTTATTGTATGATTATATTTCTCGTTCAGTGGCAAAGCTTTTGTCAAGGTTCTTTATTAATTTTGATCTCAATATTACAACTTAGAGCTATTCCCACTTGGGCAATGACTTGAAAATCTTAACTACTATATTTTATCAGATATGCCTTTTCTTTTCTTTTCCAGAATTACTTTAATGCAATAATAATGTTGCAAATGCCCCTCAAAATCGCACTTCCGAGGGTCTCAATTTCAATTTTTTTTCGGGGAAGCGTGCCCTCAAACCCCCCTACATGCTCCAGCCTTTGGTGGTTGTTAGCTCCCCAATCAAACTTCCGCTCCGCGGTCCCTGTTACACTTAAGAAATAAAACATTTTGTCCGTGCCTTCATAGCCTGGTGAAAACCGAGGCTACGCGTGAGGGAGAATTCGAGAGCAGATCAGTGAAAACCCGAGACGAAGTCGAGGGTTTTCACCTGCTCGAGAATTCTCCCAAACGCGTAGCCGAGGTTTTCACCATGCTATGAAGGCATCGGAGAAAATGTTTTATTTCTTTTAAAAAATACTTAAAAAATGCTTGTTACGTCATTTCCGTGCCTTCATAGCGTGATGAAAACACAGCTCTCGACCAATGAGAGCGCGCGTACTATCTTAAGTATTTTTTAAAACTAGGTATTAAATGGTAAATTTTCAATTTAATAAGTTTTCCTCGTTTATGGTTTTATTTGATAAAATCTAGAGAAACAGTTATAAGCTTAATTCTAGAAGGAATTGGCTTTTAATAGCGAGAACTACGACCTGGCATTTTTCAAAACCGGTGGGGGGAAACTGAAGTAAAAATCGATAACTTTTAAATTAAAAATTTTCAAAGCACCAGAAAACTTATTAAATTCGAAGGACAACAATTAATAAGTATTTCATGTGTTGAAGAAGATTTTATTAAGTAAGTGGTATTGGTTTTAGGTTAAAAAATATAGGTTTTAGGTGAAAAAATACCAACGGCAAATGTTTTCGAAAACAAAACTTGCTTACATTCATTCTGATTCAGTTGAACTTCACAAGAAAAAGAGACAGAATTATTATTTTTTTTTCTCTATATTGTAGATGTGGTTTTGAATTTTTTTTTGAGAAAACCCCAACTGGTAATAAAACGAAAACATTCAATGCTCCATCTCAAATTGTTTGTTAACTAATTCCATGAAATTTGGCGTGATAACATCTTTCTTGATGTTCTATCGAAATTGAAGATCGAAATTATAATACAGTCGAAAGTCATTTTTATGACGTCATCACTTCGGTACTCTAATTTTGTCTCCACTTTGCATCACGACAGTAAACATATTCAGGAACAACCTGTTTACTTTGGATTTGTAGCCAGCGCTCCGCAGTGAAAACATGCACTGCAATTTGCTCGTGTAGACGGACAACAAGGAAAATGTGGCAGAAGGGAAAGGAAACCTCGTCTAAGCGAGCAATGGAATTTGTCAAGGATACTTGTCAAGGGAAATTTGCTCGTGTAGATGCAGCTTTATTGTGGTGCCTTTTGGGTATCTCTGGCTGAGAGGTTCGCTCTTCGCAAAACCAGAAATCAAAATTTGTCTTTAAAACTCGGCCAGATAAGCCACAGGTAGCCGCCATCTTCTTTTACCCTTTTCAAGTAAATTTACTGGATGATGTCACACCCGCCATCGGGATCATGACACTCGGCACGTCACGCTTCACAGCTCACTTCAAAGGAGGATTTCTTTGTTATTGTAAAATCGTTTGGTTTAGATTTATTTTTATGAAAGACTAATGTACAATTAAATATCCTGCTATTACTTTTCATCCAGCTATGGCTAAAAGGAATTACATTCATTTGTCAACACTGGCTGAAAAACAAAAATTAAAACAAATGTCTGTGGTTCATTTATTTATCTGCTTTACATCTTTGGTTTGAAACCAGTTGAAGGCATGATCAACAGGACAAGAAGTCCCATGCTAAGACCAGCCTAACAATGAGAAGTGGTTAGTATAAGGTGTAGACACTGAGGGTGCTCACTGCCAGGGTTTCTTTTTACGTCCTCAGTGGTTCTTTTACGTCCCTCCGATATTGGTTAGTAATGAAGTGTGGTGAGACGGGACCGCCATTTAAAGTGGTCATCCGAGCCACTTGAAAGTCTAACCGTTTGCAGATGTAATTACAAAGGCAGCACTAAGACCCTGAGTGTTGGTCCGGCCGGGACTCGAACCACGACCTCCCGCACGAAAGTCCGGTGCTCAACCAACTGAGCCAACCGGGCGGCGGTTCACGTGCCAAGTTAAGATGGCGAGCAAACTAACTTCAGCATTTATACAGTGTAAAGATAATACCTAATAAGAATCATTTTTTTCAAGTACAAGAGTGAAGTTTCACGGGTTTGCCGACTTAACTAGTTTCATAATAATCGAACTGAGAAAAGTTAGTTCAACGGCCGCTCAAAAATGTTCGGTGCGGTTGTTTGAAAACAGGAGGGAAACACCTTAAGTGACCACGAAACAATGACTCGGAGTCGAGGTTGAACTTAATGTGTTCATATATTTACTGTATATCATACTATCACTTTAGAATTTAGAATCATTCTCCCGCCGTCCCTGAACGGGGATGCTTGAGTATACATTGAAGAACCAGTTCACAGAGATAAGATTACTCACACATTCGGACCATAGTTAATAGCAACAATACAGAGTACCTCATTAGCGTTATGGTTTTCAGAAGCAATCAGGCTTATCAGATTCCATTACCACTTTCTTTCCGATCCACAATTCACATCAAAAACACTGAACTGAAGAAGTCGATTCAATAGAGAATTTCTAGCCATATAGGTGTTTATTATGAAGAGAGAAGATCCCAGAAAAGGCAATATGCGGTTTAGGTACTTTGTTTTATAGTGTAGCTTTTTGGGAAAGCCAGTTTTGTTTTGATTGTTTATCAGTCTTACGTCCATAATTCTCCAGTTTCATGAGCGTATTTATTTTCCCAAAGCACGAAAGAAGACTCGATGCAAAATCGCTTCTAAATCGTTCCCAGACAAGAAATGATCTGCATGCGTTGCCCGCCATCTTGGATATTGAACACTCTGCCCGGTCGTGATCACGTGACGGTACGGTTCAGCATAAAAGTTTGAAGTTTGCCGGATTTCATAACCAGTCCCCCCTCTATTAACTATGATCGGACTTTCCTACTTTATTATTTGCACTGGGAAGTGTTTTATTTTCTAATTCAGCTTCAACGATCGATCCTATTCAGAGTGTTCATCAATATTGGCTACCACAGCTAGCAGTTACATAGGTAACAATTCATTCAATGAGTGAATGTTGAATTTACCAAAAAGTACAACTCTTTCGATCATGCCGGATTTTTGCACGACATTAGAAAAATGTTAAGGCACATATCTGTCAAGTCATGACATCAAGTTATCTACATCTAAAAAGGACAGATGTGCTTGAGGAGAAGAAATTATTTGAACGTACTATGCGCATTGAATGAAAAAGTTACTTCACATATCCCAGCTAACACCTTGGCTTACATTTAATTTTTATAGGGCAGCTACAGCGATGACCGAACAAGGTAACCCTAGTTCGTATACAGGAAGACTGAAAGACACGATTAAAGAAAATGAAAGAAGGATAAATGACTTGGAAGAAGAGGTGAGAAAGTTACAAGAAAAACTGAAAGACCATGAGGAAAATTGCCAACCGAAAATCAATGTACTGGAGGAAGAAATAGAAAGACTGAAAGAAGAAAACAAAACCTTGAAAGAAAAAATCGTAAAGTTGGAGACGGAAATAGAAGGGTTGAAAGAGAGTAACACAGACCATGAAAAACGAATCAAGGAATTTGAGCTTTCTGAAGATGAATTGATCATTAGGCAACTCTGTTCAAGCGTTCAGGTAAACATTTTGAAGATTGTGCTGCAGGAATATTTCGACGAAATTGAGAACAAAAGCACTAAGTATATAGAAGAGTACATAGATGGGCAAATTGAAGACGAATACGAACAATATGAAGCAAGAGAAAGATGGACAAAATTAAAAAAGGAGATCAAGTGGAAAGGATATTTGATAAATCAGCTAAAATCAGTAAAGAAGAGCGGGAACGAATCTGCTCATCCACTCTTGACAGAAGAGAAAATAGAGAATGCGAAAATAAACTTAGAAGAGAAGAAGAAGTTAGGAAAAAACAATGCCAAGGCGGTAGACACACTAAAAAACATATGGAAGCAAACGAACTCCAAACTACTGCAGAATGGGTAAGCATTCAGTATAAAACCACAATATAATGTTCTGTTTGTGTTCATGATTCTGACTCCCCTTAGTTACTGTTGCTATGTCCCAGAAGCCCAAAAATTTAGCTCAAATATTTCTAATTGCGGAAAATTGGTAGTAATTCGTTTTAGTTTTTGCAATTCTATGAAAACACGAGAGGAAATCAGACCTTCAAATCTTTGTATTCTTGAAAACAGGTAGAAATTTAGTTGTTTGTAGGACAATATTATAATCCCATTGAGAAAACTGCTCCAATGGTGACCGATTGGTTCACTATTGTCTGAGTCGGAAAAGACTCGTTCTATGCATCAGTGATCACCGAGTGGCTTAGTAGTGCAAGCACGGATATAGCGGAGGTTCAATGGGGGGCAGCAGAAAAAAGGATCTCTCAGAACTGATTTCAAATTTGTTTTCTGGGGTGAAACCCCCATCCAAAATCCTAAGCCCCAGGTCTAAACCGTCTTTTTTTAGAACATTTTTATTCAGAGACAATCATATTTTATTCCATTTTCTATGCTTGATTACAACAATAACGTTTTTGAAATTCTAGGCTAGGTCCCAGAAAAAGGTCTGCAGAGAGTCGAGTTCGAGGCGGTCCATCAAGGGGTCTGTTTGCCACAGGACAAAGCCAAGGTACCTATGCAAGCAAGGCCGCTGGAGGTCGTTCTGATATTTTCACAAAAGCATAGAGTGCACGTGCTGGCCAGTAGAACATGTCTACGGCCAAATTACCTTATTTTGATGCAAGGGTACAAACATATTCTCAACTTTTAAAAAATGCAAGGTAGTTTTGAGATTATATTTCTCAGCTTTCAATTTGCCAAAAAAAAAAAAAAAAAAAAAAAAATTACTTTACTTGTAGGACCATTTTTACTTTACTTGTGGGACCATTTTTACTTTACTTGTAGGACCATTTTTACTTTACTTGTAGGACCATTTTTACTTTACTTGTGGGACCATTTTTACTTTACTTGTAGGACCATTTTTACTTTACTTGTAGGACCATTTTTACTTTACTTGTAGGACCATTTTTACTTTACTTGTAGGACCTAAGAATGTTTCACAATTTTTACCTTGTAACAAACCGTTGCAAGGGGTTTTTGGAATGATATTTCTCTTTCAATTCGCGAACAAAACATTTTTGATAATTGAAGTATTTTTAAGTATTTTTATTTAAAGCACACTAATTAAGAATTTTGCAAAGTATTACATGCATGGGCTAGATAGATCCCAGTTGATTAACTCTATCAACCAAGTGAGCATAGAATGATACACGTTTACAAAAACAAGGAGAGTTGTTAGGGAGTTTTTACAGAGGGATAACCTCTTAACCTCCTTTCTAGATGCCCTTTTTTTTAGTTATTTTTGTAGTGTTTCGCCTGCTCTATTCATCTTTTATATTTTGTATATGTATCTACTTAGTTGCATCTGGAATAAATCTTTATTGTATTGTATTGTATTGTATTGTATAAAGTACAAATAAATAACTGAAAATGAAAAATGCTTCACTGCGCTACACTGGTTGAGGGCCTGACCAACAGGACACAAGTCAGGTCCCATAAGGTTGAGCACATCAAATATATGCAATTATACGATATAACTCATGAAAATTTCTGCAAATCGTCAGATTGTCGCCGTGACTTGGACGACCACGTAAAATGGCTGTCCACGTCTCATTTAGAGACGTTAAACTAGACAAAGAGGGCCACAAGAATAGTCTTTGCTATACTACCAAAAAATCAGTCACCCTCTCTAAATAAATTTCTCAATGAATTCTATTTCGGTTTTAATGTACATGTATATATGTTTTTATCATACACCGAAAAGAACTCTCATGTAAAGGCGACTACCTGGTCCCAGGTTTACACCTACATTATATATTGAACTTTAAATTGCATGTATATTTTAATGGAATAGTCTGAATTAGAGAGTTAATAGATCGAGACTGTGTGTAGAATAAGATTACAATCCCCAAAACTGAATAAAGTAACATTAATTATAAAATATGTTTTGCATGTTTGTTTTTTTTTTATTTTATTTCATTTGCGAAGAAATGTTTGTACCCAAAATGTTGTAGGAATACAAGAAGTATTTCTTTCTAATCCTTGTAGTGTTCTAGAAAATTGAAAAAATCTTAATTATTTGTGGGACAAGATTTTATTTCCACTGGGAAAGCTACACCTACAGTGATTGGTTTGCTATTGTCTGAGTCGGAACCACGAATAGCTGTTATTAGCTGCTATTATATAGATATCGATGAAATACCAGGATTTATCCTGTGTCTAAAACTTCGTACATTCTACACAGCGAAGATATGATATCCTTCACGTGAAGATATCACCGTTGCCATGACTACTTTGCTATCAACCAATCACACATTGAGGTCTTCGAGCGCCGTTTCTCAGATAAAAATGGCAGCTCCCACATCGTCGACGAACGAGAAATTTGATGATATTTTCGACCTTTTTACCTGCCTTTATGTTTAGTTTTTACCATCAAAAATAGTAGAAAAAGAGAGAAAGCAAAGTGAAGAAGGTTTATCACACTCACTGATAGTGTAGGTGATGAGTTAAGCTTACTTGAATGAGAAAATAACAGAAGAAAATACCAAAACGAAAAACCTATTACGACCTAAAATTCTTCAAGAAATGACTAGAAATTAAATCAGGAAGAGCGTAAAGAAGACAGAGAAATTGAAAACATTACACAAAGTGAACTTAACCTTTATCTAAGCGAATTTTCATAGTGGCTACAAGAACAAAGACGTGGAAAGACTACAACCGATACTGAGTTTGAGTCGCTACGCAAGAAACGGCGATAAGTAAGCTGATATTATGGAAAGTGATATTACTGTGAGCCAAGAATCCACCTGAGTTTGTTTACGTATGTTCAGATTTATTAACTGTATTCTCTTACATATTTTTATTGGTATTATTTAGCGAGATTAATTCTAAAATTATGAATCACTTTATTATTCATCCTTTTCCTATTCATAACTGACAAGATGTTGGCGATTTCTGATAAATAATAAAAAGTTGAAGTTTATATATATATATATCTTGGATATTCATCACTATCTATATAATAAACAGAACATTAGATAGTCGCTTGGAGATACGAATTCGCTGAGCCCACTCGTAAGAGATATCATCGACACTCGAAGTAAAATTCGTATCTCCGTGCGCCCATGTAATATCCTCTATTTATTACGGATGCATCAGTGCAAGTGAGATATTATTTTGTTTAACTCTTTCGGTGCCATAGGCGACTGTAGTCGACATGTAGGAAGAGCGCCATTGTCGACAAAACGTCACTTCCAATTTAAATATCTTCTCATCCTAAAAAAATTGCTATTTTTTATCACTTTTATCATTGTTCTTTACCGAGAAATTTCTTTAAATTTTCCTCGTGGCTTTGGTTTATGTTTTCGAAAACTAAAGGAAAAAATTAAACAATTCTGTGAGGGAATTATTGTATGAATTGTGGAATTGTATGACTCAGATAAGTAACAAAGGCTCACCAAAAGGTCCCGCTGTATTTTGCATAATAGAACGCATAAGTAGACTTCATGCAGAGCGGTACTGAGTCTGATGAAATCCTCAAGACTTATTTAAGAATGAGAAAACCAATATTTCTTCAAAATTGGTATTCATTTTGTTCTTTGCTAATTTTTTAAAGTTGTCTTTCAGTTACTGATTATTTTATTGAAGAAATAATCGTGTATAGTCGAGTAAAGCTGATTGTTTTCCAACACACTTCGCTGTCCTATAAAATTCCCAGCTCGTTTGAATCAACAAGAAATATTCAAACTACTGATCTTTTCTGCAATGAAAAAAGCGTTGAAAATGTTATGTTTTTCATTGTCATTTACAGCATTATTTTACTGTAGGCCTTTTGGTGTTTTTTTTTTAATAAAGCTTTGAATTGACCAGAACATGTGAGATTACCTCGCAGAACACCTACACAATAACCTTGTCGAGCCACGAAAGAATGGTTACACCGAACAGTGCTTGAAATACTTGGTTCGTGTTAAATTTCATGCGATTCTTTCTATCTAATCAGGCCTGAGCATAATCTTAACTTAAAGTAAACATCATTACCACTTAAAAACTTAACCAAAACATTTAGAACTCTGCTAACTACAAGGCCAACTGAATTAGGGGATTTCCCTGTTACGATTAACTTGACGTCTAAAAATAACTAAAAAAGTAAATATACAAAACTTAGCTTTAACTGAAATATGTATAATAAAAATCATGATTTTTGGTTTATCTTCCTTGGCTTTCTCGGTGAACTTGCTGTTAGATTAATTTATGGGCACATAAAAATTTTCCAGGTTATAATTGTGAGCATATTTGAAAGAAGAAAATAATTTCGAACCTCTTTAAAAATTTATAGAAATGCCTTGTATAATGTCTTTTCTAGAATCCCGAAATATTGTGCTCGGAATCGCGAATCTATAGTAGATTTTCTAGTTAGTGGAATCTAGACATGATTCCGGACTGGGCACATAATCTAGACTTAAAGTAAACATCATTATCACTTAGCAACTTAACCAAAACATTTAGAATTCTGCTAACTACAAGGTCAACGGGAACTGAATTAGGGGTTTTCCCTGTTACGATTAACTTGGCTAAAACTAACTATAAAAGTAAATATACAAAACTTAGCTTTAACTGAAATATGTATAATAAAAATCATGATTTTTGGTTTATCTTCCTTGGCTTTCTGGGTTTACTTGCTGGTATATTATGGCCACATAAAAATGTTCCAGGTTATTATTGTGAGCATATTTAAAAGAAGAAAATAATTTCAAACCTCTTTAAAAATTAATAGAAATGCCTTGTATAATGTCTTTTCTAGAATCCCGAAATATTGTGCTCGGAATCGCTGAAGTTTTACGCGCGGGAAAATTCAACTATACTATATTTTTTACTTTCTAGAACTCACTGATTATGTTTAACAAGTTCATCTTATATGAGTAGCCTTTCGTCTCAATACGTACAACTTTTCGATTCACTGGTCAGGGATTTACGTGGTTGTTTTTAACTATAACTCTTAGTGTTCTAAAAATTATGTTGAATTGAACTTGCGCTTTACTTGTGTTGATGATGCTACTCTGCATGTTATGGATATTAATTTAACAGGAGAAAGAAAAACTAGGTGGGGGGGCATTTCTCAAATAAAATGCGGCTCTGGAAAAGTAGAAGGCAAATTGATAATTTTTGAAAAGAGTTTTTTCAGGCTTCAACCGCGGCTCGTTAATGAGTGTCCATTGGTACAAGCACACAAAACAGAACTGGCATTATTATGATTCAGGGTGTCGACTCAGAGAATACCTATAGTGTACCAATCACTGCAGGTGCATTTTTCCCAGTGAAATTAAAATATATTGTCCAACAAACAACTAAACACTTTCCAGTTTTCCGAAGACTACGAGGTTAAGAAAATTTTTTTCTTGTATTTTCATGGGATAGTAAAAACAACTTGTTCAAGATCAGGGAGTATCAGATTCTGAGATTTGTTAGTTATTTTTTTTCAGGTTGTGGGACATACTGTAGTATCCGTAGATAAGGGCAGTCGAAACCATGAATTATTAACGTGACTCTATAAAATTCTAACAATAAGCTATCCCTTTGAAGTTTGCCCGGCTTTACAACCAGCTGTGGGATGACTAACGATGTCCACGAGGCAATGATATTGGTGATAAAAACTTCTAGTAAACTATATTTTTTAGGTAAACTCAATTTATTGCCTAGAGGTTGCTCAAGGAATTGGAAATTAAGATATTTTGTTCGTAGGAATGTTAGACTTCCTGGCGTCAAACTTGTTATTCGTTGTATTCATACCATCCTTTGATGATTGTTTTTTATTTCTGTGTAAAGGAGTTTGAAAAGATTAATCTCTGACGTCACATTTGTCAATTATTGAAGATGCTTTACATTGCGGGCACTCGAACCGTAAAACACTTTTAAGTGTTAAAACACTTATCGACTGCATGGGACCGAGGAAAAAACACTGCTTTCCCGAGGTTCCAGTGTTCAAGTGTCTCGTTATACACCAAGTGTCAAAGAACACAACAAATTTATTCGATTATTTTTAATCACTTCAGGTTTTGTTATTTCCCGGTAGATAACATAATATTGCACGCTGAGAGCCGTGGGAGGGAAAACATCGAAACTGGTTCTCGTTCACGTGATATACCCTCTCGCCCAATCAGAGTACGAGAAAAATGGACTTTGACAGTTGATATTTAACAAAAAGTTACCAGAACTGACTCCTAGATCTACCAACGTATCTCTATAAGGCATCATCTTAGCTCCGAGGTAAGTTAGTTTTCACTTATTTCTTATATATTGAGGTACTTTTTATCGTGAACTTACTACTTCCTTAAACGTCATTCAAATGTTTTCATGCGGCAAAATATTTTAAAAAACGTTTTCTACTAATTCTTGAAACTTTTATAGTTCTGAGAACTCGGTGACCCAATAACAATATCTCTCTTCTTGCATCAGTCTTAAGCACGAAATTTCGCTCCTATAAGTGATGGCAAAAGAGAAAACTGTAAACATGGAATAGTATAGAAGTCATAAACGTGCACGAACTTAAAAAAACATTCATTTAGTTTGATGAAGATGCATTATAAAATATTTGAGATACTACGCGCGCTCTGATTGGCTGACTACCGTGTTTATATCAGAGGACAGAGACACGCTCAGCCTTTTGAGGGAAAAAAAACCCCGAAAAATCACGGAAGAAAATGATTTGAATGTTAAAGTAGAGCCGTAATTTTGTTTCAGAGACTTTAATTTCCTAGGAAACAATTCATTAAACGAAAAATAAGTGACAGTGCAAAATAACTATGAAAAAGTAAGATTTTCTCAGCTAACAGAGGGAGAAATCCACTGCAATCTCACCTAAATACCAAGCTAAGTGGATGTCCATTGTGCATTTTTGAAAGCAAATACTGTGCTATTATGATAAAATAATAAATTTAAACCTATGTTTTTTTCAAGAAAGCCTTGATTTTTATTTATATCAAACTGCGTTTGGCGTAAAAGTCATAATTGCGAAAAGTTAAAACTCGGCGTACGAAACAACCACCAACAGCTTCAAAAACAACAACAAGATATATTTAAAAAAGTTATTTTTAAGAGAACTTATGATGATTTTTAACAGCTTTTTTTAAACAGAACTTATGATGATTTTTAACAGCTTTTTAAAAGCGAAATGAAAACGGTATTCTGACTGAGTTTCACTTAATGAATGACGAAGGGCTTGACAAAAACATGATAATTTTTTTACGGCGAAGCTAAAACAAGGAAGGCAAGGAATAGAGTCGATCTTTGCTGCTAAAAATTCACTACTGCATTGAAAAATCTCAATAGTCCCCCGTAAAACAGATGTATTCAGATAAATTCAAACCCATCTTTTAGTTTATCGAATCAGATGTTAAATGCAGCGATCAGGAGCATCAAGGACTGGGAAAAGAATAAAATGTAAAGCACAAAAATCCTATGAATTTACCAACCTGAAAAAATTCGTCTCCAAACAATTCACAAGGCCTTACTATCAGAAATGTGTGGCTTATGTCACTCTTTACTGTTGTAGACGAAGTAGAAAAAGACAGCGAAAGCTCAGAAAAGAAAGCTTTTTCACAGTTTTTCCTTTAAGCTTTTTAATTTTTTGTAAAATAAATAAACTTACAGTCCTTGTAGCTTGTGAAATCAGCCAAAGCGTACACCACGAGCTGAAAGATTTCCTGTTCAGACCTTACCTCATCTGTTTAATCTTATAAAAACACGTCTTCAATTCATTTTCAGTACATCTTCGACTTTGCAGTAGTTTCATTAACATTTGAGAACATTTCTCGCCGTGATTTTGAAAGAGTTTTCAATGATTTTGCCTCGTTAAATTCCATTTCTGTACTAAGGAATTTGGTTGCTGTCAATGAAACTTTTGTCATGCGTACAAGTCTTGTTTTTGATACTAAGTTGGGAGAATTTCAATTTCATCAGCTTATTGTCATAAAATAGTTCAAAATATTTTATAAAAGCAATATAAAACGTCCGCTTGTGTCTATATACTGTGATATAAACACTCTGGGAGCCGTAGAGCACTCGAGAAGTCAAAGAAACACTCGGCTGCGCCTCGTGTTTCTCTACGACTTCTCTCTTGCTCTACAGCTCCCAGCGTGTTTATATCACAGTATATAGACACGCGCGCCGTTTTATATTCCTTAAATAACAGTAATTTGCGATATCCCTCTTCACACATCAGTCATGAGCACAACATTTCGTTCCTACGTGATGGTAAAAGAAAAGAATTCCAAAAAAACTCAGTATGAAACACTGATTCTAGTGATTCTTTCATGCTAAAATCTAGAAACTCAGTACAAAGCAAACCAAACAGGGGCGTAGCGAGGATGTTGAAAGTGGGGGGCACCCAGGCACCCAGGTATAAAAATGCAAACCAAAAAAACAGAAACCAAACGTTTTTATATATTCAAACATTAATTACACTTTGGCGGACAATTAATTTAAAAAAAAAATAAAATTGTGCCCCCTTCGCTACGCTACTGAAACCAAACACTACTGGTGAATTCAGTTATTCTTTGATCGTGTGTAAAATCTTCCCGTAGAAAGCGTTCTGTCGGACGAGCCTTGTTACAGTGTGATACTTGGTACTTACAACTAAAGTTGTATGAAAACTGTAAACAAAACACTGAGCTTCATTTAGTAAATATAGATTACTTCATAGAAAGTGTAGCCTGCGTGCAGCCCGACTTTAACTCTACGGGGTTATATTCTATAAGACTCCTATAAGACTCTCTTCGTCTTGCTTACTGTGTTTTTGTTTTCTTGCTTTTGAATAAACTCATCTACCGGCACATCTAGTGACACAAAACGACTCGCCATTTTGTTCACATCAACAAAGCTACAGAAAACACAACCTTGCCTTGGCGGGAAGCCATTCAAATGTCACAATTGCTCGTTTTATGATTGGTTGGTTTGGTCAACTCTAAATTTTGATTGGTTATATTTTTACACAGTGAAAAGCTGTACGCGATGCTAATTGGTCGTATTGCATTTTTCACCAGTGAAATATAAAGCATAGAGATTTTTATAATAGAGATTTATTGTATGAAATTCTAGTTATATATATAATAAATGTATTTTCTGTTATTTTCTTATCTTCGTATCAAAAACATAACAAAATCGTTTTCACTATGAAAATTTCTTTAATTTGGTGTAAGATAGATGGTTTTACGTTAACTACAGCAAAAGATATTGAAGTTTGAGGTTTGGTTAAGAACAGGTGTGAAAACTGAGCGTCCTTCAGTAAATGTTTAAAATACCCTAGTTTTTTCTTTTCTTATCAAAAGCATAGTAATATTTCATTCTCTACATGTACCAAAAACTTAGGAAGATGGTTTTACACCGACTATATATACAGCCAAAGATATTCAAGTTTTAAGTTTCTACTTCAGAAAAGCTATTTATTATTATAATATCATGATTACCTCGGGATCCATTGTTTCCAGAGGGATGTTTAAGGCCTAACATCCCCCTGGATGAATAGTGATGAGGGATATTTAGTCTAAATATCCCTCATGAATATAATCATGAGGGATGTTTAGACTAATTATCCCTCATGAATATAATCATGAGGGATATTTAGACTAAATATCCCTCATGAATATAATCATGAGGGATATTTAGTCTAAATATCCCTCACCACTATTCATGAGGCAAGGTCCCTCATATGACAATCACCGGGACCATGGCTGGGTCGCATTGACCCAATCGAAAATTTTGCGCAATGACTCAGCGCTACGCACTTTTCAACACCCCAGTACTTGTGGGACCCATTGAGTAATCTTTGCGCATGCGTTATCTAGCCGAGAATTTTTCTTACTATGTGTGACGTAATCAAAACGGATTGAAAACACTTCATTAATACCGCTCTAGGCCAACAAAAGTGAATTAGAATAAAGCACCACGAATGAATGAGTGCCGTTTCAATTCGCCATTGTTGCATTTAACAAAGGCAAATTCCCTAAAGTATGCTGCATATCAACAGCTTTGTAAAACTTTGTAATTTATGCATCGTACGAAAGCTAACATATTTCCTAAGAGCAGTTTTATTCCTCGGTAATCACAATATTACAAACTAATAGCATGACATTTCGGGCGATTAGTGATTAAATGTCCCCTCAAGCCTCGGGAGGTTTAGTTAAAGTCCCTCCTTCGGCGTCGGGACTTCAACAAAACCTCCCTCGGCTTTCGGGGACATTTAATCACTAATCACCCTCAAGTCATGCTATTACCTATAATAATTTCGGTCTTGTTTGACTGAAGTACTGTTTTTATGTAATTATTCATGAGTTTTATAAGGCTTAGCTTGTTTAGCATCATGTAGTTACTTTCAAGTCATACTCTAGTGGAAGCCTGTTTTCAATAATATTTGAGATACGCGTGAAAAACGCCCATTAAAAATGATTTGAGTTATCTTTGGTTTTAAAAACGAAACTTACCTGTAAGTTGAAGCTAAGTTTGACTTGAATTCTATTTCATAATGAGTAGTAACCGAGGACTGACATAAAGAACGAACAAAGCTTACCGGAAGTGACGTCACAAATCATTCCTTCAAAACATACTCATAGTGGACGAGGTACTGAGACATCCCTAGGGAGGGAGTGGTGGGCATGTCAGTCCTCAATTATTACTCTTTATGAGATAGAATTCAAGTCAAGCTTCAACTTATAAACCGTACCGAACCTTCGGTACTGACATGAAGTTTTCGAAGCATGTGAGGACACTGAGTATCCAAATAGATCACGACCGAATTAATTTCACAAACAAACCATTTATATATAAATGGCCCATATAAAAAGAAGTTCGTATCGATCGGGCATCAGTATTTTTTGAAGATAATTACTTCTCTTTCGTAAACCAAATGAGGAAAATTAATGTAAGTCAAAGATATATTTTGCCCGATGACTGCCTCTCAGGTTGCCAAGACCTCTAAAGTTTGGTATTTTTTGCGTATACAGTGGCTTCCGAGATAGAAGTGATCGCACTTTGTTGCTTTTTTGGGAGACCCTGACTTACAATTCGAGGTTTTATTCAGTATTATTAGAATTAATATTACTATTTCCGGATCGGTTCTTAATTGGAACTGACGGCCTAATGTTTAGCGAGTTGAGAGCGGTGTCGAACAGTGGTCTGTAATAGTGGTCTGTAAATATCGCCTATAGCTTGCACACTAAGAAATAGCATTTTCGCAAGATTGGTGAAAATGAAGATTTTAGTGAACTATTCACGAAAAAAATAATATTCCTAGTTCAAACAAACCAAAAACTTAAGAACGCACGGCGACCTTTTAATTTTGCGATTTTTACGAGCCATTATACTAGTAGAGGACCCAAAACTGTCTCTACCGGTAGTTTCAGTCAGTCAGACGCGCCACTGAAAGAAACGCAACGTTAGGAAGAATGAAAAATAGGCGCTCAATGATCGATTGCAGCTACTGTTTTCATAATAGCTTTTATTTTGGACAGTTATTTTTGAGATGGCAAACAGTGGGGAACTTGGATTTTTCAATCAACCCCCTGCAGGGCTCCCTAGCCTTTCCCCTGTCCATTATAATGGCTGATAAGGGGCCAGGAGCGCCACAAAATCATGGCTTAATTTATTCTCCTCCATCTCGGATTTAGAAAACGCTTGAACAATATTAATGTTGAAGCAAGATTTGAAAGCTTTGCTACGTAGTGTAGAGCTTAAAAACCTAAAAGCCCAAGGAAAAAGTATAAACTTACCTTGTAACCAAGAAAAACCAAACAACGATCTCTGTCAAAACACGTTCTCTTCAACGCCGTTTTTAACAAATGTTTTTTTTCCAACCAAGGTCAGTTATAGGGTATAATTAGTAGCTGTAGGAACAGATGGCAGTATCTCCTTTCTGCAAGCCGCCTAATTAAGACTCCGACAGATGGGACGATGCCAATTCTCGCTAAGAATAAGAATAATTTCAATATAAGATGTAAATAAAAATGATTACTTCTCCAAAACATGCAACCTTGCAGATAGATAGAAGGTTATTAATAAGATTTTGAAACTCTTGTTATTTTTTACTTCAACCAATTGACAAGAAAAATGAGTGCCATTCTACAATTAAACCTACAAAGATCTATACCATTCACTAAGGGTAATATTAATTTTTAGGCTGCTCAGTATTTGTGAAGCTAAGAACTTTCTTGATTACTTTTAGGAAATGAAAAAGTGGCTATGGGATATCGTATGATTACCTGATTAGTCTCAACACTGCTGTGTGCTGCATACTAGTTATATTTCAAATTTCAATGCAAATTTCAATTTCAAATTTAAATGCTCGACGCACTTAAAATTCTCATTCTCGAAATGACTATTGATCTGACACATTTTCATTTTACTTCTCAAAGCTTCTCGTAAGTCTGGTAAGTTACATTTGATTACATTTGAGAACTTTTGTCGTCAGCTACTTTCTTAAAGTTTCAGTTAGTTTGAGGAAATTCTTACGAAAAAATTGAATATTTAAGAGAGCCGGCTGTCAGCAAAATCGAGCACTTCGTGGTAGTTGTCGAAAAACCGATTTCGCTCATATTCTAACCTTAGATAGGTCTTAACCTGAATAACATCGTGGTGTAATTCGTTTTGAAAAATATTGCTTATTTTTCGAGAAAAACGAAAAAATTGGTTTTCGGAATTTCGGCCCTTTAACGGGTGACTGATAGACAACTTCAGAGTCTTCGCGTTGCAAAGAAAAGTAATGCAGACGTATAAAACTACCAGAATCTTATTATTTGTCAGTCTTAACTTCCATTAGGAACATTTTTAGCCACGTAAGTTTGCTTTGTCAAGACGAAAATGTTTTTTCTTGACCCCATTTTTTTGCGATGCTAAAAGTAGCGATAGTTTAAAAAAACATTTTTGTATTTGCCATAATAAATAAATGGCTATTTTTTTTCCTGTCATATTAGATGTCATATTATCATATTCCAATGAAATTAGCTTGGGGTAATAAAATATCGCGGAAATAAAAAGCTTGAAATTCTTAGAATTCAGCGATTCAGGAAAGATCAATCGATTTCAAAGTTTGGCACAAAAAAATACAATAAAACCGTGTTTATTCGCTTTTCAAGCAGTAAACTAGAATCAACATACTCTAGAAGGCCTAAGTTATTATTTTAAAAATCACAAAGAACTTTTTAAGTCCCATATTCGAATACGCCGAACTTAAAAATCTCTAAAAATATTTAAAAATATTTTAAAAATATATTCATAATATTTAAAAAATCTTTGAAAATTGCAGGTTTGTTTCTGACTTACGAGTATTCTGTGTTTTAGTTCAGAGGTTTACGCAATTTTTCGTGAAACATTGCATGGCAAGTTGCAAATCGAGTATCAGTATTTTTTGAAGATTACTTCTCTTTCGTAATCCAAATGAGGAAAATTAATGGAAGTCGGAGATCTACTTTGCCCGATGACTGCGTCTCAGGTTGCCAAGACAACTAAAGTTTGTTATTTCTTGCGTATAAATGAGGGCTCCAGAGATAGAAGCGATCGTACTTTATTGGTTTTTTGTTGGGAGACCCTGCTTCATACGGCTATAATATTTGAGTGCTGCAGAGATAAAAGGTAGTTCTTCCATAAAATGAAATAATGTTTTGCGGCCAGCATGTTTTGAGAAGCAGACAGGTGACCAGGTTAGCCGCACATTCGTAAACCCCACTCGAAAACCACCTAATATTGTGTGGAAAATTACCGACTTCTTCCTTATTACAATAATATTTGGCACAAATCGGTTGGAAGCTCCCAGCATACCATATTGCTCGACACTTAAGAGTGGTTGTCAGAAAAAATCAGACATTTTAGCAAATTCGTGGCAAGAGTCAAAAAATCGATTTCGCTCATATTTTAAACTTAGATAGGCCATGATGTAAGGAAAACAACTATGTAGTTGGTTTGGTAAAATACCGCTTAGTTTTCGAGAAAATCGAAGTTAAAGATTTTCGACTAAATTTGCTAATTTTCGGCGGAAAATTTACATCAACTTTAACAGCTTCTCGCGACCATATGAATAATGCTAGCGCTGTAATGACATTAAAGAGTAGTTAACTGGTATCTTAAGAAGCAATTGGCAGAGTTTCAGAAATTTTGCTTTAATTTTACAATTTTTACTCAATTTATTTTTGGAGCACATACAAAACCTCTCTTAAAGTAGGGTAAAAATAATGAGGATTTTTTCCATGTGCGACGAAACTTTTTTGCCAATAGTGAAATAGTGATCTCTACGAATCATGTAAAATTTTCTTGGGGAAATTATTTTGCGCGTCGCATCACGACCTGAAAGTTGTAAGAAAACCGAAGTTTTGATCTGTCGGCGAGACCAATCAATTTACATATTGTGTACTTATTTAGCATTCAAGCGGCTTCATGTTGACTTTATAAGAAGAGAATCATTTTTTACGAAAAACTAGAAGTTCCTGGAATCATTCTGAAAGGATTTTGAATCAGTGAACACACACTATGAATTCATTTTGCTCAAAATTCAACGACTAACCCCGGGGACTATAAACCCAAGCATCAAATTAGTACGTCTGTGGCCTCAAAATCATAACACGGTTATTTTTATCAAAACATGCAAAATATTGGTTATAAACTGCCAAATTTCATTGTTGATTAAAGCTTGAAATTTAGGAAGACTTGGTTTTATATATTTTTTCGGTACTTTTCCTTTTGGATTTATACAACAAAACCGTGTCAAAAGAACAACAAAAGAACCTAGACAAATGTCTGGCACCAATTAGCGTGTCACGCGCGCCCATGAAATTGACAAACTATTTTAAAAGGTAAACATAGTAATATTGCGTTAAAATTCTAACATATAAATATGTTAGAATCTTAACGCAATATTACTATGTTTACCTTTTGATGCCCATCATCGTTATTATTTAGTTCAGCAACTGCAACTGGCAACCAGATTTTCAAGCAAATCCATGTAAGTTTTTTTGCGCTTTATCTTGATGTCAGAGGTATCAAGTGAAGTACAGATTTCTTGTAACATGTGAACAGAGAATTTCGAAAGTTTTCTTTGGCTTGTTAATTCACATATATTATGCCTTTCGAACATTATTGGGTGCTTTAATCCTATCGTGTCCATCAAGGTTATCGACAATTCCTGGATTTCTTTTTCCTTTTCCGTTTCGAAATCGATTTTGTTGATATCGTCATCGTCGTCGTCATCGTCATCATCATCATCATCATCATCATCTTCATCGTCATCACCATCACTATCGTCATGCCGTCATCATAATCTTCATCTTCGGCTGCGTTTTTTCTCCTCTTTTTCGCCAAGCGCGAGAAAAAGCTTGCGATCTGCTGTTGTGTTAGAAAGTCGTTCTTGTTAAAAAGACGTGAACCGTCGCTGTGTCTGGCCGATCTCATTGCTCTTGATACATCAGCTGGATCGGCTTTTTAGCCTGTTTGTTCACCAGCATCAAACAGACCAACTAGATATTTTTTCTGCATATCAGAAAAACGCGTTTTCTTAGCAGTGGATTTTAGGGCCCAGCCCATCTGGAGTTCAGGGCCAATATCATATTGTGGCAAATCGTCGCTTTGTCTTGATTCTGGGTTTTTACTGGCTCCTTCTTCAAGTTTGGTTGCATACAACTTCATTGCCCTGTCATAAAGTGTTTCATGTTCTAGTGCGTATGTATGGTTTTCACAATCCAAATGTTTTTCTAGGGAAGAGTACCTTTGGAATGACTTAATGCAGCCTTCTTCGGGACAATAAAACAATTTGCTGGAGGTGTCAGGTCTTTCCTCACTGCTTTCTTCGCTTTCATTTTCGACGTCACTTTCGGCGTCATGTTCTTCATTCAATTTCTTTGGTTGTACCCTTGCTTTCACTGTAATGAATGACACTTGATTCGAGTCAGCGGTTTCCTTGTTATGTATTAGCTTTGGTACTGTTGAGGGCAGACGAAAGTTCTTCAAAGGCAGGTCTTTTCCTGGACCAGTATCGTATGCCTTCCACACTGCCATGGACTCGCTTTTATACTCTATGTTGTTGATGTGGCTAATACCCTTCCATTTCCCCGCTGTAACGCCCTCACGGCTAGCCTGTAAAGCACACACTATAACTTTCACTCCAGGAATGCCTCCAAAAGACTCGATTGCTGCCTTCATTTGCTCTGGATTCTCGATAATCTTTCCCTGAATTCAAACATTTATTCATGTGATTTTTAATATGAGCTGCCTTGCGGTCACACGCTCCTTTTCCCCCTTGAGGGTCTGAAAAATCGATACGTAGGATTTTGATCCCAGTTGCTTTCGCTATCATTGGTAAAGAAAGCAGAGTTAATAGAGCGAATCCGTATATCGCACTTTTCCATGCTAATGAGTTCTGCTAATATTCAAATGAGCTGAATGGAGCTCAAACAACGGAAAGTAAATAATGCTAAGTTCGCCGTACTCGCAAAAACAAGACTTGACAAACTAAACAAATGTAAAACGTAAGGGAAAGTAGACTGAGAATTTAATTTCTGTTATGCAAAGTCAAATGTCCTCGCAGGAATTTAACAAACGTAACAGTTCAAGAGATTATTTAAAAACTCGATGATTAAAAACTCGCTTTGTTAGCATACATTTCTACGAGATTTAACGTTTGGGAATAAGTTAGTGCGAGTATTTTAACGCATTTGCAAGGATATATATCTGGTTCGCGCCACTAGTACCGTCCACAAAGCTTATTTGAATATTAGCAGAACTCATTAGCATGTTGAAGTGCGATATACGAATTTGCTCTAATGCAGAGTGATAACACCCTGCATTGCAAAGGTATATAACTGTAGTGCTTTGCTTTCGATCTTTCCTATCAAATCCACATATTCCGCCAACAATCGATTTAAATGAGCAGCAAATCTCCATTATATTTCTACACTTTGTACACAAGCAACGCAAAAACAATCTAAATGGATTTTATTGCAATCCGTCTTTTAAACATGTCAATTTCATGGGCGCGCGTGACACGCTAATTGGTGCCAGACATTTGTCTAGGTTCTTTTGTTGTTCTTTTGACACGGTTTTGTTGTATAAATCCAAAAGGAAAAGTACCGAAAAAATATATAAAACCAAGTCTTCCTAAATTTCAAGCTTTAATCAACAATGAAATTTGGCAGTTTATAACCAATATTTTGCATGTTTTGATAAAATAACCGTGTTATGATTTTGAGGCCACAGACGTACTAATTTGATGCTTGGGTTTATAGTCCCCGGGGTTAGTCGTTGAATTTTGAGCAAAATGAATTCATAGTGTGTGTTCACTGATTCAAAATCCTTTCAGAATGATTCCAGGAACTTCTAGTTTTTCGTAAAAAATGATTCTCTTCTTATAAAGTCAACATGAAGCCGCTTGAATGCTAAATAAGTACACAATATGTAAATTGATTGGTCTCGCCGACAGATCAAAACTTCGGTTTTCTTACAACTTCCAGGTCGTGATGCGGCGCGCAAAATAATTTCCCCAAGAAAATTTTACATGATTCGTAGAGATCACTATTTCAACTTTAGCTCGGGTTGTTTTTTTGGCAAAAAAGTTTCGTCGCACATGGAAAAAATCCTCATTATTTTTACCCTACTTTAAGAGAGGTTTTGTATGTGCTCCAAAAATAAATTGAGTAAAAATTGTAAAATTAAAGCAAAATTTCTGAAACTCTGCCAATTGCTTCTTAAGATACCAGTTAACTACTCTTTAATGTCATTACAGCGCTAGCATTATTCATATGGTCGCGAGAAGCTGTTAAAGTTGATGTAAATTTTCCGCCGAAAATTAGCAAATTTAGTCGAAAATCTTTAACTTCGATTTTCTCGAAAACTAAGCGGTATTTTACCAAACCAACTACACAGTTGTTTTCCTTACATCATGGCCTATCTAAGTTTAAAATATGAGCGAAATCGATTTTTTGACTCTTGCCACCCGATGTTTGGTTTTTGCTGACATGCCCTCTTAAAATGTTTTTTGATCGTTCGCTCGAATTACATTATTCAATCCTTAATAACTCATCTAAAATGTATTCGATTCCTCTAAAAATCAAAAACCAAATTGATATTGCTCTACTCTGCCTAGGGCAGCGGGTTTAAAATGTCTGCCTTGTATATTTGGAATTTTATCACCCCGTCAATATGGAACCTTTCCATGTTTGAACCAAGTTCACACACACAAGATACAATACTTTCTGCATCGATTCAACATGAAGTGACTATTTGAATGGTAAAATATTTTTTGATTTGAGTGTTGACTTTAATAACTTGTCGACCATTCCTTCCTTCGGCCTCAAAACCACTTTTATACGCGCTACAACATCTAAAGAACTCAGGGCAAGGTGACTGGAGATCACAAACAATATAAAGATATGCCAAAAAGGAACCCGAAGTCTGCTCATCGACACGTGAAACCCGACACCCTATATTTGTACCTGATCACTTCAAGCATAATTCGTACTTTCAAACTTTAATAACTTCTTTTGAATTCATCCAATTTCATTTCGAAATCCTCAAATATCTCCAAATTCACCTTATAGATTTTGATGAAACGGCGCCCAGAGCAAGACAAACACTCAAGGTATAGGCAGAATAAAGCATTTCCCTAGAAAATGCGATCGAGGGATAAAATTCGATTCCGAGTTAAAACAGGTGTGACGTCATTACCACGTAAAATGCAATCCGATCTCCTCGAAAAAAATGTCATTTTGAAATTTAGTCTATATGTAACATAATGTTGTAGTGAATATGAATCAATCTCTTTAGGCATATGAAGTTCAAAGTTGGAAAGTGCGCATGCAAAATTATTGGGTCGAGTCACCTTAAAGTTTGTTATTTCTTGCGCAGTAAAATGGCTTTCGAATTTTAAAAGAAGCGGTCGCACTTTATTTTAGGGTAATTTAGCATAATGATTCGAACATCAAAGACGACGGCGCCTCACGGCGCGAGCGCATTTTTTCCTCCTCCTCCTCCTCATCATCATTATGGTATCTCTATTTTTCCCTCTGTCATTAATCAATTATTATTGATTAATTGATTAATTTCTTGAAAGCCTAAGTTTTATCTTATTCTTATTATTAGGATTAATTCAAAAGAAAAAATACAATATGTTATGTTACAAAAAAATAATATGTTCTTGAAAACGGCCAACAGTCTAACGAAGAGCGATTTCTCTTTCGGCCTAGTAAACTATTACAGAAGCTATTTTGATTTCACCTCCATAATATACCTTGTTTGTGGATATAGACATGCACATCCACAAAAGTGAACTACACGACGTGCGTTAAAGTTAGAGGGAAAACATCGGAAATAACGTCGTCGGTATCTTCAAGTGTGAGGATTTTAGAAAAAATTTAACTGAGTTCGTATGTATAGGTGTATAGTTTGTATGAAAAATACTAGTAGCGTATTTCCTAGTAAAACTCTAGTTTCATACACTTCAGCTAACACCATGGCTTACATTTTACTTTTAGGGCAGCTACAGCCATGGCCGAAAAAGGTAACCCTAGCTCGTATACCGGAAGACTGAAAGACACGATTAAGAAAAATGAAAGAAGGATAAATCACTTGGAAGAAGAGGTAAGAAAATTACAAGAAAAACTGGAAGACCATGAGGAAAATTGTCAACCGAAAATCAAGGAACTGGAGGAAGAAATAGAAAGACTGAAAGAAAAAAACAGAAAGTTGGAGACGGAAATCAGAGATTTAAAAGAAAGCAACACTTTCCTTGAAAATGAAACGGAGTCTATTAAACAAACAAATGGAGATTTGATAAAGCAATTGAAAGAACATGATGAAAAACTCAAGACATTTGAGCTTTCTGAAGATGAATTGATCATAAGGCAACTTTGTTCAAGTGTCCAGGAAAACCTCTTGAGATTTGTACTGCAGGGATATTTTGATGAAATTCAGAACAAAAGCATTAAGGATATGGGAAATTATATAAGAACGCAAATTACAGGTAAGAACGAAAAAAAAAAAGCACACTCAAGATGGAGGGAATTAAAAAAGGAGATCAAGTGGGATGACTTTTTGATAAGACAGCTAAAACCGATCAAAGACAGTGGGAACGATACTGCTCACCCATTCTTGACAGAAGAGAAGATAGAGGAAGCGAAAATGAACATGAAAGAGAAGAAGAAGTTAAGTAAAAATATGGTCAAGGCAGTAGACCAACTAAAAGACATATGGAAACAAAGCAGCAAACTATTGCATGGGTAAGTATTTTAAAAACCCACAAAAAAATTTTCTATGCATGTTTGTATTCATGGTTCTGACTCCCCTAAGTTATCGCTGCTATGTCCCAGAAGCGTAAGAATTTAGATAAAAAATCCCAGAATCTGGAACTCTGATCGCGGAAACTTGGTAGTAATTTGTTAGTTTGTCTTACACGCTTCAGTTGTCGGTCCGATTCTTCGTCAGAATATGTCGGAAAGCAAATCGTGCGCGTACTTTAGTGCGCTGATTCAAGCACGATTTAAATTTAAAAATCGGGCCGACATGAGGAAATATGTGACAGTGCTATGGATGTTGTGAATCGGGCTGATTCAATTTTTTTTTCGAATCGGGCTTGAATCGGACTCTAAACTACACGCACGATTTGCTTCCCGATGTTGTCGATGAATGATGAATTGATGAAGAGGAATCGGGCAGACAAATCGCAACTTGTATTTAGTCTTTGCAATACAATGAAAAGATGGGAACAAATCAGGCCTTTTAATGTTTGTAGTATTCTTGAAAACTGAGAGGGAAAATTCATGTAATTGTTTGTGAGACATTATAATTTTAATATGATTTAATGATGATTTAATAAGATTTGTTCTATGCAAGATCACCGAGTGGCTTAGTAGTGCCCAAACGGACATAGCCGCGGAGGTTCACTGAATGGAGGCCTGCAGAAAATAGGATCTCTCAGAACTGATTTTAAAATATTTTCTGGTGTGAAACCCCCATCCAAAATCAGAACATTCTTAGTCAGAGACAACCATATTCTATTCTGTTTTCTATGCCTCATTACAACCATAACGTTTTTTTTTTTAAATCCTAGACCCAGAACAAGGTCTGCAGGTAATCAAGATCAAAGTGGTCTAAAGAATCCGTCCACCTATGCAAGCAAGGCCTCTGAAAGTTCATTCATTTCCGGAATACGGATGCCATTTACCTGATGGTGTTGCATGAATACGAACATTTTTACCTTACAAACAAGGTATTTTTGGAATGATATTTCCTTTTATGACTGAAAAAAAACAACACAGTTTTTACTTGTCTTTTTGGAAAACTATGTACGTTATCTTTGTGATAATGATAAAATTGAGTTGAATTACAAAAAAGAAAGAAAAAAAGAAAGCTAATAGCGAAGGATTTTTTTTTTTTTTTTACAAACGTTTCGAGACATGCCCTTCATTGCAAATTATTCACCATCATTTTTCGCACGCACACATTTTTCGCACGCCCCGGCGATCTGTTTTTCAAAAACTAACAAAATCTGTTTCTGCAGATTCAGTTGAACATTTTACAATAAGAATCGAAGACACACACGTCTCGGAACGTTTTGTAAAATTCATCTTTTTACGCTTTTTATTACAAAATACAACTCAATTTTACAATTTTTACTTCATTCTTACTTAAGCACCTGACCTTGATTCTAGGAATTTCGCACAATTTTTTACTTTACATTTAATTTAAGTTATTCGTATGTTTGAAATGATATTTCGATTGGGAAAAAAGCAACACATTTTTAAGAATTTAAAAATTTTACTGTTAAAGTTCTGCAAATTAATAAATGTATATATATCCCAATAAGGTTGACTACATCAAATATATACAAACATGAGCATGTAAAATAGTTAGATCTTTACAGTGGCTTGGTTTAGGACCACGTAAAATGCGAATCATATATCTCGTCTGATTTCGAGACGCTAAACTAGACACAGAGGGCCACAAGTTTATTATTTGCTACTGCCAAATGTCACCCTCTTTAAAGAAATTTGTGAAATGAATTCTATTTTCAGCTTATATTTACATTTATCCAACACCATAGAAAATACTGCCACTCAGATAGCAGGAAAGCCGTTGTATATTCGTCGGTATTTCACTCGTCCTTCCCATCATGCACACTGCGCGTTGAATCTACACATTTGTATTTTCTATGGTGTGGTTATATAATGGTTATACAATGGTTTCTTGTGGCATACCGTGGATATCCCACTCGTCACTTGTATTTTCTTTGTATACACACTCGCCTGAAGGCTTGTGTGTATACTAGAAACTACAAGTGACTCGTGGGATATATATGTATAGGATATTACATGGTCGCGCGGAGATAAGAATTTTATCTTCGAGTGTTCAAATGATCTCTCACGAGTGAGCGCAGCGCATTTTATTATATGAAATATTCAATGAAAAATAATGGAGAATTTGCTGAGCAAAAAGTCGAAATTTGACACCACCAGTGTTGATATAAATCGCATCCCCACTGGCCACTGGTGGGAGTGGGGATATCAATTTTATCATTTTGATGTTACTCAATATCACACTCTATTTCATATAATAATCCACGGTATCCACTCGAAACCATTGTATAACTAGTATATATATATATATATAGGTATATATGTTTTTTTATCGTACACGAAGGGTGTTTTCCAGGAAAACCGGTAACTGATATCGGTTGGAATACAAATGGTACTGTCACTTTTTCGGAACTTCCAACCGAAAAAAAAGTGGAACGCCTTACAAGCTTGTCCAGCCATTCTGGTTGGTACGAACCAACTGGAATTGTCTGAACCATTTGAAGAATTTCTCGGAATTTCCCAGGCCCAGTTCCTATTTCGCGTGTTTACAACGAAAACTTTCAAGATGGCGAGCCATCAGGTGTATTCTTGTCCGTTCTTGTCTCTGTTTCATAAACCAGTTTTCCTGGACAAATTGAAAACACCCATAAAGAACTCTCGAGTAATTGCAACTAGCTGATGGCAGGTTTACACCTACATTTTATATTGAACTTTAATTTACATGTATTTTTTTAGCATGGCTTTGGTCGCCTGAATTAAAAGTATATAAGATCAAGATTGTGTAAATAGAACAAAATTACAATCGCAAAAATAAAGCATGCAGTAATTATAAAGTTTATTTTGCATCCTGTTATATTATTTTATTCTTATTTGCGGAGTCTAAACGTTTGTACGCAAAAGGTTGTAGGAATACAAGAAGTCTGCACAGTGCTAGCGCAAGCTATTGGGAATTAGTTACAAGGGTGGTGTAGAGGTATGTAGCGACTTCACCTCGCAGCCTTCAATCTGAGGAATCCTTTATACGTTCGATTCATGCACTCAGATCACGTGAAAAACAATTGGATTTTTCAAGCCCCCTTGTATGGCTCCCTGTGCCTTGGCCAACAAGAAAGATGGGAGACAACGGGCCATGGGCGCAACCAAAACACGACTCAATCCTTTTTCGTCTAACATTATATTACCTGAAACTTAAAACTTACTAGCTTGAAAACATACCACATGTTCAAAGTTGATTTTACTCTTTAATTTAGGGCCGTATCTTATGATCAGCAAGAGTAATTCAAGATTTTGTTCAACTTGTCCTTCCCTTTCCCGCGAAAGGCAATCATAAGGGAATGCAAACAGAATGCAACTAATTTCCCTGGTTCAATATCGACTGCAAAACTAGCTTTTTGTGAACGTTTCCAATAGCGTTTCAATTTTGGACGAGTATTTTTGAGGTACAAAAGGGGAAACTTGGACTTTTTCACTGACATTCTTGCAGGGCTCCATGTGCTCTACCGAAACAGAAAGATGGCAGACAAGGCGAAATCTAGAGCTAGAAGCGCCATGCAACAAATCACGGCTAGTAATCCTCTTCCATCTCGCATGATATCATCAAACTATTAGAAATTTTATAAACTTTTTAATTTACGGATGTAACTGATGTACAGCAAGAGCAATTTAAGATTTTAATTGTTCGACTAGTCCTTCCTTTACCTGCGAGACAGGCAATTATAAGGAATGTATGGGCAGCAAACAGGAATTTTGGCCATATTTTCCCGGTTCGAAATTGAACCCAAAACTGGATGTTCTTGACCGTTTTCAATAGCGCTTTCATTCTGCCCTTTTGAAGTGCATCTTGGTTTCTTGGTCTCACAAAATGAATTGCTGTATATTCGTAGAAAATGAACATCTTTATTCTCTCACTAAAACTCTCCTCACGAATTCATCTTGAAAAAGGTGCTCATGCAGTGAAAACTCACGCATGCACAAAGGTTTTTTTCTCTAGTGTCTCTGAACACTACGAGAATAACATTGTCAGAAAAATGAAATGACTTTTTTTCATTTTTTTAATAATATTTAAACAGTTTGCCCATGCAATTCAGCATAGCTGGTTTAAATGGGGACCTGTATAACTAAATCTAATAACAATACAACAACATTAAATACAAATAATGGTAACACAAGACGAAAAGGAGAAACGAAAAGAAAGGGGAATTGGGAAAAACGTCGACCAAAAGCAGTTTTTAAATTTTAATCAAAGTTTGTCTCAAGTCGATGAAAAATTTCGCTGAGGAATTTTGAAGCATATTGGTATAGCCGTAAGATCTTCCAGCTTCTATAATACTTACTTTTATATAATATAAGCATTAGACTAGACTGCAAAATACGTCCTACGAATTGGTTGCTATACTTTACAGTGGTTAGCATTTAGAGCAGCTGTTTCAGGGCGAAGACTGTAGCTGGAACTTGTGATTAGTGGCAGTTTTCGAGATAAGGTTCAAGTAAAACTTTCACTGGTATTTCTTTCGGGTTCTATCATAATTTGCAATATATAATGATACGAATTCCAGTCTTAAGCTCAGATCATATTACATATATAACTTTTCTTATATTTTTACATGACTCAGTAAATATTCTAGTTTATATCCCCCATCCATATATAGCAAGCGGAAGTAAATCCATTATAATTACAAGCATTACAAACACTCAGATGGGTGGACTAGGGATTCATTTGAAAAGGTTTAAGGCACAGAAATGATTTGGATTGATATTTTGTGAAATAATTTGAAATCCAAGTTGTTTCCTTAATTCTTTGTTACAAGATCATTGAATTCTAAACAACTCAACCCACTCACGACGGAAGTCAATATTATCCTCTCCCTTCCCCTAGTGGATCGCCACTTTTGCTACCTTTTGTGAAATTCTTGGAAAAATATGACGATACAGCTGTCACGCGGAACTCGGTTCGGTTAGATTATTTTTAATCAAGCTCCCAAAAAATTCTGAAAATGACGAATAGCCAACAACTGGATCTTGGTAATACGGCAAGAAATATGTCTCCTGAGGAACAGGCAATCGGTCTTTTCACTACCAGCTTGCTAGCACAACCAGTAGTGAACTTAGAGATTAGGAGGCATGCAGGAGACATCAGTGAGCTGAAAGAACAACTCGAACAAAAAGACGCCGAGATAGTTGAGCTCCGAAAAAAAGTAAAGAAACTCGAAGAGAACAACAATATCTTCTCATAAAACTAGAAGCAAAAGACGACGAAGTAAAGATTTTAAAGGAACGTATACAAACGCTCGAAGAGGAGAAGAAAACTCTTCAAGAGCAATTGGCTTCCGTTCAATTCAAGTTGAAAGAAATCGAAGAAGACGTGAAGAAGCTTCGAAAATTGAGGGAAGTCGACGAAGAAAAGTCCTCAAAAATGGACGAAGAATTAAAAAAGATCCACTACACTTTGAATGGTGTCAAAGACGATTTAGCGGCGACTAAATCTGAGAATGAAGGGCTTAAGAAGCAGGTTCGCCAACAGTCTCGCTACGTGGCTGGTGCTCCGATGTTAATGCCTGTTGAAGCAAGTGAAGACTCGAAGGCTTTGACAAATCTAGGAGAAATGTGCTGGCAGATACAAGCCGGGTTCTACAAGAAAATCCTTCCCGACTTTTTCACTCCCATAAGGAATTGTAGCATTGCAACTCTGAAAAAAGATATCGAGAAGCTTTCTAAGACAGAGGACGACAAAAACCAAGCTCTTAAACGATGGGAAGACCTCAAAGCCACGCTAGAATTGAAGGAAGAAGATCTAGAAGAATCTCTTGATGCTCTACAGAATATTTATAACCGAAGCTTCAACACAAATCCACCAAAGCTAAGTGAGAAAATCCTTAAAAAATCGGCTGAATCATTAGAAAGTCAAAAAATTTTGAAGGGATGGATTTCGCTTGAGCGAGTCAACGGTCTGATAGACATTTGGAAAAACCTAGTATTCTGTGGTAAAAAAGCCTGAACAATATAAATATTGAAGCAAGATTTGAATTTAAACTTTGCTACGTAGTTAGAAAATTGCAGCATTTTGCTAGGACATTTGATGAAAAAGAAGCGGGAAAATCGCTCCATTATCTGCTAGAGAAAAGACTTTTTATCATAATGATTATGCATGTTACAGACACTGAATGTCTGATAGTTTTAATAATACCAAGAACTATATCATGAACACAAAAGTTTCTAATTTGATATATCTTTAACTAGAACTACATAGAAATGCCTTAAATTGTTATTAAACTCTTTTCTAGCTAGAATCCCTAAATATTGTACTCAGAAACGTGGACGTTTTATGCGCGGGAAAATACAAAATCATCTGCATATATAAATATATACATGTTCTGTAACTTATAGATTTTGTTTACCAAAGTTCATCTGACTGGCGAGTAACACAAGAATAACACTCGCGGTGTTATCATGTTTAACCAAAAAAAAAATTATATTTTTAATTATAACTCTTAGTATTCTAGAAATCCTATTGAAATTTAGCCTGTGCTCTAAAATACTTTTTTTCTGTTATCAATATTCTTTTTACAAGGAAAAGAAAAACTTTGTGGGAGCACTTGTCAAATAAATACAACTCTGCAGAATAGAAGGCGCTGACTAATCATAATATTTGAAAACATCAGTTAAAGGGTAACCTTTATTGTGGAAAGAAAAGACAACATCAGAATAATGATTGTATTTCAAAGGTTCATTTCTGCAAGCCAGGCGGATGCCAAATCTTGATAGGAACTCAAGATACTGCGATTCGCAAATGAAAATCGATCACACTTCATCAACCCATCAACCGAAAATAGGAACATTCGCCATCTTGAACGGAGTCTCTCGTTTCAGCACTTTTATAGCTATATTTTAGTTTAAAGAAATGAATAAATAAATAACTAAATTTATTGAAATACGTTTTGCTGGCATGTCGAAATTGACTAAAACGAAGTTTAAAATAAAAGAAAAAATCCTTAAAATGGAAACCAAGCCATTTGCTTCGGATCTGTTTTCATCGTTTTCATTGGTTCTTGATTTCATCATTTCATCACAGTTATTGTGAGTAATTGCGTCCATGAGGACCTTCTTACCCTGCGGAGCTTATTTCGCAGAAGAACTTCAGCTCGTTTAGATTTTGCGTGAGCTGGGTGACAGCAGTTGTTTCCGAGCGCGCGCTCTATCTCAGCTTGACGGTTACGCTCGAGCAAATAAAAACAAGAGAAAAATACGGAGCCAAACGAGCGTTATTATTATTATTAGTATTAGTATTATTATTATTAAACTATTATTATTAGCATTATTGTTATTATTATTGTAATGATGATGATGATGATGATGATGATGATGACGACGATGATGATGATGATGATGATGATGATGATGATGACGATGATGGTGGTGGTGGTGGTGATGATGATGGTGATGATGATGATGATGATGATAATGATGATGTACCAGCCTTATGCGGTTAGATTGTAGCATATATTGCAGATCGACGCTATATAAATATTGTTATCAGTATAGCAACCTTGGAAGGACACTCGTAAAATTTAATCTGTCTGATCACGTCTGTTTGGTATTGACCGTTGCGTGCGTGGGTAATTTTCAGACTCTGGACCATATGTCACAAGTGATGTTTTGAAAGCTTCAAGACCCTTTAGGTTAGTGCAATTTTAGAACAGTTTTAAAACATTAATCAACGAATTGTACGCGTGTACACGACCGTTCTTAATACATTTTTTAAAACAGCTTCTTATTAATTATGGATTGTACGAGAAAGATGTGCGAATTTTCATTTATAATACAATCACCAAAATACATCAGTTATGCATTTGAGTAATCCCGTTGTTTTTGAAGATCACCGACTCATTTGCACCGACTCATTTTGTGTATGTTTCCATAGCAACTTAATAGGTTCCATGAAACACGCAGTACAATTAAATTAAATTAATATGTATCTAGAATAGTTATGACTGAAATATCATAACAAGAGTGTGAAAAATTTCATAAAAAGTTTATGTTCGGTTTCATTATATCTACGGAATTATCTTCAAGATCGAGCCTGGAAGAAAGATCGGTAGAAAGATCGAAGTATACTAATATATGTAGGTGAATACGGACGTACTGCTGCGAAGAATAGGAACCTGAAAAGACTGAAATTTAATTTAAATGAAGCTAGTGACGCACATCAATATTAGTATAGGTAATAATATGGTTTCTCGTTCAATTTGGGATTCAAAGAGCTCTTTGAAAAACATACGAGTGCGAATTATCCCAAATTGAACGAGAAACCATATTATTACTTGTTAATAATATACATGTAAAACCTTACAAACTTTACCATCCGACATTGAAAATCTCAAGAAAAAGTGATAGTTCCTCAAGAGTTATACGTTATCTGCACAACTTTGGACTCTACTTCAAAAACAACACTGGATTTTGTCAGATCTTTTTGAACTTCTTTTCCACATCTACAACAAAGCAAACCTCACATCCTTGGTAAGTTTTATAGTTTTGTTATTTGAAGGATTGTTTAGGAACCTTTTTATTTCATTCCTAAGTGAAACCAGACTGTTTTCGGGCCGTAGTTTCGTTGCTTTTCGTTCCACTGACTGGCTGGAAGATGCTTCGGCGAAAAATCTTTTCGGCAAATTTCCAATTACTCTAGCATTTCGCAAGGTATTTCCTCGACTTTTACGTCTTTTACTCCTTTTTAGAGCACTATTCTAGTTGAAAAGTGTAGGTCTTTGGTTTAAATTTGACAGGGAGTTTTGGTTTAAGCTTATAACAATTTTCTCAAGCGTATTTGTAAACAAGAAAGCCTAGTCAGCAATGTTAGACAATGCTGCGAATTTCAACCTTGAGCAGGCGCTCTACAGGTATATTTTGTGCCTCTTTTGTCTTTTTATTTAAAAAAAACAAACTTTGTTGAATGAAAATTGACTACGAAAGATTAAAACAATTTTGAAAATCAGAAATTGCTCATTTTGTGCAGATTTTGGAGTTAAAATGTAGTAGAGAAACTTTCATTTGTGAGCTGTCAATCACAAACCATGTCTTTACCGGTGAAATAGAGCATAGGTTTTTGGAGTGAATTAGCCAATGAGAGCACGCGTACTATCTATGCTATATTATAAAAGCCAATCAAATTTGAGTAATTTTTTCATGTATATTATTATTTCTTTTATAACAGCTTGTTCTGTAGAGGAGGTAATTGCCTCTTGAATCTAACGACGTAATAACTAAAGATTTCTTAGTTCCGATTCTGGTAAGTTACATTTTACATTTTAAAAGTTTAAGAACTTTTTTGGGAGCTTTTTATCGTTAACTCACTACTTCTTTAAGGTATCAGGATATGATTAGGACCCCTCTACGCGCTACCTCAAATTTCGCACGGGCTTTATAATATTTTACCATAAGAGTATACATTTTCTGAAAGCTAGATAAATGTAGTTTCAATATAAATAGTTTCATTATTAGTAATATTATTTAATATCATTAATAGTTATTAATAGTTTTATTATTCTCGACTTCGTCTCGGGTTTTCACTGATCTGCTCTCGAATTCTCCCAAACGCGTAGCCTCGGTTTTCACCAGGCTATGAAGGCACGGAGAAAATGTTTTATTTCTTAAATAATATTTAGATATAGGTACTGCCTAAAAGCGGAGCTCCCATAAATAGTATATATAGTGCTAAAAACGTGACAATTGTGTAACACGGCATACAGCGTTACCACTTCGTTTGATTTTACCAGAATCCAGGAGGAAAAACTAAAAGAAAACCATTATTTTAGGCGTTCAAAAGCATTAGAAATTTGGAAATTAATAGGTACGAGTAATGTCTTGAAAGTTCTTGTAATTGCACGAGCCTTTAGGCGAGCCTTTAGGCGAGTGCAATTAAAGAACTTTCAAAACATTACGAGTGTCTATTAATCAGTCCCAAATTATACAAGAAGGTCGTGCGATTTTTTATTTATAGTTCACTCAACAAAATTTTATAAAAAATGCGAAGCGAAGGCATTGATCCATCTTCATTGCATTTACTATAACCGACCCTTCTCCAAGAAAGCTAATTCAAGAACAGCATAGAAAGTGTTAACGTTGCTGTAAAACCTTTTTAGATTAGTATTTTATGTATGATTTCAACTACAAAATACTAGAAAATAATTTTATATTTCAAGTAAAAGCCATTTTAATGCATGTTTACAACTATTGAATGATAGTACTGACAGCTAAACAGCGAATCAAGAAGCGACTTTTCTTTGAAAACGTACTGTGTGAAAACTAAGCGAAAGTTGAGAGTTCACAGTTCGCTAAAATAAGTTTTTTCCTCTTAGCATTTGGTAATAACTGCAAAAAACACAATTTCAAAAATACTTTCTTTTAAAACAAGTTAGCTGGACAACATCAAAAGGGATAAAAGCGACAAATATGTCGTTCAAGTTAAAATGAGTTTTGAAGTACAGCTTGCCGTGAACGAGTCGCCAGTGATCAGACCATAACTAGACAAATTCAAGACCTAATAAATCATGTTTTGTAGTAGAAAGTCGTTTTTTCTTTCTAGTTTTCGCCAAAAAATTTGAGTTGGAGTTTTGAATGTTCTCGTTTTAATAGCTGTTGCCTTATGTGTTCTTCTCGAAAAATAAATTCAACACCACAACTACAATAATTGTACAATATGTAAAAAACAGCTAACAATAGTTTTAAAGCAAATTTCTTTCCGTTCAGCGAAAAAACACAGCGAGTAGAGGTTCGTTTTTTGTTGCTGCCGCAGCGGAGCGAGCCTGAAGCGAGCGAAGCAAGGTAGCGATCCTAATTCAGACAATAGGTAAAAGGCAGGAGAAATCGAGATCAGCACTTGACCCACAATGCAGCTCGTCGACAGTCTAGAACAATACATTTCTTTGTTGTCGCCATCCCAGAATGCACCGGCTTACTTGTACCGCCATGCAGTTCGGGCGCTGACTATAAATGTTCGGAAACTCGTGGTCTTCGTTCCCTTTGTTTCAAGGTATGTAGTTTGTATTGTTCTTGCAAGTATTACTTCGCTCTGTTGTATTTTCGAACACAAATACCGATATTTATCTAAACTAAAATATTTCTTTCTTCACTTCTAGCCCTTCGTGTTGCCAAGCCACTGAAAGAGGTAAGCCTTTGTCTTTACAGAATTAGTTCGGCACAGTTTGTGTCACCCACGCGCTTGAAGTGCGAAGTAGACCTACGCCAAAGCTTTATCTCGCGCTCTGTTGTATTTCCGAACTAAAATACTGATATTTATGTAAAGTATTTCTTTCATCAGTATAACAATTTCGTTTTTCCAAGTGATTGAAAGATGTAAGCCTTTATCTTTACAGAATTAGTTCGGCACAGTTTGTGTGACGCACGTGCTCGAAGTGCGAATTAGACCTACGCCAAAACTTTATCTCGCGCTCTGTTGTATTTTCAACAAATTAGCAATATTTCTTAACCATATATCTTTCTTATCTTTAGCTTTATCTGAACGACTCATCGGACGACGAAAGCCAAGCCTTCATGGGTTTAGTGTGTCAACTCAAGCTATAAAATTCCTGTTCCAGTTATTAAATAGATTTTCCCGTTATTACGGGAGTTTTTTAAAGAAACAATGTAAACAACTGTTTCTAAATAAAATTCAATTTGATGTAAATCCGTATGTCTTTGTATCTTATGTACTACACTGAAAGAACACTGAAATGATAAGTACTGTTGCGGTTAAAATAATATTAAGGCAGCACTCTCCAACTTTTAGTTAGGCTAGTTTTAAAATAGTTAAGATCAAATCTTACCAGCAAACTGTCGAGTAGTTGTAGAGAGACGAATTCAGCTATTTATCACGAGTTAATTGATCCTAAGTTGTCCATCCAGTCTTGAAATAATAAAATCTTCAGATAATTCACCATTCAAAGAAAATAGCAGCAAAATTCTTCAAACTACAGGAAGGAATAATATCCATAGCACACTGCGATTCGCAAATGAAAATCGACCAGACTTTATCAACCGAAAATAGGAACATTCGCCATCTTGAACGGAGTCTCTCGTTTCAGCACTTTTATAGCTATATTTTAGTTTAAAAAAATGAATAAATAAATAGCTAAGTTTATTGAAATACGTTTTGCTGGCATGTCGAAATTGACTAAAACGAAGTTTAAAAAGAAAGAAAAAATCCTTAAAATGGAAGCCAAGCCATTTGCTTCGGTTCTGTTTTCATCGTTTTCATTGGTTCTTGATTTCATCATTTCTTCACAGTTATTGTGAGTAATTGTGTTCATGAGGCCCTTCTTTCCCTGCGGAGCTTATTTCGCAGAAGAACTTCAGCTCGTTTAGATTTTGCGTGAGCTGGGTGACGAGCGTTATTATTATTATTATTATTATTATTATTATTATTATTATCCAGCCTTATGCGGTTAGATTGTAGCAGATATTGCAGATCGACGCTATATGATTATTGTTATCAGTATAGCAACCTTGGAAGGACACTCGTAAAATTTAATCTCGGAATCAAGAAAGTAATCTGTCTGATCACGTCTGTTTGGTATTGACCGTTGCGTGCGTGAGTAATTTTCAGACTCTGGACCATATGTTACAAGTGATGTTTTGAAAGCTCCAAGACCCTTTAGGTTAGTGCAATTTTAGAACAGTTTTAAAACATTGATCAACGAATCGTACGCGTGTACACGACCGTTCTTAAGACATTTTTAAAACAGCACCTATTAATTATGGATTGTACGAGAAAGGTGTGCGAATTTTCATTTATAATACAATCACCAAAATACATCAGTTTTGCATTTGAGTAATCCCGTTGTTTTTGAAGATCACCGACTCATTTGCACCGACTCATTTTGTGTATGTTTCCATAGCAACTTAATAGGTTCCATGAAACACGCAGTACAATTAAATTAAATTAATATGTATCTAGAATAGTTATGACTGAAATATCATAACAAGAGTGTGAAAAATTTCATAAAAAGTTTATGTTCGGTTTCATTATATCTACGGAATTATCTTCAAGATCGAGCCTGGAAGAAAGATCGGTAGAAAGATCGAAGTATACTAATATATGTAGGTGAATACGGACGTACTGCTGCGAAGAATAGGAACCTGAAAAGACTGAAATTTAATTTAAATTAAGCTAGTGACGCACATCAATATTAGTATAGGTAATAATATGGTTTCTCGTTCAATTTGGGATTAATTTGCACGAGTGTGTTTTTCAAAGAGCTCTTTGAAAAACACACGAGTGCGAATTATCGCAAATTGAACGAGAAACCATATTATTACTTGTTAATAATATACATGAAAAAACTTACAAACTTTACCGTCCGACATTGAAAATCTCAAGAAAAAACTCTGAGCGCGCGCTCAATGACGTGAGATAGCGTCAGCAGCGCGCGCTCTTCAACTGAAACCGACAAAAAAATATTCAAAACAAAAAAAATCACCAACTTTTTCGTCGTTTTCACCGATCTTCCGCGAACGTAAAATGCATAGTCTTGATGCTTAATAATGTTATCAAGAGCAGAATCAAAAACAATTTAGTTTCAAGACCGTTTTCAGAAAATGTAATTTGCACTGTGTTACACTTTTTTGCACTGTGATTTCTTAGCTCCGATTCGGGTAAGTTACATTTTACATTTTAAAAGTTTAAGAACTTTTTTGGGAGCTTTTTATCGTTAACTCACTACTTCTTTAAGGTATCAGGATATGATTAGGACCCCTCTACGCGCTACCTCAAATTTCGCACGGGCTTTATAATATTTTACCATAAAAGTATACATTTTCTGAAAGCTAGATCAATGTAGTTTCAATATTGATAGTTTTATTATTAGTAATAATATTTAATAATATTAATAGTTATTAATAGTTTTATTATTCTCGAGCAGGTGATCTGCTCTCGAATTCTCTCAAACGCGTAGCCTCGGTTTTCACCAGGCTATGAAGGCACGGAGAAAATGTTTTATTTCATAAGCCGAGCTCCCATAAATAGTATTTATAAAATAACTTTGACATTACGTGCGCTCTGATTTACCCATATATCCCACTGTAAAGGAAATGGAGTCCATCCTGGGCCGGAATCGCGGCTTGGAAAGAGCAACACTCTGTCTGAGCCCTTCTTTCCCAATAACAGCCGATCCACGGCAAAGGCTTGAAGCGTTGCCCACCAGAAGGGTCTAGGCCGAATGTCTGGAGCAACTAGTGTAAATGCGCCATGAAAACCTTGATCTAAGATGAAACGAAGGAGAGTGCCGATGAGCACAAATGGCGGGAAAACGTAAAAATTGTAATTCCTAGGTAGAACCTGAGCGAAAGCATTGATGCCCTCTGATTTTGGAGTAGGCCAAGGCGTGTAGTGTGGAAGAGGTTTCCCACTTCTATCCGTCTGACAGTTACTGTCCAAGGACATCAAATCAAACGAATGCGGCCCAAAACACAGCTCTACATGTGACCATGCTTCAGGGGTTAGCTTGCAGTCTGCGTAGGAGTATCTCCTTGAGAATGCATCTGCTGGTTTATCCTTAGATGGGACGTACAACGTTTGGAAACTGAAGTTCCACTCCCGCCGGCAACGGAGGATCTCCTTGAAAACGGTATTAACAGCAGAACGTTTACAACCGTTGTTGTGTAATACACCTTTCAGGACTCGGTTGTCGGCGATATGGACGTCTACCCGTGAATTTGAGATACGATCCTTAAATGCCACAAGAGCATTCAAAAGGGCATGTCTGAGCTTCCAATAGATGGATGTCGTCACCCAAATCGGGTGGCCAGTAATCACTAGATTGAAAGGTCTGTCCCTCTAGCCCTTGGTGCAGCGTAACTCTCCATGCACTTTGTGAAGCCTCGGAAAACAATGAAACTGATACGTGCTGCTCTGGACGCCAAGTCAAGCAATCCGTCCACGTGTCTAGAAAATGCCAATGTGCAATTTCATTACGCAAATTCCCCTCGACGCAAGGGACAGGCTTAAAAAGAACGGGTGAGTCGTGAGATTGCTTTAAAGGTCTCGCGGATATAGAGTTTAAGACCTGGAATGGCTAAACTGAAAGAAATTACCTTCCCTGAAAACCACTGAACAGTCTTGATGTCAATGAAAGGAGAGGACAAAATGTCTTCTCTCAGAGTGTTGAACTTTTGGCGCTTATCTTCTGGGACCAGAAAGGCTTGGCGACTAGAGTCGCACACAAATCCCAAATAACGTACGACTGTGGATGGGGTATATTGGGATTTGCTTAGACCAATAAAATACCCGGCCTCGATGAGGACATAGCACCTGATATGTGCTGCCGCTTCTGACAACGTGCGGCTGGCGGGCAAACCAGCTACTATATCTTCGGGTCGAATAAGTTGCCCACTTGGCGGTCGTCAATATATTGTGAGACCGGAACACCCAATGAACGTGCCGCGTCTGAAACAGCTAATCCCAATTTGTGGTAGATGAAAAGCCAGCCAGCTAAACGCAAGCGTACGAAACACACACAAAAAAACCACCATGGAACTCAACGCCAAAATAGAAGCACGTGCTGGTAGCCACTTTTGTCGTCAAAACACGTTTGAAAATGACCTTGCAGCACATAACGAGGGAGGTCTGGGAGGTGATCTAATAAAAATGGGAGGTCTTTAATCCATTAATTGAGAAATCACTCGTCATGGCAAAAGCGCGGCTTCGAAGGCTCTACAGTTAGGGGAAGAACTAGACGAGGGGAAGTTGTTTCAGTCGCCTTTCCCCACACCGCGAGGACTGCAGCGGATACCCAATCCACAATGGTGTTTACAATGAACCCTTCAAAGTGCGCACAACTCCTGGAATTACGTAGTTTGATGGAGGGTTGGTGCGGTGAATCATAAAACGTTCCCTTAAAAGTTCCTTGAAGAGCTTGGAAAAAACAGTCAGCTCGAACACTTTCCCGTAGGATTCCCGTCCAGTCTATCTGAGAATGACTATAACCACTCAAAAGGTTTTCCTTAAAATAACGAGAATCACGAAAACGAAGATGATTTAAAGATGCCAGCGCAGGAGAGCGAACAACCATTTCCAGTGAAGGGAGAGGGCCAATGAAGGGCGATGTCCCCTGGGTAATATCACAAACAGGAACTTCATCGAGAGATGTACCTGCTGGTAGCCACTTTTGTCGTCAAAACACGTTTGAAAATGACTTTGCAGCACATAACGAGGGAGGTCTTGGAGGTGATCTAATGAAATGTTGAGCTGTAGAAATGTCTTCGTAAAATGTACTGGTGTCCTGGCGTCGCTTTGGGAATAAAGATTAATAGTCGTTTACTGAAGCGAAAACATGCATCATACATATTCTCCTATCGTCACCGGTGGCACACTATATCACAAGAATAAACTCCTTCACCGATGGAAATACTCTCGACTCCTGCAAATTCGGTACCAACGAAAACTTCCCTTAACCCGTGGTACGGCGTTTAACTGGAACATGCTTGATAGCTTTCACCGTGGTATGCAGACTACGCCCAAAGTGTAAGTATAGCAAAAATACAAAAAAACATTCCTAAGAACAAAAACCCGATATAACAACCTTGATGGAATGTGCAAGGCCTAACTTCGCATGACCGATTTAGCGCAAACAAAGACGAAAACACCGTGAATAAAGCGAACTTGAGTTTGAGTAACAGAAGACTACGTTTAACCCAAATAATATTTAGAAATCTTACCTCACCAACAGCTCCAGCAATCTGACCTGGAGCATCTTCGCCACCCGGATGTCGTTGTCCTTGGTCCCGTGGTGGGAGAGCACCCACTGGAGCGGGGTCGTCAGCTGGTGGAGGTTGTTGGTCATGTTGTGCTGGATCATCTGCCGCTACATGTTGAATATCTTGTGGCTGTTCAGGGGCAGGAGGAGGAGGAAGGTTATTATCAGCCATACTGCTGGTGGCGGTGATCCTTCGACCAAACGTTTTTCCTTGCACGGAGTCTGATCTGCTGAAGTGGCCACGCTGCTGGCTGGGGGCGTATATATGTATACGTCAGGGCCACAAAGGATATTGGCTGTTGAATGCATGCGTGATCCCGCCGGAATTTGGGGGGTTATGCAATTTCTAGCGATGAGCCCATTAATTATTGCAGCGAAAATAGGAATATCCGTTTGTGCTCTCTAGCCTTCCGATTGGTCCCCGATATGCACCAATCAAAATTCAGGATTTTCGATCCGAAAGAATGTTGTCACGTCGCTGTGTTTTCTCTTTTCTTTCTTTGAGAAATTAAACGTTCAATCTTTTGAAATACTCATATATTTCTGTACAATTTGATTAGACCTTTAAAAAATCTAAATGCAGCTCAAGTTTTTTCACCGATAAAATATTCTTAACGATGCGAAAAACGCCGCTTTCGTGGAGTCTCCCACGTAAATTCGTAAACAGCGTATCAATCGCACGTTAGTATTTGAAATTAAGAATCAATGTAGTTTCCTATGTGCTTTCCTTTTCAGTCGAAGCTTTATAAATATATAGATAGATACGGGACACGATCTACGAATGATTTTAGGCGACCAAACAATACTACGGGGGGAAAAAGACAAAAAAACTAGATCAATGTATTTGTGCAAACTTTGCTAAAATAACAAGTTCATTGGTGAACAATATGCCTTTTAAAAACCAAACAACACATAGTGAGCTGTACGGGATCTTTCTTCAATTTTTGCAAAATCTAAGTTAAATATTCCCGAGAGAAACATCGATCTATATTCAAATGAATTAATAATGGTAATAGAACTGAATTGAGTGCAATTTGGGCTGAAATCGCAAGAGTGATTACAAAATTGCACGACCGCGCAGCGGGAGTGCAATTTGTTAATCACGAGTGTGATTTCTGCCCAAAATTGCAAGACACTCAGTTCTATTACCTATTAATCATTTTCATTTTGAAACTTAATATATTAAAATACTCAACAGTTATGTGTAGCTTCAAAAGTGATTGTTTGACAAAATGATGCAATTAATGATTCAAAATAGTGCAATTAATGCTTAAATCGCACACTTTGTAGCCAATCAGATTGCAGGATTTGTTAATGATTTCAAAATGGATATGATAAACAAAAATACCACAACAGCGTTAAATATTATTGTTCCTAACCGTAGAAGTGCAAGCAGATGTTTTCCTTGCATGATTTTCCTGACTGTAAATAAAACTTTGATCTTTATCGTCTCAAAAGCGAAAAGCAAAAACAAGATGAAGAACCCAATTGTGTGTAAGGTTCAAACTGTCTATCACACAAGATCCAGACGATTTAAAAACAGATTTTCCTTGTGGTACTATAACCAATTTGATCACATTTTATGTAAAAATCAGATTCAAGTCTGGTTCATAGATTCATATTTATTTCTAAGCTTTGTACACTATATGTTGACAATTTTCAAAATATTTCACAGCGTGATGCCTCGAGATGAAATCCAAGAGCTTAAGGAAAGGGTAGCGTCTTTGGAGGAAGAGTTAAGAGTAAGTCGCATCAAAGAAAAGAGCAATGAAGATAAGATCAAATCTTTAGAAAAGGAAATACAAGACATGAAAGTAAAAATCGAGGAGTTAGAAAAAGAAAATGAAAGTCTTTTCATTATTGCGGAAATTGGTTCAACCACACAGAGAAACATGTGTGAGTACGTCCTGGGAAAATACTTTGAGAATTGGCCTTACTACAAGTTTAAGAAAATTAACAACTACATCAGAAGATTTGTGCCACCAGCAGATCAAGAGTCAGCAAGACAGCGGCTAAAGGAATTGAACGACAAGATTTCTTGGGACGAAGATGTGGTGGATAGTCTTAAAAAATTGAAACAAACAAGAAATAGCAGAGCTCATCCTAAGCTAAGCAGGGAAAACATCCAACAAGCTACAGATTTTTTGAGAAAAAAGGGAGAGCTGGATGAGAAAGACGTCGACAACATAAAATTTCTAAAAGAACAATGGGAAACCTCCGAAGCTTTGTTAAGGTAAGTTTGATGATTATGTATTAATACTTTCAATTATGGAAATCAAAATGGCCGGCTATGATTTGCATTGCCAAAAACAAGTAACACAAACCCTGACCATACATGCCGTGGCCAGGATTTTTGTCACTTCTCTGTTGTTACCCATGCGGCCGGTTACGTATAGCTTGCGACAATGATTTTTTTGCAGTAAAACTGAACGCGCTTTTTGTTTTGTTTTCAGCCTTGTTGCTGATATCATAACTAAAGTCTCCTTTTTTATGACAATTATCTTACAGGACAAGCCCCGCAGAGGGTCAAAAGCAAGGCGATCCAAGGAATCGGTCTACCACAGGACAAAAACATGCTACGTATACACGCAAAGCCGCTGGTGGACTTGTGAATCCTCGTCCTCATAAAAGGGCTAGAAAGGGCCAGTGAGTTCCTTTTTTGTTCTTGATCTATTTTCTATTTGTTTCCAATGTGTTCATGTTGTTAATATCATATGGCTAAAGTCCCTTTATCAATGACAATTATTATAAGTAATAGCATGACTTGAGGGTGATTAGTGATTAAATGTCCCCGAAAGCCGAGGGAGGTTTTGTTGAAGTCCCGACGCCGAAGGCGGAGGGACTTTAACTAAACCTCCCGAGGCTTGAGGGGACATTTAATCACTAATCACCCGAAATTTCATGCTATTAGTTTGTAATATTATGATTACCAAGGAATAAAACTGCTCTTAGGAAATATGTTAGCTTTCGTACGATGCATAAATTACAAAGTTTTACAAAGCTGTTGATATGCGGCATACTTAAGGGAATTCGCCTTTGTTAAATGCGACAATGGCGAATTGAACCAGCATTCATTCATTCGTGTTGCTTTATTCTAATTCACTTTGGTTGGCCTAGAGCGGTATTAATGAAGTGTTTTGAAACCGTCTTGATTACGTCACAAATAGTAAGAAAAATTCTCGGCTAGTCAACGTATGCGCAAAGATTATTCAATGGATCCCACAAGTGCTGGGGTGTTCAATAGTGTGTAGTCCAGAGTCATTGCGCAAAATTTTCGATTGGGTAAATGCTACCCAGCCATGGTCCCGGTGATTGTCATATGAGGGACCATGCCTCATGGATAGTGATGAGGGATATTTAGACTAAATATCCCTCATGATTATATTCATGAGGGATATTTAGTCTAAATATCCCTCATGATTATATTCATGAGGGATATTTAGTCTAAATATCCCTCATGATTATATTCATGAGGGATATTTAGTCTAAATATCCCTCATCACTATTCATCCAGGGGGATGTTAGTCCTTAAACATCCCTCTGGAAACAATGGATCCCGAGGTAATCATGATATTATCTTAATTATAGCACAAGCTCCTCTGAGAGACAGCAAGATCAACACGGTCAAAAGTATTTGTCTACCAAGGGACAAACGCATGGCACCAATGCAATGAAGGCTGATGGAGATCTTCACATTCCCACAAAAGGATAGACTGCCGACCAGTAACTCACTTCCCTGCGGTCACGGCGTATTTACCATTTTTAACAGTGCACACTTTTATAAGAAAACATCTTTTCATAAACGAGATGTTCTTTTCATTTTACTAGAAAGGAAAAAGATTTGCACCGGCCAGGGAGGTGGGAAGGAGATGGAGATGAAACTGAATAAATTAGCGCGTTTTCACACCTTGATGTTCCGTACGCTTCATCGATCATCACATTTCAGAAACTTGCTTTAACAATACGGAAACCATAGAAACAACAAGCAACGATTGACCAGACAAGATGGCTGACAACGTGTTTGACTCTGATCTCGAAGATTTTAACTTTGATGTGTTCAATCGCAACATCTCTTTTCGAAGAGGTGGCTCTTAGCCAATCACAATGCTCCATTTTCGATGATTTATTCAGTTTCATCTCCATCTCCCTCTCACCTCCCTGGCCGGCCTAGAATGAAAGCACACATTATGGCAAACAACGCCTTTTGTACCAAGGTTTTTATGAAAATTGAATCCTTTTTAATTTTTAGGCAACAAGTCAAAAAACTTGTTTTTAATAACTAGTTTTATTTCATACGTCATCTTTATAGGATCTGTAAATTTCATGAGGTTTTTGTAAGGTTCATATTTTATATAACACTAATATTGTTATTTTTTTATTTAGAGCTTGTTTTATATGTAACTGGGCTTTAGTAGCAATCCACTCGTAAAACTTAGATAGATAAAGGGCTATCACTACAATCTTGGACAAAATTGTTGTTACATTGCCCTTTTCATGGTACTTTTGAGTGGTTTTTCTTCAGCCCCACTCCCCCTGAACAGTGTTGTTCTGGTACCTCAGCTTCCGATAAAGCTCTTTTTATTGTTTTATTCAACCAATCACAGTGCCGATAAAAAAATGGTTCCAGCCAGAGCCTCTAGACTCTTCCACGGTCCCCCGCTCGGCCGCTGCACTCTCACGCTAAGGGACTGTAATGGTAGAATGGTAGCGTTTCTCTGATTGGCTGATATATGTACTGTTTTAAGCTCCGCTCTCATTGGTTGACCAGTGAGTCCTTCCTATTTTGAAATATATTTACTGTTTATTACAGTACTAGTATTTTTACTACGGAAAGCACGATGGATTGTTGTCAAAAGAAAGTTTTTGTTAAAGCTAACACGTCATCATTGGTAAATGTAAGCAGATACAATGGTGGGTCCAAGATTCTTGAACCCAGAAGCCCATTCGGCATTGTACCGTTACAGTCCCATAGCGTGGAGAGTGCAGCGGCCGATCGGGGAACTGTGGAAGAGTCTACCATATACTCTTGTTTCTCAGTGCTGACCAAAAGGAATGTGTTCTCTGGGGACAAAATTAGTTTCGTAGCCCCTTAAGATGCAACATTAGATAGGGGGGGGGGGGGGGGGACACTTGGGAAATACAAAGTTATAAATGAGGTATGAAGTATTTTTTCTGGAATTGCGTTTTTTTTTTTGTTTGAAATAGACCTCATCGGCTTAGGGTAATGTTATCTCATTTCGGACCACGTGTCATTCTTTTAAGAAAAAGATTCTTTGTTTGAGTTGTATCCATATTCATGTATCTTCTCATGCGCAACCGTTAAACAATGAAATGATACTCTGGGGAATGACACGTGGTCTGAAATGGGACAACATTACACCCTAGCCGATGAGGTCTATTGCGGTTTTTGGTTTTTGTAACAACTAATTTTGTCCAAGATTCAGTGTAGTATTCATGAGTACAGTCCAGATCTTATTACAGCTTATTAGAATGTAGCCGCATACTTTTGGACTTTTTATAGATAAAGAAATGATGTAAAGCAATCAGCCGGATTCCTTGTGGTTTTATGGTCTGATCTATTATTATCTTATTGCAAATATTATGGATATGAATTGTACACTTTTATTACAGTTTTATTCAATAGTTTAGGTGGATTACATGTAATAAGCAATTATTGGACGAGATTGAGCAAAATTTCGTGATTTGTTAGTGCCGAGCAAGCAATTATTTGCCGATGCCGAAGGCAGAGGCAAATAATTGCTTGCAAGACACTAACAAATCTCGATATTTTGCGATAACTGAGTTCAATAATTGTTTTATCATTCAAATTATTTTTTCTAATCTTTGAGGGGCAGTGCGAGTCAAACAATAACAAAGAAGTCAGCTCATTTTTTCAGGGAAGCGAGCCATTGTCAAATGTAGCGTGAGCAAACCGTTATTTGCAGTAAGATGGCTCTGCATCGTAATGCGCATGAGCAGACCGTTATTTGTAGGCAGTTATTTGCAGTTCTCTTGGCCAATCAAAATGACGGAAAAAATAATTTGAATGATAAACCAGTATATTATAGCATTATTTGCATTGCATTGTATTGCATTGTGGGATACTTTTAAATCACTTGCAATAAAAACTGAAATGCTATAAATAAAATCAAAGACATAGCAATAAATACCTTAATCATTTGTTTAAACTGAAATGCAAACACAAAGAGCAAAATAGAAAAAAGTAAACAAAGTTTATTCGCATCACATAAGTTTAACTGACAACGATTTGGTGCCCATCACTGTTTTCATCTACAATGTTGAATGAAACATCAACATTTTTTTTTGAAAAAAAAAAAAATTATATCATAACTTTGTTAAGAGAAGTTTTCAGCACGCTGCCTTTTACGCAGATATTTTTTTTAGATATTTTTACGCCGATTTTATGAGGCCACAATTTGCATTTGTGAACTTTGAAAATAATGACCTTCGTAGATATTTTTTTCGGATCTTAAATCGCCAAATGTTCTAAAATGAATACAAGAGAAATGTCTATTCTTTTGATGAAAAATACCGACAAAAATATAGATAAGTGATTTAGCTGTACGATGCGCTTATTTTTACACTAAATTCCGTGATCTCGGCGGTTATTTTTTTTCGATGCGTAGGGCCGAAATCGAGTTTTGTAAATTTCTCAGAAACAAAGTAATTTTTTTCAAAACCAAAAACACCAGGATGTATTTCATGCTAAGGGCTATCAATAAACAAAATGTGAGCAAAATCGATTTTTTGACTTGTGCCAATGTTTGGTTGATTTTTACGAAAAGTCGCTCTTAATTCTGTTGCACAACTGTCTAATAATATGTCATCATTTCTCCTAAGTAAGCTTAAAAAGTCAGGTTTGTCTGCTAAAGTTAGTGCTAATTCATCAGTCTGTAAGTTTTTAAGTGCGTGGTAAGCACGTTTCATCGAACTAAGGGGTCATATGACGACACATTAGTGTGAGAGGGTGGGAATGACGTTTGTTCTAAAGATACACAATTTTTCGGATTTAGTCTTATCAATAGGAATTTGGAATCTTAAGGCTTTGTTCAAGAAAAGAAATAGAATACTAAACAAGCTTTTATTTTGAAAGTGAATAAAATCAGTTTGGCAAAATTTCAAATCCCCACTCCTCCCCCCATGAAATATTTCTTGTTTATACTGGAATTTCTTGGAACCGACACGCTTTGTTGCGGGGAGACTCGAGTTCTTAGAACTGCTCTCGGTCAACAAGACGGAAATTGTAGTATTGTAGACGTTTATTTAGTTTTTTAGTTTTGATTTTTTGCCTTAGTTTAGTATGAGTGCCTTGAGCAAGCATCAAGAAGGCGTGATTGCCGGTCGACCAGATGAAGAACAACTTATAGGGATTGAAATTGCGAGAGAGATTATGATGCATCAAAGTATTCAAGGTGGCATGAACGTAAGACATATCAGGTATGATATCCATGAATTGAGGGAACAACTTCAAGAAAAGGACTTGTAATTGGACAAGCTTCGAAAGAAAGTAAAAGACCTGGAAGACAAAAACAACAGTCTTTCCATCAAGCTTGAAGCCAAGGACGATGAAGTCAAAAACTTGAAAGAACGGATAAAAACGCTAGAAGATGACAAGAAATCCCTTGAGCAAGAATTGGCTTCCGTTCAGTACAAGCTGAAGACCGTTGAAGATGATGTGAAGAAACTCGCCAAGAGTCTCGAGAATCTGATGAGGAAAAATACTTGAAACTGGAAGAAAAGTTCAAAACGATCCAGTACACATTGAAGACCTCAAAGTCACGCTAGAGTTGAAGGAAGAAGTCCTGGAAGAATCTCTTGATGCTCTACAGAATACTTACAACCGAAGCTTCAACACAGATCCACCAAAGCTAAGTGTAAATGTTCTAAAAGAATCGGCTGAAACATTGGAAAGGCAAAAAAAATTGAAGGGATGGATTTCCCTTGAGCGAATCAACGGTCTGATTGACCTTTGGAAAAGCGTAGTGTTCTGTGGTGAAAAAGCCTGAACAATAATGTTGATGGAATATTTGAAAACTTTGCTACGTAGTTAGAACTTGGAAACCTTTTAGAATTATCCATGAAAACTCAATCATTTTGGTTTTGGGAATTTAATGTCAAAAAGAAGCGGTAAAGATCGCTCCTTAACTGCTAGTGATACAATTTTCTATTTTTATGCGTCAAGAAATATTACACTAGGAATGTCTGATATTTGAATGCCATGAATTTTATCATGAACACAAACAGTTTCTGGCTTGCTATATGATCACTAACTAGAACTACATAGAAATGCCTTAAATTGTTACATCTTTGTAAGCCAGAATCCCGAAATATCGGTATTCAGAAACGGTGAAGTTTTATACGCGGGAAAATGAAATTCTACATATTTTCTGTAACTTATACAGTAGGCTAGATTTTGTTTACTTTACCAAAGTTCGTCTTGCCCGAGTAACCTTTCGTGTCGGTTGGACATAACTGGTGTTATTTTTAACTATACTTCCTAGTGTTCTAGGAATTCTATTGAGATTTAACTTGTACTCTAAAATTAGTGATGATGCTTTATTCTTTTATTAATGTTTTTTTTTAAAAGGAAAAGAAAAACTAGTTGGGGGCACTTGTGAAATAAATGCAACTCTGCAGACTATAGAAGGCGCTAACTACCTTCTTATAGGAAATAAAACAAGAGCTCCTCGAAATTAAAGTATTGGAAATTAGAGCGACTTAAATTAACGCGAATTTAAAGCAAATATGCTTCAGATATATTGCCATGATATCCCGTTGACTAAGGTTAAGGTGAATTTTGTTATTTGTGACCAAGAACTTTTTTGATTATTTTTGATTATTTTTGGAAATGAAAAAGTGACTATGATAACCATTTCGGTTTGAAAACAGATGGATTAATTAGAAGTTCCATTATTATGTTTTTCTTCAGGCGAGTTTTTGATTGTTTTTCAAGATTACTATATTTAAGACGAACTTTTTAATTACTTCAGTGGAAATGAAAAAAGGAGATAAAAAGCACCCACTGTGAAACCTGATTGGAATGGGATTGGGGACATCAATTTTATCATTTTGATGTCACTCAATATCACACTCTATTTCATATAATAAAAAATAGTATTATTCACGTTCACATAAATTGACGGATTTTTCATTTCACAACATCAGTAAATGCTAAGCGGAAGGCACATATCGATCGCCTCCACTACAACTCAGGGGGGAAAAGCAACTGCCTAGTGCTATTTCAGAGAACATTTTTTTCCCTTCAGTAGAAGCATCATTTGTATAGGTAATAGCATGGTTTGTTCGTGATGTTTGGCATAAATACCACGAGTGATATTTCAAAATTATTGTAATTGAAATTACTACAATTTTGAAATATCATGAGTTGTATTTATGCCAAATATCACGAACAAACCATGCTATTATTTGTTTATCATATGGCCTGAGAAATTTACTGAAAAATCTGTATAAGTTTGTTTGTTCATCGTTTGAGCGGCCGCTTCACACGTACGGGGCACAAGATTTGATAAGCTTAAGCTTAAATAATAAAAAGAAACAACCAAAAGTGTGACTTAAAGCCTTTTTCTAAAATAATTATATAAAAAGCTAAAGCTGAGCTAAAAACAGCATATTCTAGTCATTTTAAGGAAGTTCGAGTAGATAATTTACAATTCTGACTTATCTGCTTGTCTTGACTTGAGACTCGTTGTTCTAAATATTAAGCTTTCTAAAACAGAAGACGACAAAACCCAAGCTCTTAAACGATGGGAAGACCTCAAAGCCATGCTACAGTTGAAGGAAGAAGATCTGGAAGAAGCTCTTGATGCTTTACAGAATACTTACAACCGAAGCTTCTACACAGATCCACCAAAGCTAAGTGTAAATGTTCTAAAAGAATCGGCTGAAACATTGGAAAGGCAAAAAAAATTGAAGGGATGGATTTCCCATGAGCGAGTCAACGGTCTGATAGACCTTTGGAAAAGCCTAGTGTTCTGTGGTAAAAAAAAGCCTGAACAGTAATGTTGATGGAATATTTGAAAACTTTGCTACGTAGTTAGAGCTTATAATAAAAACATTTTAGAGTTTTCCATGAAAAGTCAATCATTTTGGTTTTGGGAATTTAATGCCAAAAAGAAGCGGTAAAGATCGCTCCTTAACTGCTAGTGATACAGTTTATTTTTATGCATCAAGAAATATTACACTACCAATGTCTGATAGTTGAATACCATGAACTTTATCATGAACACAAACAGTTTTTGGCTGGCCATATGATCACTAACTAGAACTACATAAAAATGTCTTAAATTGTTACATCTTTGTAAGCCAGAAACCCGAAATATCGGTATTCAGAAACGCTGAATTTTTGTGGCGGGAAAATTAAAAGTCTACATATTTTCTGTAACTTATACAGTAGACTAGGTTTTGTTTAATTTACCAAAGTAGATCTTACTTGAGTAACCTTTCGTGTCGGTTGGACATAAATGGTGTTATTTCTAACTATACTTCCTAGTGTTCTAGGAATTCTATTGAGATTTAACTTGTACTCTAAAATTAGTGATGATGCTTTATTCTTTTATTAATGTTTTTTTTTAAAAGGAAAAGAAAAACTAGTTGGGGGCACTTGTGAAATAAATGCAACTCTGCAGACTATAGAAGGCGCTGACTACCTTATTATAGGAAATAAAACAAGAGCTCCTCGAAATTAAAGTATTGGAAATTAGAGTGACTTAAATTAACGCGAATTTAAGGGAAATATGCTTCCAAATGAAGAAAATTTAGTACGCTCTACTGAGAAGCGTAGTAAAGGGGACTATTGTAAATTTAAGTTTTTGAATATTTCTTGAAAGTGGCAACTTTGCAGTCCTGGCTAGAATGCTGATTGATTACAAACGTTTTCTCCAAGGTGACAAATGGTATCCAAACAGAAGACAATAACAGAACTAAACGAATTCAAGGTTTGATTTGATTCATCTGCAAGTCTACAGATATATTGCCATGATATCCAGTTGACTAAGGTCGAGGTGAATTTTGTTATCTAGGACCAAAAACTTTTTTGATTATTTTTGATTATTTTTGGAAATGAAAAAGTGACTATGATAACCATTTCGGTTTGAAAACAAATGGATTAATTAGAAGTTCCATTATTATGTTTTTCTTCAGGCGAGTTTTTAATTGTTTTTCAAGATTACTATATTTAAGACGAACTTTTTAATTACTTCAGTGGAAATGAAAAAAGGAGATAAAAAGCACCCACTGTGAAACCTGATTGGAATGGGATTGGGGACATCAATTTTATCATTTTGATGTCACTCAATATCACACTCTATTTCATATAATAAAAAATAGTATTATTCACGTTCACATAAATTGACGGATTTTTCATTTCACAACATCAGTAAATGCTAAGCGGAAGGCACATATCGATCGCCTCCACTACAACTCAGGGGGGAAAAGCAACTGCCTAGTGCTATTTCAGAGAACATTTTTTTCCCTTCAGTAGAAGCATCATTTGTATAGGTAATAGCATGGTTTGTTCGTGATGTTTGGCATAAATACCACGAGTGATATTTCAAAATTATTGTAATTGAAATTACTACAATTTTGAAATATCATGAGTTGTATTTATGCCAAATATCACGAACAAACCATGCTATTATTTGTTTATCATATGGCCTGAGAAATTTACTGAAAAATCTGTATAAGTTTGTTTGTTCATCGTTTGAGCGGCCGCTTCACACGTACGGGGCACAAGATTTGATAAGCTTAAGCTTAAATAATAAAAAGAAACAACCAAAAGTGTGACTTAAAGCCTTTTTCTAAAATAATTATATAAAAAGCTAAAGCTGAGCTAAAAACAGCATATTCTAGTCATTTTAAGGAAGTTCGAGTAGATAATTTACAATTCTGACTTATCTGCTTGTCTTGACTTGAGACTCGTTGTTCTAAATATTAAGCTTTCTAAAACAGAAGACGACAAAACCCAAGCTCTTAAACGATGGGAAGACCTCAAAGCCATGCTACAGTTGAAGGAAGAAGATCTGGAAGAAGCTCTTGATGCTTTACAGAATACTTACAACCGAAGCTTCTACACAGATCCACCAAAGCTAAGTGTAAATGTTCTAAAAGAATCGGCTGAAACATTGGAAAGGCAAAAAAAATTGAAGGGATGGATTTCCCATGAGCGAGTCAACGGTCTGATAGACCTTTGGAAAAGCCTAGTGTTCTGTGGTAAAAAAAAGCCTGAACAGTAATGTTGATGGAATATTTGAAAACTTTGCTACGTAGTTAGAGCTTATAATAAAAACATTTTAGAGTTTTCCATGAAAAGTCAATCATTTTGGTTTTGGGAATTTAATGCCAAAAAGAAGCGGTAAAGATCGCTCCTTAACTGCTAGTGATACAGTTTATTTTTATGCATCAAGAAATATTACACTACCAATGTCTGATAGTTGAATACCATGAACTTTATCATGAACACAAACAGTTTTTGGCTGGCCATATGATCACTAACTAGAACTACATAAAAATGTCTTAAATTGTTACATCTTTGTAAGCCAGAAACCCGAAATATCGGTATTCAGAAACGCTGAATTTTTGTGGCGGGAAAATTAAAAGTCTACATATTTTCTGTAACTTATACAGTAGACTAGGTTTTGTTTAATTTACCAAAGTAGATCTTACTTGAGTAACCTTTCGTGTCGGTTGGACATAAATGGTGTTATTTCTAACTATACTTCCTAGTGTTCTAGGAATTCTATTGAGATTTAACTTGTACTCTAAAATTAGTGATGATGCTTTATTCTTTTATTAATGTTTTTTTTTAAAAGGAAAAGAAAAACTAGTTGGGGGCACTTGTGAAATAAATGCAACTCTGCAGACTATAGAAGGCGCTGACTACCTTATTATAGGAAATAAAACAAGAGCTCCTCGAAATTAAAGTATTGGAAATTAGAGTGACTTAAATTAACGCGAATTTAAGGGAAATATGCTTCCAAATGAAGAAAATTTAGTACGCTCTACTGAGAAGCGTAGTAAAGGGGACTATTGTAAATTTAAGTTTTTGAATATTTCTTGAAAGTGGCAACTTTGCAGTCCTGGCTAGAATGCTGATTGATTACAAACGTTTTCTCCAAGGTGACAAATGGTATCCAAACAGAAGACAATAACAGAACTAAACGAATTCAAGGTTTGATTTGATTCATCTGCAAGTCTACAGATATATTGCCATGATATCCAGTTGACTAAGGTCGAGGTGAATTTTGTTATCTAGGACCAAAAACTTTTTTGATTATTTTTGATTATTTTTGGAAATGAAAAAGTGACTATGATAACCATTTCGGTTTGAAAACAAATGGATTAATTAGAAGTTCCATTATTATGTTTTTCTTCAGGCGAGTTTTTAATTGTTTTTCAAGATTACTATATTTAAGACGAACTTTTTAATTACTTCAGTGGAAATGAAAAAAGGAGATAAAAAGCACCCACTGTGAAACCTGATTGGAATGGGATTGGGGACATCAATTTTATCATTTTGATGTCACTCAATATCACACTCTATTTCATATAATAAAAAATAGTATTATTCACGTTCACATAAATTGACGGATTTTTCATTTCACAACATCAGTAAATGCTAAGCGGAAGGCACATATCGATCGCCTACAACTCAGGGGGAAAAGCAACTGCCTAGTGCTATTTCAGAGAACATTTTTTCCCTTTAGTAGAAGCATCATTTGTATAGGTAATAGCATGGTTTGTTCGTGATGTTTGGCATAAATACCACAAGTGATATTTCAAAATTATTGTAATTGAAATTACTACAATTTTGAAATATCATGAGTTGTATTTATGCCAAATATCACGAACAAACCATGCTATTATTTGTTTATCATATGGCCTAAGAAATTTACTGAAAAATCTGTATAAGTTTGTTTGTTCATCGTTTGAGCGGCCGCTTCACACGTACGGGGCACAAGATTTAATAAGCGTAAGCTTAAATAATAAAAAGAAACAACCAAAAGTGTGACTTAAAGCCTTTTTCTAAAATAATTATATAGAAAGCTAAAGCTGAGCCAAAAACAGCATATTCTAGTCATTTTAAGGAAGTTCGAGTTGATAATTTACAATTCTGACTTATCTGCTTGTCTTGACTTGGGACTCGTTGTAAATATTAAATTTTCAAAGTCTGTTTTTCGCTTCAACGAAGGCAAATCGTTGTTGTTGAGCTATGTGATCTTGAATTTGAAAAATAAAGTTTTCCAGGAATAAACAGCCGTAGGATAACCTTATCTTCATCAGGAGAACTTCAAGAGAAGCATGTTTTTGTGAGTTTTTACTTCGCTGGTTTTCTTCTTTTGCCGAAGAAATCTCCACACGATTTTCAAGTTTCTGGCACAAGAAATCCTTTCTTAAGTCGATTCCATTGATAAAAGCCAACTCTTGAAACGTTCTGTCATACATATACTATTGTTCTTTTAGTGTTCGTTAATGTTTTTGCTTGTAGATTCAAATAATTAGCTTAATATTTAGGGAAATGCCTCTGCCACTTCAAACATGTTCTGGTGGTTGCCATGGCAATTTTGAAATCAAACTCCTCTTAGCCAATCAGATGCAGAAATTTCTTAGGTCATTGAAATTCACTTCTTACTTGAACTGAAAACCAAAGCAACAAGCAGAAACACTCTTTCCTTTTCGTTGGCAACGAACCTGACTGGTAAGTGATCATTGATTTGTAATTCGTGTGTCCCCATCATCATTTCATCTCACTGATCAGTTGTTCTGTATTTCTTCTGTATTATTATTATTATTATTATTATTATTATCATTATTATTATTATTATTATTATTATTAATATTATTATTATTATTATTATTATTATTATTATTATTATTATTATTATTATTATTATTATTATTATTATTATGGAAAACATTATTGCAAAAGTTCCAAAAGCCTAAGCAATGTTGGTTTAAGCTTTGATAAAAGCTACTAAAACTTAAAAAATTATGGAAAAAAATACGAGATGTCTTTTTTGGGCGCTTTTTATCGTTAACTCACTACTTCTTTAATATTCCAATCAAGTTGATGTCAGTATACCAGCTTTTCCTTGTCGAGGAAAAAATGCTCGTGTCAGATGCCGCTTAACAAACGAAACTGCTATTCCAAATAATATGTAATTAAAATTTCTACTTTTGTTCATTGATACTATTTTGGCTTTAGTAATTGCCCGATGATGTCTTTGAAGTAAAGGACGAAATATCACTCCATTTACACCATCTTTTGCATCACTTGTTTAATATAAATTTTAGATTTAAGATGCATTTCGTCGGTTTAAACTTTATTCAGTCTATATTGTTAAATATGATATATTATATAACATAAAATTAAAGCTTCACTTCTGCCAAATAATTGCCCTATGAAATCTTATTATTCAAACTCAACTGAATCCTAAAGAAGACACACCAAGTTGTCGAAACCGTCGATTGGAAAAGATAAAACATCATAAATATCGCAAAGACTTCCCGAAAAACGAACACAGACAATCAAGACAATCAAGACAACCTGCCAAATATAAATTTCAGAAATACCATAAATCTTCTTTCGTTAGTTCGACGCGTGATGATTGATAAAATAAACATGCTCAGTTACGTAATATATCCCACGCGTGACCTTGATCGATGCTTTGTTGTTGTTGTTGATGATGTTTACTCCTATTTGAATGAACAGAGTTTTGGTGATTGACCGAGTTTTAGCTGAATCGACACTGTTTTGGTGATTGACCGAGTTTTTGCTGAATCGACACTGTTTTGGTGATTGACCGAGTTTTTGCTGAATCGACACTGTTTTGGTGATTGACCGAGTTTTTGCTGAATCGACAGAGTTTTGGTGATTGACCGAGTTTTTTGCTGAATCGACAGAGTTTTGGCGATTGACCGAGTTTTTTTGCTGAATCGACAGAGTTTTGGCGATTGACCGAGTTTTTTTTGCTGAATCGACAGAGTTTTTTTGCTGAATCGACAGAGTTTTGGCGATTGACCGAGTTTTTTTTTTAATCGACAGAGTTTTTTTGAATCGACAGAGTTTTTTTTTAATCGACAGAGTTTTTTTGAATCTACAGAGTTTTTTTTTAATCGACAGAGTTTTTTGAATCGACAGAGTTTTTTCTTTTTTTGAATCGACAGAGTTTTTTGAATCGACAGAGTTTTGGCGATTGACCGAGTTTTTTGAATCAACAGAGTTTTTTGAATCGACAGAGTGTTTTTGAATCGACAGAGCTAGGCTTTTGAATCGACAGAGTTTTTTGAATCGACAGAGTTGTTTTTGGATCGCATAGGTTTTTGAATCGACAGACTTAGTTTTGGAGATCGACAGAGTTTTGGTGCCGGATTGACCAATGTTTTGTATGCATGATGATTGACAAAGACATATGGAATGGTTATCTAATGCAATCGATACATAAGTTATACACTTTCAAGAGAAGTAACGCAATTGACAAACAAGAATTGAATTACCATCGAAATAATAATTTTGAACCATTCCGCGCGCCATATAATCTTGAAATTCAATATTTACTTCAGAGGACCATTAGTAATTCTGTCAGTTTTTATTTTTTGTCTTGAATTCAGCTCAGTTCAATTCAATAGGGCTGCGTGGTAATGACGTCAAACTCAGACAAACAAACCGAATTTCTCATCTCCTTAATTACGATTTCTGCCAGATGGTTTTGAATGACAACTTTTTTTGAAAAGCAATGCTTTGTAATGAAAGAGAAATATATGAAATGTGTGTTTCTGTTTTCTTTTTACTGGGTTGCCATGGTAGCAAACCAGTCTTAAAATGAGATCCGTTTTCCGGGCGTCAGGTAGACCATAATTTCACACGTCATGATTGGTCGAGATCTTGTAAACAATGTCCAATGTCCAATGAAGTTGCCACACGACATCGATGTATTTATAGTTTTTAGTGTTGAGTCACCATTAATTCATTCGTTCAGGGTTCGTGAAGTACTAGTTTGTCTGTGGGCATGTTGCATACTATTGTCTTTAGGTTTTTTAACGCTACGCTTAAACTACTTACAAACACACACGCCGTGCGTGGTAGATACACACTAAAAGATGTTATTGAGCGATTTTGGAACGGGTTGGTCCACATACTCAAAGAGGGAAGTCTGAGAATCTATGAGCTATCTTTGAGAATCTATGAGCAAACTACGGTTTGAGAATCGTAGAACTAGACAAACTAGTCAAAATAGACTAAGAGAATCTATAAACTATCTAGCTATGATCAAACTAGATCTAACCAGATCTCAGATACAAAAAAATATACTGAGACAAACTATAGAACGAGAGACAAACTACAAAACGAGTGACAAACAAAGCTTTGATGAAAGCTGACTCCAATAACTTGTAGAAGTCAGACGAGCTGATAGTGATCTAAAAGAAAGCGAACTGCCTTCTTGAAGACTCCTTGTTGAATATTTCCATTTATGAAAATACAGAAAAAAAAAACTGAGGGAAAAACAAATGACCAGTTAAACACATTTTGGCTAAGAGTATTTACATTGACAAAACGTTTGTTTTGCAGCGAACAGTTTCGATACTGAAATAGATATGTTTATTTCATCAGCTAGTCTTGAAAGGTACTCTAGTAGGCCAAGTAGAAATATAATATGCGTTGACAAGTCAGTAACGCAACACTAATGTCTTACTAGAAGTAAAATGTTTTTAATAAAGGGGGACTTTGAACCCAAAAGGAACACTTTGGTAAGAAATAATAGAGTATATAGGATTGGTGAGTAGGCGAGCTCTCTCACAGGCAACCCAGTGAACGCTCCAAGAGCGTCTAGTTAGTATAATACTGAGCTCTGAGTCAAGCATTTATTAAGCGGGCTATTTTTCATACATTTTTAATAGCCCGGCACGCAACCCAATGCGGCACAACAACCGGTTACATACTTATAAATAATTCATTAGAGCGCAACCAATTTAATTCTTTTACGACGTGATCAGGAAATGCTAATTCTAATGTACATATCACTGTCAAACTTGAGTGAAAAATGTGCTGTTTTAAAACGACATTTGTTGCCTTCAGCAGATGTCTTTTCATTTATGATAAAAAAGAATTACATCAGTACAACTTTTACAAATTCAAAATTATTTATCTTTAGCTAAAAACTAAAGAGGCAAAAGCTTTAGTTGGCAAAGTGATCACTTATTTGTCATTCTTGGTTCCCATCATCATTTCATCTTACTGATCAGTTGTTCTTGTGTCCCCATCATCATTTCATTACACTGATCAGTTGTTCTTGTGTCCCCATTATCATTTCATCACACTGATCAGTTGTTCTTGTGTCCCCATCATCATTTCATCTCACTGATCAGTTGTTCTTGTGTCCCCATCATCATTTCATCCCACTGATCAGTTGTTGTGTCACCATCATCATTTCATCTCACTGATCAGTTGTTCTTGTTTCCCCATCATCATTTCATCTCACTGATCAGTTGTTCTTGTGTCCCGATCATCATTTCATCTCACTGATCAGTTGTTCTTGTGTCCCGATCATCATTTCATCTCACTGATCAGTTGTTCTTGTGTCCCCATCATCATTTCATCACACTGATCAGTTGTTCTTGTGTCTCCATCATCGTTTCATCTCACTGATCAGTTGTTCTTGTATCCCCATCATCATTTCATCTCACTGATCAGTTGTTCTTGTGTCTCCATCATCATTTCATCACACTGATCAGTTGTTCTTGTGTCCCCATCATCATTTCATCGCACTGATCAGTTGTTCTTGTGTCCCCATCATCATTTCATCGCACTGATCAGTTGTTCTTGTGTCCCCATCATCATTTCATCGCACTGATCAGTTGTTCTTGTGTCACCATCATCATTTCATCTCACTGATCAGTTGTTCTTGTGTCCTCATCATCATTTCATCTCACTGATCAGTTGTTCTTGTGTCCCCATCATCATTTCATCTCACTGATCAGTTGTTCTTGTGTCCCAATGATCATTTCATCTCACTGATCAGTTGTTCTTGTGTCCCCATCATCATTTCATCTCACTGATCAGTTGTTCTTGTGTCCCAATGATCATTTCATCACACTGATCAGTTGTTCTTGTGTCCCCATCATCATTTCATCACACTGATCAGTTGTTCTTGTGTCCCCATCATCATTTCATCTCACTGATCAGTTGTTCTTGTGTCCCCATCATCATTTCATCACACTGATCAGTTGTTCTTGTGTCCCCATCATCATTTCATCACACTGATCAGTTGTTCTTGTGTCCCCATCATCATTTCATCACACTGATCAGTATTTCTTGTGTCCCCATCATCATTTCATCTCACTGATCAGTTGTTCTTGTGTCGCCATCATCATTTCATCACACTGATCAGTTGTTCTTGTGTCCCCATCATCATTTCATCACACTGATCAGTTGTTCTTGTGTCTCCATCATCATTTCATCACACTGATCATTTGTTCTTGTGTCCTCATCATCATTTCATCTCACTGATCAGTTGTTCTTGTGTCTCCATCATCATTTCATCACACTGATCAGTTGTTCTTGTGTCTCCATCATCATTTCATCCCACTGATCAGTTGTTGTGTCACCATCATCATTTCATCTCACTGATCAGTTGTTCTTGTTTCCCCATCATCATTTCATCTCACTAATCAGTTGTTCTTGTGTCCCGATCATCATTTCATCTCACTGATCAGTTGTTCTTGTGTCCCGATCATCATTTCATCTCACTGATCAGTTGTTCTTGTGTCCTCATCATCATTTCATCTCACTGATCAGTTGTTCTTGTGTCCTCATCATCAATTCATCACACTGATCAGTTGTTCTTGTTTCCCCATCATCATTTCATCACACTGATCAGTTGTTCTTGTGTCCCCATCATCATTTCATCTCACTGATCAGTTGTTCTTGTGTTTCCATCATTATTTCATCACACTGATTAGTAGTTCTTGTGTCCCCATCATTATTTCATCTCACTGATTGCGCGTTTTTACTGTGAAAAGGGTTAACTTCCATGCAATGTGACGACTAAACGAAGTTGGGCGTGACCCTAATCTTTTACTTCTATTAGTATGCTGTACTTTCAGGTGGCAAAATTAATAAAAATTATCTGAGGATGGAATTTTTTGCCCATGAACATCGTTTTAAGGATTTTGATGGAATATAAAACAAACGGATGACACTGTCATATGTCACTTGTTGACATTGTTGGAATTGAACTAAGAGTAACAGCCGATATATTTTGTGTGTGTGTGTGTGTGTGTGTGTGATGTCAATCGTATGGAAAATAGATGGAATTCATGGTCCAAAAACAAAAAGCAGTTTTATTAAGAAGTTTTTTTCTTCTTCTTACATTTACTTTCATGATATGATTTGTTGTCAAAAGCATTAATTATTTCAGGTTAAAGTTAAATCATTGAGACAATTTTTCGTTTTATTTTAGGCGCATTTTTGTGAGCATTTGGACCCGGGCTATAGACCCCTGTCACGTGACGTCAGAGCAGCTCAATTTGGAGGGCAAATCAAAAGAACTTTAATCTCCTGAGAATTGAAACCTATTGTTTTGCCATCCAAATTGAGCTGCATTCCGACGTGCTGCAAGGAGTCTATGCGTTACAACTTTCAGCTTTTTTGAGTATGTGGGACTTTAAAATTATCATGATCAGCATGCAACAACGACGAAATAGCAGAACATATGTTTTGTTACTTTGACGAGCGGGGAAGGAATTAATTGTAAGAAAAAGTAAAACGTACAATTTTTCGTAAAAATATAAGCTTCCGGCTGTCAGGCTACGGCTTATAACGAATAAAACCGGAAAAATGAAAAATTTCAATATAACATGGCCAGGAATACCGGCCATTTGAGCCTGCAGTAAAGTAGCGGTTTCCACCATGAGAGTATCAAAGTTGCAATATCTTTTTACAAAGAAATGGCTTGAAGCAAACAAAGAACCATAAATATAATCTCACATACTCAAATTCTCTCTAAAGCCCAAATCAATCTATCAAGTATTACATCTCTCGGACCTATCTGACTATAAATTCAAATCAGAACAGAAAATCTTACCTTTCCTTTTTGATGATTTTAATACGAAGAATAGTGACACATTCCCCCATACATCTTCTTATAGCAAGCGTAAATCCTAATATTCTAGGAGGTATAATCTTTGATCGATTATCGGTACCAAAAAAGCCCAAATCATATCTTGTTCTCTATGATAAGCTTTTCCATTTTGCTCTTCAACCTGTTCTTTATGTAAATCCTAACGCAAGACAGGATAGACAGAGACCTGTGTTTACGTATATGCTAAATAGTTACCTAAAAAAAAAAGACATTTTACATTTTTCATTTTACTATCGGCAACTGTTTTGATTGGAATGAAATTTATGCTGAAACTTAAGGAAGAATAGATCTTTTAAAAACCGTTAAGAATTTGTAGGGGGAATTAATTGTGACTGCGTAGCAATTCCTTGAATTTGTAGTTAATATATGCGAAAACCAAAATTCTCAAAGGGTGCCCTGAGAACTATGAAAGCATTGTCTTGCCACTTTTTGAAGGTTTATTGTGGTTTGATAAATTTAAGCTACATAATGTAGTATAGAAATATCTCATGTAAGCTTGTCGGTTAAATCATGCATAGAACACAATCCGGCTCAGTAAGTGATAGCGTGACAGAGGTTGCATTATGCGTTCTGCATTCATTTATTAATTATTCCCTCAACTATAAAGCTTTTGGTATATGTCTTGAGAGTTCTGTGTCACGTTTCATATGGAATATCCGAAGAAAAATTATGTAGCTGCTTGCAAAAGCCAGTAGGTAGCCGCCCCTCCAACCAGCGTAGTCACTAGGGGATTTCTGAATACCCCCTTGAGAATGTAGGGGGAGGGGTGGGTTGAAATTCCAAAGTGTTCCCTAAAGAATGTTGACAAATTCCTGAGTACCCTTTGAGAAATCTTAGTAAATACTTGGATACATACACTTTTACTTGCCTATTTTGTATTTATTGAAAGCTCACACATTAAAGGGGTCTTCAGCGCTTAGACCCTTTTTCTCAAACTATTCTTCATGAAAATTATAGACATCTTTTACTAGGGGACGAAATTTGGATTTTTGAACGGTATTTTTGTATTTTATTAACACGTCATATCGATCTTTCCTTTTTAGTTTCATTGTCAACTGTTTGAGGATTGCGCAAGACAAATCAACAATCTTTCAGGGTATCTAGTACCGCTTGGTAAGTGTTTTGGTCAAACTGTGCAGATAAGGGGATGTAACATGAAGATTGTTTTAGTAAAAGGGCCTTTAAGGAAGAAAAAATTAAAGGGCGTGGCGTAAGGGATTGAAATAAAGTATGATTACAATCAAAGGAAACACTTTTACTTGACTATTTTGTATTTATTGAAAGCTCACACATAAAAGGGGTCTTCAGCGCTTAGACTCTTTTTCTCAAACTATTCTTCATACATATATATATATATAGCTTTTTGCAAAACAATATGGCCGTTTCATATATATATATGAACTTGGAAATAAATGACTTCTTAAGGCAATTTTTTTCCTTGGTTTATTTTTCCAAACGTATCGCAAGTTCTAGTTTACCTAATCTCAATGTAATCGAAAATAATTATCATATCACTGACGAAGCTGTAACAGGCGAAACGTTTGGAAAAATAAACCAAGGAAAAGAAAAACAAAGAGACTACACTTTCATCCCGACAAGCCTGTTTCGTGATTCACTCACTCTTCAGGGAATTTTAATGTAAAGAATACTCATAACCATCGTTTATATACTCTACAATTTACATAATTAATGTGGCGGTAAATTTAAATGTTCAGCTGTTACGTAGCAACGCTTTGTTTCTGTTGCGGCATGAAGACAAATCTTGTTAAAATTCATTTCCGAAGGGTATAGTGCTAATTATGATAAATACATTTGTTTTTTTGCTATTGATTTAACACCATGAATCTCCGATGCCTTCTATAACAGATTCGCCAGTATTTTCGTCTAAATCGTATTGGGTAAATAAGATAGCTGAAGTAGAAGAAGTCATTAAGTGCTACGCTAGAGCTTAATAAATCAAGAGGTTTAGCTTGAAATATAATTTTATTTCTTGAACACAACCACCGATTGACTTACCTGTTTATTTCGTAAGTAAGTAAAATTTGGTAAAAATAATTCAATATTGGGCCGCTTGCCCCATCTCCTATTTTACGCTTCAGTTGCAAGTGCCCCGAAAGGTTAGCACTGAAGCAAAATACCACCATTCCGCATAATTCAGGGCCCATTTCCCGCATTCAAAAAAGGTCAAACTTCCATGTATTATATATCAAAATGTGCCAAAATTAATCTTCTTTTCATATTTGGCAGTACTTTTAACATCTGAGCATGCGCTTTTTTAGTTTTAGGCCCAGACTCATCAGACGGTAGCTCACAGAGGTCGGAAAGTCGAGAAATTTTGCAAATGGGAGCCTCGCGGGAAATGCGATTTTCAGTGTTTTGAGGGGCATCTGCATGAGCATAAATTAATGTGACCCTCCCTGTTTGACTGCCTATTTTTTCATGACACTCCCTTTTCAGGGGCTCAAAGTAAGTAAGTAAGCAAGCAAGCAAGCAAGCAAGCAAGCAAGCAAGCAAGCAAGCAAGCAAGCAAGCAAGCAAGCAAGCAAGCAAGCAAGCAAGCAAGCAAGCAAGCAAGCAAGCAAGCAAGCAAGCAAGCAAGCAAGCAAGCAAGCAAGCAAGCAAGCAAGCAAGCAAGCAAGCAAGCAAGCAAGCAAGCAAGCAAGCAAGCAAGCAAGCAAGCAAGCAAGCAAGCAAGCAAGCAAGCAAGCAAGCAAGCAAGCAAGCAAGCAAGCAAGCAAGCAAGCAAGCAAGCAAGCAAGCAAGCAAGCAAGTAAGTAAGTAAGTAAGTAAGTAAGTAAGTAAGTAAGTAAGTAAGTAAGTAAGTAAGTAAGTAAGTAAGTAAGTAAGTAAGTAAGTACAAATGCCTTGCTTGATTTATTTGCTAGAATCCCGAAATATTGTGCTAGAAATCGCTGGAGTTTTACGCGTGGGAAAATTCAGCTATAATAATATTTTCTAGAACTCGTGTTGTTTTTAAAACAATTAAATTCATTTTATATGAGTAACCTAATTCATTATTATTTTGACTCTTGCTGAGCTGAGGATGAAGTATTTGTGCCGAAATGTAAACAAAAAAAAAAAAAAAAAACACTTCATGATCAGTTTAAATTATTTCTTGGAAATGAAAAAAATTAAATAACTATAAAACCTTATTAGCATATAAGCAAAAGCTAACTAAGATTTGTTAAAATTGATCTCTTCTTCTTCCCATTATTAGGCATGCAGTGCTATTGTTTTGTCCTCCAAATTGAGCTGCATTCCGACGTGCTGCAAGGGGTCTATTGAGCTGCTTTGATGTCACGTGAAAGGGGTCTATAGAGTCTATGAAGTCAGAAGGGAATATTCATCGGCTATCAGTATCTTTTCATCCTCCTTTGACATAAGCATAGACATTTTAGTTTATTTTACTTAAGAATAAATTTGCAAAATACAAAATACGGACAAGTATCTAGGCCTTACCACAGGTAGCACGATTGCCAAGAATGCAAAAATAGTGATAAATGATGAATATTCATTTCTGACTTCATGATTCTATTCATGATTTTCATGTTAATTTCTTTGAATTTTTTTGCTATTGAATACCGAAAAATATCCTGCATGCCGGGTCCTACTGTGCAACTTCCAAAGTGACGTACCGCAAAGCTCTCCTGTAGCTCCATTGAAAGTCATGAGTAACGCTTAAAATAGCATTTTAGTCATGTTCCACAGCTTCTTGAATTAAGAACTGGATCCTCAATCTAACGACCTATCTATGTAATAAAGGTAATTTGATTCTGGTAAGTAGTTTTAGTTTCAGTTTTATTTGAATTTGAATTTTTTTTCATCGGAATACATTTTTTTAAATAATGTTTACATTTAAATAGGCATAAACATTTAAGGATCATGATTTTGAAATCAGATTTAAAGACAATATATAGAGATAATTTAGATCATTATTCAATCACGTAATATCAGTGATAGATTCCAAGATACAAATAAGATTAAGTCAGATAAATAAAAACGACAGAAAAAAAGAAAATAGTTGCAAGTTGTCACACTAAAAGTTCTGCAAATACAATTAATTTTAATTGATTAATAAAAATTGTTTGTATTCGTTTTTGAAACGAATGTAAGATACGATTTTATAGAAGATGGTATTTGCTTCCATATCCTTGAGGATAAATATCTAAATCTTCTTAGACCATAATTCGTTCTTGATATTGGCCTGTAGAGGTTCATACTTGCTGCATATCTTGTATTATGATTACCAATAGACGAAACTGTTTTAAGCAAATCTCTAAATATAAAATATGAAGAAATTTATAGAACGGAGAGGCACTTTCTCTTCTCTTGGAGAAAATGATTGAACTATTGAACGAATACATTTGTTTTGATTGAATGGTTTTCAGTCTCGTCATAGAAGCAGTGCCCCAGCTCATTAGACCATAGTTCGAATAGGGGTAAATAGTACGTTATTTCGAAGATTAGAGTGCAAATAATATAACCGTGAAATAGATAGCAAGAAATAGGAGATAGTTAGTGCTTAGTTAGGCAAGACATAGGAAATCAGCGAGGCAGGACAGGAGCACGGGCTTTTTCTAGATCAACGACTCAGTGCACAAAAGAATGTGTTTCTGACGTTTAATGAGTTAAGAATGAAGACACAGGTCAATAAATCAAGACGCAGATACAACTATTTGAATTGTAATACTGATAGATTAATGTGGAATAAAAGTTTGTTCAAATTATCACGGTTGTTTTTTTTTTTTATTCCGCATTACAAAACCGCAGCGTAGCGGTGATCATTTGACTAATTAAACATGCTTGCACGTGCAAGACCCGTCACGGCTCGCTTACTTCTCCACTAATCAAATTTAGGCAGAACTTAGGACATAATTAGTCATTAGTTAGCTAGCTAACTATTTCACGGTTATATTATTTGCACTCTATTTATAAACTTCGCATGTCTCGCCTAGAATAACATACATTTATTATATATCCTAGTCAAACTCGTTTTCTTATTGGTCGAGAGTACATCACGTGGAGGGAAATAAATCTCAATAACTCCCGCGCGGGTAATAAATGCAAGTGATCAAAGCGTGAGAGGGGAATAAATCCACGTGATCAGGTCAAAGTCCATCGAAAGTTCGTGTTTTGTAAATAAAAAATGTTCAAAATGGAGAGAAAATTTTTCTTCGTTTGACTAGAGTACATAATAAAACACTTAATGACTGATCCCTTGGGAAATCAGTTAGTTTCCTTTCCCTCGAATCTCAATGTTTCCCTCGGCCGGAGCCTCGGGAAACATTGAGATTCTCGGGAAACAAAACTAACTGTTTCCCTCGGGACCAGTCATTAAGTGCTAATTATCATCGCTCTTTGCCGAAACTTGCTACAATTTCAGTCCTTATTCCATACTTCCAATCGCAAGTAATTTAGGTTTCCGGGAAACTTAAGATATGGATAATTTTCCAAACTTTTTCTGATAACACGTAATTCGATACCCCAGTATATTTTGACGTGGCACTTGGAAATGTTGCTGTTTTTCATGTGACGTCATAAAAACCCTAAAGTCTAAACTATACAATATATAAAGACATTTCTAGAATATGTTTTATAATCAGTGATATAAGTCACAGGAAAAAGTTTCGAGTTATTTTGATGATTGTTTCCCGAGTTAATGACCTTTATCCATAGCTTCAAACCAATCATCAGATATCTTTATCGGGATATTCTCAGTTGAATGTAGAGGTCGAAAGACAGCTTGTGTAGATATAATAAGATTGTGAGATCGTAGATATTGCATGAGATGTGAACAATTAAACTTACTTTTCTAATAACTTGGAGATCATACATTGAATTACCAGTTCACGGAGAGAAGATTCACTCAGGCATTCGCTTGTTTTTAATCTATCTATCCTACTGTATTATTTGCACTAATTTGAAGTTTATTTGATTTCTAATTCAGCTCCATCATGCAGTCGATCCTATTTGGCGTGTGCATCAATTGGCTACCACAATTAAACGACTACATACGTAACAATGAGTTGATGTTGAATTTATAAAAACACAACTCTTCTGATCATGCCGGATTTTTGCACGACATTAGCAAAATGATAAGGCATATATTGTCACCAAGTTATCTATATCTAAAAAGGACAGATTGAGGGGAAGCAATTATCTTAAGACAACTATTAATTTGTTAGGATACAAAAAAAAACAAAAAAAAAAAAAACGACTGGTTGCGCATTGAAGGAATTCAAAGTTTACTTCCCATATTTTAGCTAACACCATACATGGCTTACATTTTATTTTTTTTACTAGGGCAGCTACAGAGATGGCCGAGGAAGTTAAGACTAGTTATACAGGAAGACTGAAAAACGAGATAAAGGAAAATGAAAGAAGGATAGAGGATTTGCAAAAAAAGCTGAAAGACCATGATGATTGCCAACCAAGAATCAATAAACTGGAGGAAGAAATAAAAAGACTGAACGAAGAAATAAAAAGACTGAAAGAAGTAAATAAAACCTTGGAAGAAAAAATCAGAAGTTTTGAAAGAGACTTAGAAAAGAGTAACACATATTTTGAAAAAGAAATGAATGAAAAGGATGAACAATCCAAGATAGAAATCGGAAAGTTGAAAGCTAAAATAGGAAAATTAGAAGAAGATATGGAACAAATCAAGAAATCTGAGCTTTCTGAAGATGAATTGATCATTAGGCAACTCGGTTCTAGCGTTCAGGAAAATATTTTGAGGATTGTGCTGAAGAACGATTTCGACGTAATTCAGAACAAGAGGACTAAGTATATGGAAGATTACATATCAATGCAAATTGAAGACGAAGACAAACAAAATGAAGCAAGAGAAAGATGGAAAAAATTAAGTAACGAGATAAATTGGAAGGAATGTTTGATAAAACAGCTACAACCAGTCAAGATGAGCGGGAACGAAACTGCTCATCCAGAATTGACCGAACCCAAAATAGAGAATGCGAAAATAAACTTGAAAGACAAGAAGAAGTTAAGTAAACATATGGTCAAGGCGGTAGACACACTAAAAGATATTTGGAAAACGACGAACTCCAAACTACCGAAGAATGGGTAAGCATTCAGTATAAAACCACTTAAGAAATAAAACATTTTCTCCGATGCCTTCATAGCCTGGTGAAAACCTCGTCTCGGGTTTTCACTGATTTGCTCTCGAATTCTCCCAAACGCGTAGCCGAGGTTTTCACCAGGCTATGAAGGCATCGGAGAAAATGTTTTATTTCTTTTAAAAAATACTTAAAAAATGCTTGTTACGTCATTTCCGTGCCTTCTTAGCGTGATAAAAACACAGCTCTCGACAAATGAGAGCGCGCGTACTATCTTTAAGTATTTTTTAAAATATAATGTTCTAATGTTTGTGCTCATGGTTCTGATTCCCCTTAGTTACCGTTGCTATGTCCCAGAAGCCCAAACATTTAGCTCAAATAACTCTGATCGCGGAAAATTGGGGTTGTAATTCGTTTTAGTTCTTTGCAATTGAAAGCACGAGAAGAAATCAGGTCTTCAAATTTTTGTAGTATTTTTGAAAACACGTAAACATGTAGTTGTTTGTAGGACAAGATTATAGTCCCATTGGGAAAGCTGCCCCAATGGTGATCGATTGGTTCACTATTGTCCGAGTCGCGAAACCTAAGATTTGTTTTATGCATGAACACCGAGTGGCTTCATATTGCTAGGACGGAGGTTCAATAGGGGCCAGCGGAAAATCAGAACTGATTTTTTTTTCTTGGGTGAAACCCCCATCCAAAATCTTAAGTCCCAGGTCTAAAACGTCCGATTTTTTTTAGAACATTTAGTGAGAGACAACCATATTTTATTCTATTTTCTATATGCCTGATTACAACTATAACGTATTTTTCAAAAAAATTCTAGGCTAGGTCCCAGAACAAGGTCTGCAGAGAGTCGAGATCGAGGCGGTTCATCAAGGGGTCTGTTTGCCACAGGACAAAGCCAAGCTACCTATGCAAGCAAGGCCGCTGGAGGTCGTTATGACATTTCCACAAAAGCATAGAGTGCACGTGCTGGCCAGTAATACATGTCCACGACCCAGTTACCTTATTTTGATGCATGGGTACAAACATATTTTTAACTTTTAACTAGTACATTTAATTGTAGGACCTAAGAATTTTTTCATAATTTTTACCTTGTAACAAACCGTTGCAAGGGATTTTTGGAATGATATTTATCTTTCAATTCGCGAACAAAACATTTTTAATAATTGAAGTATTTTTAAGTATTTTACTTAAAGCACACTAATTAAGAATTTAATTTTGCAAAGTATTAAATGTATAGGCTAGATAGATCCCAGTTGATTAACTCTATCAACCCAGTGAGCATAGAATGATACACGTTTACAAAAACAAAGTACAAATAAATAACTGAAAATGAAAAATGCTTCACTGCGCTACACTGGTTGAGGGCCTGACCAACAGGACACAAGTCAGGTCCCATAAATATAATTATTATATGGCAAGGTAATTTCACGCGCTATGATTGGTCAATTTGCGGTCCATAACTTACGGTACTGACCGAAAATCAAAATTGTCTCCTCTAGCCTTGCCATATAATAAATATCTTATTAACCTCGTTTGCTCGGTCCGTACAGTAAGTTATGGATCCTCGTTTTTCCACTTTTTATGGCCCGCGCGCTACGCTTGGGCCATAAGGCAGTGGAAAAAACTCGGTCCATAACTTACGGTACGGACCTCAAACTCGGTTAATAAGAGCTATATAAATATATGCAATTATATGATATAACTATCTGAAAATTTCTGCAAATCGTCAGATTTTTGCGTGGCTTGGACGACCACGTAAAATGGCTGTCCACGTCTCATTTAGGGACGTTAAACTAGACATAGAGGGCCACAAGAATAGTCTTTGCTACTGCCAAAAAATCAGTCACCCTCTCTAAATAAATTTGTCAATGAATTCTATTTCGGTTTTAATGTACATGTATATATGTTTTTATCGTACACGAAAAGAACTGACGACCTACACTATATATTGAATTCTAATGTACATATGTATATATGTTTTTATCGTACACGAAAAGAACTCTCGTGTAACTAAAGGCGACTACCTGGTCCCAGGTCTTCACCTACATTATATATTGAATTTTAATGTACATGTATTTTTATAGCATGGCTTTGGTCAATCGCCTGAATTAGAAAATTAAGAGATCGAGAATGTGTAAATAGAATAAATTATAATCACCAAAACTGAATAAAGCATGCATTAATTATAAAGGTTGTTTTGCATGTTGTTTTATAATTTTCTTTTTTGCGGGGAATTGTTTGTACGCAAAAGCTTAGGAATATAAGAAGTATGTACAGCGCAAGCTATTGGGAATCAATTACAAAACTAGGAGTGGTTAGCGACTTCCCTTTTCACTGCAAGGGTCTTAGGTTCGATTCCTGCGCTCAGAATCACATGCAAAAAAAAAAAAAAAAAAAGATTTTTCACGAGAAATATAGCAGACAACGGGCCATGGGCTTATCCAAAACAGGACTCAAAATGCTTCTAAATCTACATAGTGGTGGGAAATCTCAAAGAATTAGTATCCCCTAGTTACCAACCTCCCTCTATTTCCCCTACGCTTTCCTCTATCTTTCTGTTAATCTAACTACCTAATTTTCCTTTTTTTAACTTCTTTTTGCGACCCTTGGAGTTGAAGTCCCTCGTTATACCAGCTGAGCTATTGGTGAATTCGTTTGCAAGCTAGTGTTGAACAAAAGTTTTATTCCCCACGCCTGACCAAATACTCTGCATATGTTGATCAGAAATTACACCCACGTCAAGTACTCACAGAAATGAATGAACTTTATTCGGAACCGACCAGATTCAGCCATGTTTTGAAGAGAACACAACTGCTTCACTCCAGTGAGCACTCCGTAACACTCCTTATAATCCCAACAGTATTTCGAAATCAACTAAATTCCGCACGAGAGGAATAATTCAAAAGAACTCTCATAATCCCAGGCAACATAATGAATGACGTACTATAGTATAAAGAACTATCTCCATTCCTGCATAATAAATTATTTCCTCGATTAAGAAGTCATTCCAAAAACTCGTGCTTCGTGTTTCATTAGGAACCACTCGTACTCGTTTTTGAAATATTACTTCAAGATTTTGTTCCACTTGTCCATCCCTTGCCCGCGAAAGGCAATCATAAGGGAATGCAAACAGGATATTTAGCCATTTTCCAGGTTCGATATTGACTGCAAAATTAGATTTTCTTCGGTGACCGTTTCCAATAGCGCTTCAATCTTGGACGAGTATTCTTGAGGTACAAAAGGGGAAACTTGGACTTTTTCACTGACACTCTTGCAGGGCTCCATGTGCTCTACCGAAACAGAAAGATGGCAGACATGCAAGGTGAGAGCTAGAAGCGCCATGCAACAAATCACGGCTAGTAATCCTCTTCCATCTCGCATGATATCATCAAACTATTAGAAATTCTATAAACTTTTTAATTTACGGATGTAACTGATGTACAGCAAGAGCAATTTAAGATTTTGTTCGACTAGTCCTTCCCTTACCTGCGAGGCAGGCAATTATAAGGGAATGTATGGGCAGCAAACAGGAATTTTGGCCATATTTTCCCGGTTCGAAATTGACTCCAAAACTGGATTTTCTTGACTGTTTTCAATAGCGCTTTCATTCTGCACTTTTGAAGTGTATCTTGGTATCTTGGTCTCACAAAATGAATTTTTGTATATTCGTAGAAAATGAACATCTGCATTCTCTCACTAAAACTCTCCTCACGAATTCATCTTGAAAAAGGTGCTCATGCAGTGAAAACTCACGCATGCACAAAGGTTTTTTTCTAGTGTCTCTGAACACTACGAGAATAAAATTGTCAGAAAAAGGAAATTACTTTTTTTTCTTTTTTTTAATAATATTTAAACAGGTACGTTGCCCAATTCAGCATAGCTGGTTTAAATGGGGACCTGTATAACTAAATCTAATAACAATATAACAACATTAAATACAAATAATGGTAACACAAGACGAAAATGAGAAACGAAAAGAAAGGGGAATTGGGAAAAACGTCGACCAAAAGCAGTTATTTGGATTTTAATCAAAGTTTGTCTCAAGTCGATGAACAATTCAGTTCGCTGAGGAATTTTGAAGCATATTGGTATAGCCGTAAGATCTTCCAGCTTCTATAATACTTACTTTTATATAATATAAGCATTAGACTAGACTGCAAAATACGTCCTACAAATTGGTAACTATACTTTACAGTGGTTAGCATTGAGAGCAGCTGTTTCAGGGCGAAGACTGTAGCTGGAACTTGTGATTAGTGGCAGTTTTCGAGATAAGGTTCAAGTAAAACTTTCACTGGTATTTCTTTCGGGCTCTATCATAATTTGCAATATATAATGATACGAATTCCAGTCTTAAGCTCAGATCATATTACATATATAACTTTTCTTATATTTTTACATGACTCAGTAAATATTCTAGTTTATATCCCCCATCCATATATAGCAAGCGGAAGTAAATCCATTATAATTACAAGCATTACAAACACTCAGAGGGGTGGACTAGGGATTCATTTGAAAAGTTTTAAGGCACAGAAATGATTTGGATTGACTATTTTGTAAAATAATTTGAAATTCAAGTTGTTTCCTTAATTCTTTGTTACAAGATCATTGAATTCTAAACAACTCAGCCCACTCACGACGGAAGTCAATACTATCCTCTCCCTTCCCCTAGTGGATCACCTTTTGCTACCTTTTGTGAAATTCTTGGAAATATATCTCGATACAGCTGTCACGCGGAACTCGGTTCGGTTAGATTATTTTTAATCAAGCTCCGGTTGTTGTTTACCCAAAAACTTCTGAAAATGATGAATAGCCAACAACTGGATCTTGGTAATACGGCAAGAAATATGTCTCCTGATGAACAGACAATCGGTCTTTTCACTACCAGCTTGCTAGCACATGCACAACCAGTAGTGAACTCAGAGATTAGGAGGAATGCAGGAGACATCAGTGAGCTGAAAGAACAACTCGAACAAAAAGACGCCGAGATAGTTGAGCTCCGAAAAAAAGTGAAGAAACTCGAAGAGAACAACAATAATCTCCTCATAAAACTGGAAGCAAAAGACGACGAAGTGAAGATTTTGAAGGAACGTATACAAACGCTCGAAGAGGAGAAGAAAACCCTTCAAGAGCAATTGGCTTCCGTTCAATTCAAGTTGAAAGGCATCGAAGAAGACGTGAAAAAACTTCAAAAATTGAGGGAAGCCGACGAAAAAAAGTCCTCAGAAATGGGCGAAGATTTAAGAAAGATCCGCTACACTTTGAATGGTGTCAAAGACGATTTAGCGGCGACTAAATCTGAGAATGAAGGGCTTAAGAAGCAGGTTCGCCAACAGTCTCGCTACGTGGCTGGTGCTCCGATGTTACTGCCTGTTGAAGCAAGTGAAGACTCGAAGGCTTTAGCAAATCTAGGAGAAATGTGCTGGCAGATACAAGCCGGGTTCTACAAGAAAATCCTTCCCGACTTTTTCACTCCCATAAGGAATTGTAGCATTGCAACTCTGAAAAAAGATATCGAGAAGCTTTCTAAGGCAGAGGATGACAAAAACCAAGCTCTTAAACGATGGGAAGACCTCAAAGCCACGCTAGAATTGGAGGAAGAAGATCTGGAAGAATCTCTTGATGCTCTACAGAATATTTATAACCGAAGCTTCAACACAAATCCACCAAAGCTAAGTGAGAAAATCCTTAAAAAATCGGCTGAGTCATTAGAAAGGCAAAAAATTTTGAAGGGATGGATTTCGCTTGAGCGAGTCAACGGTCTGATAGACATTTGGAAAAGCCTAGTGGTCTGTGGTGAAAAAGCCTGAACAATATTAATGTTGAAGCAAGATTTGAATTTAAACTTTGCTACGCAGTTAGAAAATCATTGCAGCATTTTGCTAGGACATTGGATGAAAAAGACGCGGTAAAATCGCTCCATTATCTGCTAGAGAAAAGACTTTTTATCATAATGATTATGCATGTTACAGACACTAGGAATGTCTGATAGTTTTAATAATACCATGAACTATATCATGAACACAAAAGTTTCTAATTTGCTATACTGATCACTAACTAGAACTACATAGAAATGCCTTAAATTGTTATTAAACTCTTTTCTAGCTAGAATCCCTAAATATTGTATTCAGAAACGTGGACGTCTTATGCGCATGAAAATGCAAAATCATCTGCATATACAAATATATACATGTTCTGTAACTTATAGATTTTGTTTACCAAAGTTCATCTGACTGGCGAGTAGCACAAGAATAACACTCGCGGTGTTATCATGTTTAAGAGTGGTTGTCAGAAAAAATCAGACATTTTAGCAACGCAGTGTCTAGATACCCGGCACCCGGGATCGATTTTCAAAATACTAGATACCCGGGAGTTTTTAGTTTTTATTAAAAATACCACGCTATGGTGACTTTTAAGGATTCAAAGACTCATAACTTTGTTTAGAATAGGCAAGCGCTTCTGAGAATCCTAATACAGTCGAACATTATTCATTCGCCGAGTCTCGGCATACTATAAACACGGCGTCCAAGTAAGGCACTTTGAAATATTTCGATAATCATGAAGGTCACGGGATCGATTTTCAAAATACTAGATACCCGGGAGTTTTTAGTTTTTATTAAAAATACCACGCTATGGTGACTTTTAAGGATTCAAAGACTCATAACTTTGTTTAGAATAGGCAAGCGCTTCTGAGAATCCTAATACAGTCGAACATTATTCATTCGCCGAGTCTCGGCATACTATAAACACGGCGTCCAAGTAAGGCACTGAAATATTTCGATAATCATGAAGGTCACGGGATCGATTTTCAAAATACTAGATACCCGGGAGTTTTTAGTTTTTATTAAAAATACCACGCTATGGTGACTTTTAAGGATTCAAAGACTCATAACTTTGTTTAGAATAGGCAAGCGCTTCTGAGAATCCTAATACAGTCGAACATTATTCATTCGCCGAGTCTCGGCATACTATAAACACGGCGTCCAAGTAAGGCACTTTGAAATATTTCGATAATCATGAAGGTCACGGGATCGATTTTCAAAATACTAGATACCCGGGAGTTTTTAGTTTTTATTAAAAATACCAGGCTATGGTGACTTTTAAGGATTCAAAGACTCATAACTTTGTTTAGAATAGGCAAGCGCTTCTGAGAATCCTAATACAGTCGAACATTATTCATTCGCCGAGTCTCGGCATACTATAAACACGGCGTCCAAGTAAGGCACTGAAATATTTCGATAATCATGAAGGTCACGGGATCGATTTTCAAAATACTAGATACCCGGGAGTTTTTAGTTTTTATTAAAAATACCACGCTATGGTGACTTTTAAGGATTCAAAGACTCATAACTTTGTTTAGAATAGGCAAGCGCTTCTGAGAATCCTAATACAGTCGAACATTATTCATTCGCCGAGTCTCGGCATACTATAAACACGGCGTCCAAGTAAGGCACAGAAATATTTCGATAATCATGAAGGTCACGGGATCGATTTTCAAAATACTAGATACCCGGGAGTTTTTAGTTTTTATTAAAAATACCAGGCTATGGTGACTTTTAAGGATTCAAAGACTCATAACTTTGTTTAGAATAGGCAAGCGCTTCTGAGAATCCTAATACAGTCGAACATTATTCATTCGCCGAGTCTCGGCATACTATAAACACGGCGTCCAAGTAAGGCACTTTGAAATATTTCGATAATCATGAAGGTCACGGGATCGATTTTCAAAATACTAGATACCCGGGAGTTTTTAGTTTTTATTAAAAATACCACGCTATGGTGACTTTTAAGGATTCAAAGACTCATAACTTTGTTTAGAATAGGCAAGCGCTTCTGAGAATCCTAATACAGTCGAACATTATTCATTCGCCGAGTCTCGGCATACTATAAACACGGCGTCCAAGTAAGGCACTTTGAAATATTTCGATAATCATGAAGGTCACGGGATCGATTTTCAAAATACTAGATACCCGGGAGTTTTTAGTTTTTATTAAAAATACCAGGCTATGGTGACTTTTAAGGATTCAAAGACTCATAACTTTGTTTAGAATAGGCAAGCGCTTCTGAGAATCCTAATACAGTCGAACATTATTCATTCGCCGAGTCTCGGCATACTATAAACACGGCGTCCAAGTAAGGCACTGAAATATTTCGATAATCATGAAGGTCACGGGATCGATTTTCAAAATACTAGATACCCGGGAGTTTTTAGTTTTTATTAAAAATACCAGGCTATGGTGACTTTTAAGGATTCAAAGACTCATAACTTTGTTTAGAATAGGCAAGCGCTTCTGAGAATCCTAATACAGTCGAACATTATTCATTCGCCGAGTCTCGGCATACTATAAACACGGCGTCCAAGTAAGGCACTTTGAAATATTTCGATAATCATGAAGGTCACGGGATCGATTTTCAAAATACTAGATACCCGGGAGTTTTTAGTTTTTATTAAAAATACCAGGCTATGGTGACTTTTAAGGATTCAAAGACTCATAACTTTGTTTAGAATAGGCAAGCGCTTCTGAGAATCCTAATACAGTCGAACATTATTCATTCGCCGAGTCTCGGCATACTATAAACACGGCGTCCAAGTAAGGCACTTTGAAATATTTCGATAATCATGAAGGTCACGGGATCGATTTTCAAAATACTAGATACCCGGGAGTTTTTAGTTTTTATTAAAAATACCAGGCTATGGTGACTTTTAAGGATTCAAAGACTCATAACTTTGTTTAGAATAGGCAAGCGCTTCTGAGAATCCTAATACAGTCGAACATTATTCATTCGCCGAGTCTCGGCATACTATAAACACGGCGTCCAAGTAAGGCACTTTGAAATATTTCGATAATCATGAAGGTCACGGGATCGATTTTCAAAATACTAGATACCCGGGAGTTTTTAGTTTTTATTAAAAATACCACGCTATGGTGACTTTTAAGGATTCAAAGACTCATAACTTTGTTTAGAATAGGCAAGCGCTTCTGAGAATCCTTAGGGAGCATTCATTTTTTAGGAGGGGGGGTGGGGGGTGGCGGGTCATGAAAAATTTACTCGATGAAAAGGGGTGGGTCACTTCATATTTTCTTTTCATTTGTAGGGGGAGTCACCGAAAAAAAGGCTATATGAGGGGTGGGTCACTTTTCTTACTGGTGAGATTTAAGATTCCCCCCCCCCCCCCCTCCTAAAAAATGAATGCTCCCTTAGAAAGTTGAAAATTATAATTTCGTCGAGTCTCGGCATACCAAGACTACCAAATATCGGTCTACTCTATAGATGTATCATATATTTCTTTCATTACATAAGGGTATATTTTATATTTCTTGAGCAAAAACAAGTGTTCATACGTGTTCAATGCCATAAGGCAGAGGAAAAAACTCGGTCCATATATGATTTTCGAACGACGGACACTCCAAAAATTAATAAATAAATGAATAATAAATAAATAAATAAATAAATAATAAATAATAAATAAATAATAATAATAAATAATAAATAATAATAATAATGAATGAATTCTAAGATACAGTTATTGTCCATATAAAGTTAAAATAGATGGATAAATTAAAAACTAGAGACATAAAAAATGAATAAAAGTATGAAAGTGAAAAAAATAAATAAATGGAAAATGTTCACTTGAGATATTTCATTTTGCACGAGTTGCAAAACCAGTTTCGCTTCTTTGGTGCTGCTGTAATGGAGGTACAAGAAAAATGAAACCATGTCAGACATCTATCACAGGCAATACTCTTTTGGGATTCATCTGATATAATCTTGCTGCAGACAGTGCAGCAGTATTCCTGCTGTTCTTTCTTGTGTACGCAGGCAAGTACATCCAACCATGCATTTTTCTGAAAATACTTGACTGTTCTGTAGATGTCGATATTGTCTTTGTCTCTGATAGTGTCTGGAATTTCTTGTATATTGTAGTTAAGATCAGATTTCATTAAAAGTCGTTTGCCACTTAAAGCTTCAGCTGCTGACAGTGCATTTGTAAGACATTCTAGGATGATACGATCTTTGTCATTAGGTTGCAGTTTGCAGAATGGTATTAATTTCTGTGAGTTATTTTTTTGCTTCTTCTTTGGGAGGCCAATGACAGTCAGTTCAGCCCCTTTGGGGCGACCTCTTTTCATCATTCGAGGTGGCATTTTGTAATTAATTTTCGTGTCTTCATCAATCACTCTCAGTTTTTCAGAAATATTGTCACTTTTTACATCTGGCTTTCCATTCATGTCATCATCATTATCAACAACTTCAATGTTTTCATGCTTAATATTGAAATCTATCTCATTTCTTTTCAGAGCAGGCGGAATTTCTTCAGGGTAGTCTGTGAGCTTGTCAGATTTAATTTCAGTTTCTAATTCCCTTTCTTCTTCAGATGTTTCCTGGATGTTTTTGGTTGATATACTTGAATGTTCAGTTGGGGCGCAGTATAATTCCACTTTCTCTCCTATTTTCCACCTTTCAATTATAGTTTTGATTATCTTTTCTCTTTCAACGTATGTTGCCATTCCCCCTTCACTTAATAAGGATGCCAGTTGTTGACCCAACTGCAGTCCTTTTCTAAATTTCTGTGCCTGTGTTAAGGTTGTACGTTTGTCACAATTTGATGAAAGTGTTGCTTCATAGAAGGTACTTTGATGTGCATGAATGTTATCACATTCATGCACATCAAAGGACTTGAGTTGCCAGCGTGTTTCTTTCAGTGTTCGGTAATAAGTCATTGTCCACCGTTCTTTAATAAGACTTGGCTCAAATAAAGACAGGCCTAACAAATTCCTGGCCTTCAAAATATGTTTGCAGGGCAAAGCCATCTTCTTTTGGAAAGGGCATGTACATGATGAACCTGTTGTTGTGAAATTGTCACTGTTGTTAAATGATCGTGAGGAGCGAAATGTAAATGTGTCGTGTGCTGCATTATTGGTAAGTACTGGATTGATTTTTGATGATAGATGATATTGCTCCTCAACATATTTAAAGGCATATGGTGTCAATAACTGGGAGTACTTCTGAAGATCTGGCTGGCATTTACTTTTGATCGGCTTGCGGACAATGGACATAACGTAATCATGAGTTCGTTCACTTCGTAACACGTTGAGGACAGAAATAAATTCATGGGAGAATTGTAAGATGCTGGCATATTTGCTACAAACGGATTTAATTTTGCTGAAGATTGATTCCAAGCGATTATTCGTTGTTTCTCCCAGGTTTAACGTGCAATCTTTAAAACATGACACCCACTGTTCTTTAATGGGAATCCAGTTGGTGTCTATATAAACTCTAACTGACCTGCTTATAGAGTCAAGTTCTTGATGGTACTTTGAATATTCGCTTGGTGTTCTGGAGTAGGCAATTTTTGTTAGGATTTCTAAGGACCGATTCCTTTCTGCTGATGTGATTCCCATTTTTTCACATGTTATCTCTCGTTGAAATGACCTTAGAGTGTGATAAAGGCATATGTTCAATTTGGCATCTGGGAAACAACTGGTAAAAGTGTTTCTTTCTGTAAAGTCCTTGTCGGACATGACAACACGTGTGTTTTCCCATACAGGGCAGAATTTCTTGAATGCATTTACTGCAGCTTCGATGACTTGTTTTGTCTCTTCTGCCAAGAAAAACATACATACGATTTCACTTAGGCCATTTCCGTCCACGCAGAGAAGTAGAAATACTGGCATTCTCAGATCCAATAATTTATATGTTGCATCAACTAACAACAATTCAGGAAACTTGGTGTACATGTTTTTCATATAGCTGTCCATGTACAAGAGGCCCTTAAAGTTATCTTCACTATCAATGATTACCTCGACAGAAGAACCCTTCTGCTTTTTTAAATATGCAATTACTGCATCCAAGTCATTTGCTTTTAGATCTTTTTTTGTTTTTTGCTTTAAATTGGCAATGTCCTTTAGTGTTACTTTTTTTCCTGTTGTTCTTTCCATTTTTTCGCGAAGAAGTTTTGAGTTAGCCTTCAGTTTTATGGCTTCTTCCATTTCTATTTTATCTGCATCACATACATTTCTTTGCTTTGGGAGATGGTCAAAGATTTCTTTCATGAGTTCGTGATTGTGTTCCTCATTCAGCCTTGCCACCTCTAGTGTTTGACCATCAGGTGACAATTTAAGGTACACTTCAAACGGACATCCTTGCCTGAACGTTTTCGTGTTTCTCTTTCTTGTCTTGCTCGAATTTCTTGCTTCGTCACCAAATAAACATTTCAGGAGTACAGTGTAATACTTCAATGAGGGCTTTGCAGAAGCAGCTTTCTTTGGTGTTTTTTTGCGTGCTGCAACAAGAGTTCTCACATCTTTTTTCCACAGTGAACAGAACATCGATTTTTCATATGAGCTTACAACTTCTTCCAAGTTCTTTTCACTGTATATCTTTTTGCCTACATAAAAAGCCTTTTCCTCATCATCATGTTGCTTTTCACTGCCTTCATCATCTGCACCTTCATTTTTGGCTCCAGCATTATCGCCAACAAGATTACCAACACCAGCTTGTTGCGCTCGATGAGAATTGTTACCGGGATCATCAACAATGCTTTCAGTTTCATCAGTAGGTACATCATCATCTTCAACTGCATTTGTATTTGAGTCCAAATCAGCATTCTGGTCTTCATATATGTCATCATCCCCAGAAGAATCATTTGGTTTTGAATAACTGCAATCACTGTTTTGGTTACTGTCATAAGAATCGTCACTTACTTGACCACTAATACAAGTTCCACTGCCATCACCACTATCAGTCTCTCCTATGTTGCCAACAATGTCATCGTATTCTACATCATCATCATTATCTATTTTGAAATTGGATATACCAGAATCCTCATCGTCAATATTCCTGTTCCATCCAGAATTTAGCACCCTGCAAAATATCAAGGCATTATTGTGCAATTCGACATATAAAAATATTCATATATAATATCTTATAACATTATTGTAATAGATATGTGTATACACCTAATTGAAAAAACATTGTCGGGTAGAAAAGGTTGATTCATCAAAGCTAAGACCAAAGGGTGTTGTGGGTAGTTGATATTCTAGTCATTTGGAAAGTGGTTGTATACGTCAGGTATGTACATGAAGAGTGACAAAATTCTTTGTTATGTAACTTGAATCTGTGTTGAAGATCTATAAACTGCAATATGCATAATATCAGCCTCATGAACAGTTTATCCAGAACACCACTTTTCGGTATTAGCTTTGATGATTTCACCTTTTCACGACACGACAACGTTTTTTCAATTAGGTGTATATACAAATCCTATGACAACGGATCCCCGTAGACTGAACGTTGGCCAAAGACAAATTCAACTCTGTACTCTTCTTATTATATATGAATATAATATAATGATATCAATAGGAAGTCTGTGGGTCGATTTGCGGTAAAACAGTGCTCAATAATATCAATTGTTATGCATATTAATTATGTTAATTAATATTTTAATTGTTATTTGTATTACTGTAGTAATTATGGCAATGTACCACTATATATTGAATTAAAAATAATTAAAATGCACTTACACTGGATTCAAGGTTTTGAGTTCATCAATCATTTGTAGCCTCAAATGTGGGATGTCTGCCTGAAATATAGTGGAAATCTTGACAGTTATTTTTCTCAAGAAGAGGAAACAGATAATATAGCATGAAAAAGTAAACAATTACAAAATCTAGATAATCACCTGTTTGAAGTTAAATGACTTTAATCCCTGAATAATATGAGCAGCATACTATTTTGGAATATCAAAAAAATGACAGTACATCTTATTATTCATTGATAATAAATTTTTTTTTCCAATGTGGTAGCAAGTAATTAATCTACCTGACAAACAAATACACCACAGTCAATACCATTATCTTGTTTTGGAATATCCTGAAAACCAAAAAAATAAAGTAAGTCTGGTTTTATGGTGATTAGAGCTCTGAAGATAAGCTTCAAAGCCAACTGAGTTAGGAAAAAATATAATAAAAATAACCACCAGCTGAGCAGTGAACTTGGCACGCAAACATGAGTGGACAAAATCACTGATCCTGGTATAAAAAAACGAATCATCATTTGATAACATAATTTTGGTGGAATAAAAAAAAATAATGTTATCCTTTTTCAAAACAGTGGTGGCTGTCCAACCAAGAAAAAATTTGGACTTACATGAGGTTCAGCAGCAATAGCACATATACGTGCTGTGATTGGCTGAAACAAAATTTACCACTGGGCTGGCATCATTGATAACCACCAGTATTATTATGGTGCTATAAATATCATAGTTAACTCCCTAAAGTGAATATTGAAGTGCATGCAAAATAGGTTTATGGTTTAGCCTTAACACTTACTTTAGCAATACTATATGTCCATCCACTTTCATCAAATGGTAGACCCAGTTTGTCATTCATCTCCTCTTTGAGATAAGATCTACAAAGCAATAATAAAATTAATGAAAACTATGTATAGCAAATTCAAAACTGTTTCCAATGAACTTATACATTTACTCACCTTAAAACTTCAAAATCAGAGTCTCCCCAATACACAGAATCACCTTTTAGTGAGTCATAATAAGTGATATTTTTGTTCTTGAAGTCAATGGCCTAATTCCAAAGAGAATACAAGTCATGCTAAAGTAGATTTGTTGTCTATCAGGCATATTTCCTCAGCCTATATTGTGTAAATTTTATTCTGTGTGCATATTAGGCATGACATTAGATTTATTACTCAAATTAAATAACATTGTACTTACAGCTAGGGACCAGTGTCCAGAGTTTGAGCATCCTGCCCAATGTAATGGAATGAGAAGTTTTTCCATACTAAATATATCAATCTACAATGTAATTTTAAGAACTTGTCAGTACTTACTTTGATGATTCAATGAATATGGAATCTAGTTTAAATCCCTTTTTTATTTTATTCACTCAATGCATCCACAATGCATTTTGAACTATCTGAAATGTCGATTTTACATACACATGATCTAGTATATAAAAATGCTTCCTGCAGAAACAAATGACGTCAATTTGTTGCAAACGAAGAATACATGGAACTTGTTAATGAGAACAAATTTTTACCTTTCGTGTCCACCTTCTGACTGCACGATAACCTTTGCCTTTCAGTTTTGTGAAAAAGTGGGAGTTCAGAAAGAATATTCTCTGAAGACATAAATATTGAAAGGATTTGTCAGTTACGTAACTATTATAATTGTTTTACTGGTTGAAAAGATGGTTAACAACTAGAACAATGTAATAACAAACAGCAAATAAACAGGTACTATGGTAGGCAATTTTTGTTCATTAACCTTTTTCTCTGTCAGGTGAAGCTGAATATAACTGTTTATTATCTGAAAGAAAAGTGAACAAATACTTACTTTCAGTAAAGGGATAAAAGAATTCTCTGACTATTTTTTCTTTTTAAAATTTAGGCCTCTATGACTTATCATTGGTTTGCAATTCAAATGTGTTGTTATGCATGATTAATTAATTGATTAATTTATTAAGTTTCTGACCCTTACATTGTCATTGATCTTCATTTTATTATCCCTCAACTTCTGAAGGTCCTCTTCATTGAATACTTGATTGCCTACATGGTATGTTGAGGGCCCCTGTTCTTGATCATCTCTTGATCTGTCTGTGAGAGAGTAATATGTAGGTCAAGAATATCCTTCATAACAATAATTAATTTCATTTTCAAATGTTTTGTTTAGTGTTATGACATAAAGAAATGCACTTACCGCTTACAAGAGGTGTCACCTTAATTAAAGAAAATATGAAAAATTATTATTTATAATATATTAAATATGTAATATGGTTATAATTTTTTAGTTAACTACTTATTTCGCAGATGCCATCAGTAGCGAATCTCCACACAGCATAAAGTGATCACCTTGATATTATCAACATGTACTCATTTAATTAACATTTCTCATTTAATTCAGTAATGATAAAAAATTCAAAGTCATGTAATATTATACTAACCTCCTCCTCAACAGTTTGGTTATCACACAAGACATAGAATAAAATATAGGCCTCTTGGTTGAGTGCTTCCACTTTTGACACTTTAGTGACCTATAAATAGTTGACATTTAATGCTTCACATTTTTAAGTTGCAAAAAACATAATGGTCCCTTACATTTTGGTCATTCATATGATACCAAGTCTCATCCACTTTACAAAAACTGGAGTAGTGACCAGAGTGGCAGTTATTCCCATTGTGCACAACTACACTTTGAAGAGTGTACTTGCTTTCTTTTTCCTATAAGGGATATCAGAAAAAAATACCATTAATTGTATGAGTTATTGCCATCTTTAGAAACTGGATGTAAAAATTGCACTTACTTATGCATATACATAATGACTAGTTGATGTAAAATAAATGTCAAGCTATGAACTGAGCAAAATTTGTACCTGTGTGATATCACTAAACAAGTTGCACTTAAGAGTTTCAGGATAAGTGATTTTATTCTTGATTTTGCTTGTTCCTCCTTGGGAAAATCTGGCCAAAAATTTGATTTTAATTAATATATATTATGTGATTTAATTACATGTAAAGGTGGTAAAATAGATTTACAAGTCTTCACAAAGGCCTTCTATCATTTACAGTGCTACCTCTTTAAATGAATAGGAAGAACGTTAGGCAATTCAGAGAGAGATAATGTTTTCTCTGCTCTCGTGAGTCCACCACACCTATAAAATAAATTAACATGTGAAAATTTATTGAAAATCCAAACACAATGTTATTCTTGGTATCAATCAATGCAAGGGGAAGCCCAGAGTTAAAGGATTGTTACTCTACAACCAAGTATCATATTGATAAATAGCTACAAACCTTGCACAAAAGTATTTATTGGCACCGTCAAGTATTTCTGTGGAGAAGTAAGCCTCAAGAGCATGCAGCAATGATTTACATGATTCCTGCCAAAATATAAATACAGATTTAGCAATCAATGGCAATTTCACATTCTTTTTGGCAGTCAAGTCCTACCTGAATGTCAATGCTGAAGTCAAACATTGGAGTGATGCAATAACTGTTGTGGCTGCAAACACTGCATCTGACTGCAAGAAATAATATGAATAGTTTATTAAAAAAATATTGTTGTAGTAAATAGATTTTATTTTTTGTACAATATGGCTAAGTGGAATATAGCTGTTACCTGAGCTTGTAGTCTCTCCTCCTATGTTAAGTAGCAAAGCTGGTAATCCACTGATTATGCAAAAAAAAGCAAAGTTTGTTCAATTATAATTGCTTACCTGATAAAAATGAAATTGTTAAGGTTGTTATTATTCAACTGGCTGTGAATTGCATATTTTATTGGTTTTATATTATTTTATTGCAGATACTTACTTTTTTTGTGTGCAAGAATCTATTGCTTCAATTATACTCAAAAATAGCTCATGTGCATCCTGCTGATCAAATGATCCACTAGGCAACTTCATGAAAGTCTTAGAGAGTGCTGCAATGTCACACAATTAATAAATGAATGTACAAATATTATCAGAATAATACAAAAACAATCAGAGAAAAAAATGAATTTTAAATTTAAAAAAATGCTATATTTAATCATTACATTACATTGATGTTGATATGTGATACAATATATGGATGAATGTCTGATACAATATGATCTATTATATGGATAATAGGGAAGGGGTGCAGGGATGTGTACCCCCTAGTATTTTTGAGCTTATATTTTGTACCTCTTCGTGCCCCTTTTTATGGTGTTCACCCCACTTTCCAGCTGACTTTGTTTCCCCTTTTGGCCCCTCCTTTACTGCACTGGTTATTGTTCAAAGTGTTTTACCTACCTTGTAAGTTGTCAATGATATATGTTGGGAAAATAACACTGTGATTGCCACCACAAATATAGAGGTGAAGCTCTTTAAGGGCACACACAATACAAAATCCTTCTCCAAGAGTACCATGATCTAAAATTTGATAAACAGAACATGATGCATTTTATGGAAAATGGAAAATTTTTATGACATAACATTTTCCTTACCGTGTTTTCCTTCAACTGCATGCTCTTCTATGAATTTCATGAGAGGCTCATTGTACATAACACACTGCAAAATGCAGTTAACAAAACACGTATTTCCTAAGTTTTTGAGACCTGGCTTCAAAAGTTCCATTTTGAAAGAGAAAACAGGTAAAAACAGCGAAAGGTCAGACAGGTCAAAAATCGTCTACAGCTTCTTCGATTTTCCCGCGAAAGAGAACTTACATGACGTAGATGGATGAAATATGATAACTCTCCCATCAGTTTCCAGTCCTTTTCTTTTAGGTAGACCTCAGGAATACTATTTGTGTAGAAATGCACAAAGTAATGTCTTTAAAAAATAACATAACTGCTTTCCAGTCGTATAGTAATCCAATATCCTAACGATTCAAAAGAATTTTACACGCTTTGAAGGATTTTCGTACGAAATCTAAGCGACTGCCGGGTACGTAGTAGTAATTCGCAATCATTCCCGGGAGTCATGGGATGACTGGATAACTTAGTTATTTTCGTTCGGTTAAACACTTGTTATGATTTTTGAACTGTTCACAGCAATTGGATAGATGACTTGACTGTTTTGCGAGAATTTCTCAGTATTTTTCAGGCTCCCGGGTATCTAGTATTTTGAAAATCGATCCCGTGACCTTCATGATTATCGAAATATTTCAAAGTGCCTTACTTGGACGCCGTGTTTATAGTATGCCGAGACTCGGCGAATGAATAATGTTCGACTGTATTAGGATTCTCAGAAGCGCTTGCCTATTCTAAACAAAGTTATGAGTCTTTGAATCCTTAAAAGTCACCATAGCCTGGTATTTTTAATAAAAACTAAAAACTCCCGGGTATCTAGTATTTTGAAAATCGATCCCGTGACCTTCATGATTATCGAAATATTTCTGTGCCTTACTTGGACGCCGTGTTTATAGTATGCCGAGACTCGGCGAATGAATAATGTTCGACTGTATTAGGATTCTCAGAAGCGCTTGCCTATTCTAAACAAAGTTATGAGTCTTTGAATCCTTAAAAGTCACCATAGCCTGGTATTTTTAATAAAAACTAAAAACTCCCGGGTATCTAGTATTTTGAAAATCGATCCCGGGTGCCGGGTATCTAGACACTGCGTTTTAGCAAATTCGTGGCAAGAGTCAAAAATTCGATTTCGCTCATATTTTAAACTTAGATAGGCCATGATGTAAGGAAAACAACTGTGTAGTTGGTTTGGTAAAATACCGCTTAGTTTTCGAGAAAATCGAAGTTAAAAATTTTCGACTAAATTTGCTAATTTTCGGCGGAAAATTTACATCAACTTTAACAGCTTCTCGCGACCATATGAATAATGCTAGCGCTGTAATGACATTAAAGAGTAGTTAACTGGTATCTTAAGAAGCAATTGGCAGAGTTTCAGAAATTTTGCTTTAATTTTTCAATTTTTACTCAATTTATTTTTGGAGCACATACAAAACCTCTCTTAAAGTAGGGTAAAAATAATGAGAATTTTTTCCATGTGCGACGAAACTTTTTTGCCAAAAAAACAACCCGAGCTAAAGTTGAAATAGTGATCTCTACGAATCATGTAAAATTTTCTTGGGGAAATTATTTTGCGCGTCGCATCACGATCTGAAAGTTGTAAGAAAACCGAAGATTTGATCTGTCGGCGAGACCAATCAATTTACATATTGTGTACTTATTTAGCATTCAAGCGGCTTCATGTTGACTTTATAAGAAGATAATCATTTTTGACGAAAAACTAGAAGTTCCTGGAATCATTCTCAAAGGATTTTGAATCAGTGAACACACACTATGAATTCATTTTGCTCAAAATTCAACGACTAACCCCGGGGACTATAAACCCAAGCATCAAATTAGTACGTCTGTGGCCTCAAAATCATAACACGGTTATTTTTATCAAAACATGCAAAATATTGGTCATAAACTGCCAAATTTCATTGTTGATTAAAGCTTGAAATTTAGGAAGACTTGGTTTTATATATTTTTTCGGTACTTTTCCTTTTGGGGAGTAACAAAACCCCGAGTTGGAGTCCGAGTCCGAGTTAGAGTTAGACTCGAGTTAGACCCCGAGTTAGACTCGAGTCAGAATCCGAGTTAGAAAATTATATCTCAGGTTTCAAAGGTACTTTATGATAACGTTTTACCAATAAATCTTTAGACTCAAAGGTAAAACTTTGCAACTTATTGATATAGTTATTGTGAAAAGGCTGGCATTATAAATTTGTCAGCTGACTACCGACTATACAAGAACAGGAAGCCATGAGCGGATTTTTTGGACTCCATTGTCCTACCGGTTAGTCAAAAAAAAAAACAAAGTAGAAAAAAGTAGAAAAACGCAAGGTTTCACGCGGAATTTCAATTTGAAATTCAAAATACACGGTATCTTTACATTCAGTTTTGACAATGATGTGTATTGCAAATTGAAATATAATACATAATGTAACGCGAGACTTTATTGTAGTCTTTTCATCTGGACAACCTTGTTGAGATTGACTATATATACAGCCGTCTGCTATTGGATATAAATACTTACATTGATTTATTATCAGCGATGACATTACCAAACGTTGGATTTAATAAGATTGATTCTTCTGATTCTTCGTCGCTTGAAGACATCGTGCGAAGTTAAGCGACAAAGAATGAACCCATGTGGCTTATTAGTTAATATTTGGTGATTTAGTGATTTATTGGTAAAACTTGTCATTCTAACTCGGACACTAACTCGACTCTAACTAGACTCTAACTCGACTCTAACTCTAACTCGGACTCGGACTCCAACTCGGAATCTGGGATTCCCTTCCTTTTGGATTTATACAACAAAACCGTGTCAAAATAATAACAAAGAACCTAGACAAATGTCTGGCACCAATTAGCGTGTCACGCGCGCCCATGAAATTGACAAACTATTTTAAAAGGTAAACATAGTAATATTGCGTTAAAATTCTAACATATAAATATGTTAGAATCTTAACGCAATATTACTATGTTTACCTTTTGATGCCCATCATCGTTATTATTTAGTTCAGCAACTGCAACTGGCAACCAGATTTTCAAGCAAATCCATGTAAGTTTTTTTGCGCTTTATCTTGATGTCAGAGGTATCAAGTGAAGTACAGATTTCTTGTAACATGTGAACAGAGAATTTCGAAAGTTTTCTTTGGCTTGTTAATTCACATATATTATGCCTTTCGAACATTATTGGGTACTTTAATCCTATCGTGTCCATCAAGGTTATCGACAATTCCTGGATTTCTTTTTCCTTTTCCTTTTCGAAATCGATTTTGTTGATATCGTCATCGTCGTCGTCGTCGTCGTCGTCATCATCATCATCATCATCATCATCATCATCTTCATCGTCATCACCATCACCATCGTCATCATCATCATCGCCGTCATCATAATCTTCATCTTCGGCTGCCTTTTTTCTCCTCTTTTTCGCCAAGCGCGAGAAAAAGCTTGCGATCTGCTGTTGTGTTAGAAAGTCGTTCTTGTTAAAAAGACGTGAACCGTCGCTGTGTCTGGCCAATCTCATTGCTCTTGATACATCAGCTGGATCGGCTTTTTGGCCTGTTTGTTCACCAGCATCAAATAGACCAACTATATATTTTTTCTGCATATCAGAAAAACGCGTTTTCTTAGCGGTGGATTTAGGGCCAATATCATATTGTGGCAAATCGTCGCTTTGTCTTGATTCTGGGTTTTTACTGGCTCCTTCTTCAAGTTTGGTTGCATACAACTTCATTGCCCTGTCATAAAGTGTTTCATGTTCTAGTGCGTATTTATGGTTTTCACAATCCAAATGTTTTTCTAGGGAAGAGTACCTTTGGAATGACTTAATGCAGCCTTCTTCGGGACAATAAAACAATTTGCTGGAGGTGTCAGGTCTTTCCTCACTGCTTTCTTCGCTTTCATTTTCGACGTCACTTTCAGCGTCATGTTCTTCATTCAATTTCTTTGGTTGTACCCTTGCTTTCACTGTAATGAATGACACTTGATTCGGGTCAGCGGTTTCCTTGTTATGGATTAGCTTTGATACTGTTGAGGGCAGACGAAAGTTCTTCAAAGGCAGGTCTTTTCCTGGACCAGTATCGTATGCCTTCCACACTGCCATGGACTCGCTTTTATACTCTATGTTGTTGATGTGGCTAATACCCTTCCATTTCCCCGCTGTAACGCCCTCACGGCTAGCCTGTAAAGCACACACTATAACTTTCACTCCAGGAATGCCTCCAAAAGACTCGATTGCTGCCTTCATTTGCTCTGGATTCTCGATATCTTTCCCTGAATTCAAACATTTATTCATGTGATTTTTAATATGAGCTGCCTTGCGGTCACACGCTCCTTTTCCCCCTTGAGGGTCTGAAAAATCGATAAGTAGGATTTTGATCCCAGTTGCTTTCGCTATCATTGGTAAAGAAAGCAGAGTTAATGCAGAGTGATAACACCCTGCATTGCAAAGGTATATAACTGTAGTGCTTTGCTTTCGATCTTTCCTATCAAATCCACATATTCCGCCAACAATCGATTTAAATGAGCAGCAAATTATATTATATTTCTACACTTTGTACACAAGCAACGCAAAAACAATCTAAATGAATTTTATTGCAATCCGTCTTTTAAACATGTCAATTTCATGGGCGCGCGTGACACGCTAATTGGTGCCAGACATTTGTCTAGGTTCTTTGTTATTATTTTGACACGGTTTTGTTGTATAAATCCAAAAGGAAAAGTACCGAAAAAATATATAAAACCAAGTCTTCCTAAATTTCAAGCTTCAATCAACAATGAAATTTGGCAGTTTATGACCAATATTTTGCATGTTTTGATAAAAATAACCGTGTTATGATTTTGAGGCCACAGACGTACTAATTTGATGCTTGGGTTTATAGTCCCCGGGGTTAGTCGTTGAATTTTGAGCAAAATGAATTCATAGTGTGTGTTCACTGATTCAAAATCCTTTGAGAATGATTCCAGGAACTTCTAGTTTTTCGTCAAAAATGATTATCTTCTTATAAAGTCAACATGAAGCCGCTTGAATGCTAAATAAGTACACAATATGTAAATTGATTGGTCTCGCCGACAGATCAAATCTTCGGTTTTCTTACAACTTTCAGGTCGTGATGCGGCGCGCAAAATAATTTCCCCAAGAAAATTTTACATGATTCGTAGAGATCACTATTTCAACTTTAGCTCGGGTTGTTTTTTTGGTAAAAAAGTTTCGTCGCACATGGAAAAAATCCTCATTATTTTTACCCTACTTTAAGAGAGGTTTTGTATGTGCTCCAAAAATAAATTGAGTAAAAATTGAAAAATTAAAGCAAAATTTCTGAAACTCTGCCAATTGCTTCTTAAGATACCAGTTAACTACTCTTTAATGTCATTACAGCACTAGCATTATTCATATGGTCGCGAGAAGCTGTTAAAGTTGATGTAAATTTTCCGCCGAAAATTAGCAAATTTAGTCGAAAATTTTTAACTTCGATTTTCTCGAAAACTAAGCGGTATTTTACCAAACCAACTACACAGTTGTTTTCCTTACATCATGGCCTATCTAAGTTTAAAATATGAGCGAAATCGATTTTTTGACTCTTGCCACCCGATGTTTGGTTTTTGCTGACATGCCCTCTTAACCAAAATAAAATCCTATTTTTAACTATAACTCTTAGTATTCTAGAAATCCTATTGAAATTTAGCCTATGCTCTAAAATACTTTTTTTCTGTTATCAATATTCTTTTTACAAGGAAAAGAAAAACTTTGCGGGGGCACTTGTCAAATAAATACAACTCTGCAGAATAGAAGGCGCTGACTAATCACAATATTTGAAAACATCAGTTAAAGGGTAACTTTATTGTGGAAAGAAAAGAAAACATCAGAATAATGATTGTATTTCAAAGGTTCATTTCTGCAAGCCAAGACGGATGCCAAATCTTGATAGGAACTCAAGATACTGCGATTTGGAAATGAAAATCGACCAGACTTCATCAACTGATCAAGAGCAAAATAGGAACATTCGCCATCTTGAACGGAGTCTCTCGTTTCAGCACTTTTATAGCTATATTTTAGTTTAAAAAAATGAAGAAATAAATAACTAAATTTATTGAAATACGTTTTGCTGGCATGTCGAAATTGACTAAAACGAAGTTTAAAAAGAAAGAAAAAATCCTTAAAATGCATGGAAGCCAAGCCATTTGCTTCGGTTCTGTTTTCATCGTTTTCATTGGTTCTTGATTTCATCATTTCATCACAGTTATTGTGACCTTCTTTCCCTGCGAAGCTTATTTCGCAGAAGAAATTCAGCTCGTTCAGATTTTGCGTGAGCTGGATGACAGCAGTTGTTTCCGAGCGCTCGCTCTATCTCAGCTTGACGGTTACGCTCGAGCAAATAAAAACAAGAGAAAAATACGGAGCCAAACGAGCGTTATTATTATTATTATTATTATTATTAAACTATTATTATTATTATTATTAGCATTATTGTTATTATTATTATTGTGATGATGATGATGATGATGATAATGATGATGGTGGTGGTGGTGGTGGTGGTGATGGTGATGATGATGATGATGATGATGATGATGATGATCCAGCCTTATGCGGTTAGATTGTAGCAGATATTGCAGATGGACGCTACATAATTATTGTTATCAGTATAGCAAAGGAGACTCGTAAAATTTTCTTCTCGGAATCAAGAAAGTAATCTGTCTGATCACGTCTGTTTGGTATTGACCGTTGCGTAGGTGGGTAATTTTCAGACTCTGGACCATATGTCACAAGTGATGTTTTGAAAGCTTCAAGACCCTTAAGGTTAGTGCAGTTTTAGAACAGTTTTAAAACATTAATCAACGAATCGTGTACACGACAGTTTTTAAGACATTTTTTAAAACAGCACCTATCAATTATGGATTGTGCGAGAAGACCACCGACTTATTTGTGCAGTGTGTTTCCATAGCAACGTAATAGGTTCAATGAAACACGCAGTACAGTTAAAGGTTTGTTTTTATATGTGTCTAGAATAGTTATGACTGAATTGTGTGAAAAGTGAAAAGTTTCATTAAAAGTCTATGTTCGGTTTCATTACGTCTACTGAATAACCTTAAAGATCGAGCCTGGAAGAAAGATCGAAGTATAATTCAAATTAAGCTGGCTTTACTTTAAAGTGGTGACGCACGTCATTATTATTTCCTATATTTTAACAGCTTGTTGTCTGAAGCAGCCAGATGCCCCTGAACTGAATAACCGACGCATCTATCTAAGGATTTATTAGCAACGAGACTAGTAAGTTACATTTAACTTTTTAGATTTAAGTTGCATTGAGCTTTGAATTATTAACTCACTACTTAATTCGCCGATCAATTAATGATCATAAAACATGTATGTGACAAGTTCCACGAGAAATCGTAGTGTGTAACAGGGCTTTATATCAGCCCGGAGGTTGTTTAAGTAAAAGTGTTCCCCTCTTTTTTTCAAACAACCGCACCGCGTAACATTTTTGGACGGCCGTTAAGCTAACTTTGCTTTGTTCGATTATTATGAAATTCACACAAAACATTTTACTTAGATTAGTTGAAGTTTTTTAGCTAATCGGAGAATGGCCACATATCGAAAATATTTTTTTAAATTTGGTCATAAAACACAGGTTGATCGGCCAGGTAAAAATCGCTCTTCAAAGAGAGTGTATTTGAGGGTCAAAGTTATCAATTAGAACTAAACAAATGCGAGTCATAAGACTAGAAATACCTATTTTATCGAAATAAGTGTTTGTTTTGCAAGATTTTTAAACTTTTTGCTCAAGCGAGAAACTTTTCATGATGGACCGTTTTAAGGTCCTCAGACAGCTGATTTTGGGTCTCAAGGCCGAGAATAATATAATAATAATAATAATAATAATAATAATAATAATAATAATAATAATAAAGATTAAAATTAAAATTAAAATTAAAATCGGTTTTCTCGTATAATTCGAATACTACTTCGTATTTTGAAAAATCAACCCAGGACCTTTAAAAACTCACTAATTAATATTTACCAATAGAGCCAAAATGAAGGCAGATGGATTTTTGAGATGTGGCCAGAATTTCTCGATGTTGTCTGGTTTTTCCTGACATTGGCTCTTAAGGAATAGATGTCGTATTTCCCAGTAAAACACTAGTGTCTATATAATAAACTTCACATATTTCAGCTAACACCATGGTTTACATTTTACTTTAAATTTAGAGCAGCTACAGCGATGGCCGGACAAAGTAACCCTAGTTCGTTTACAGGACAACTGAAAGACACGATTAAGAAAAATGAAAAAAGGATAAATCACTTGGAAGAAGAGGTAAGAAAATTACAAGAAAAACTGAAAGACCATGAGAAAAATTGCCAACCGAAAATCAAGAAACTGGAGGAAGAAATAGAAAGACTGAAAAAAGAAAACAAAACCTTGCAAGAAAAAAACAGAAAGTTGGAGACCGATATCGGAGATTTAAAAGAAAGCAACACGTTCCTTGACGATGAAATGAAGTCTATTAAACAAGCAAATGGAGATTTGAAAAAGGAATTGGAATCGACATCAAAGCAATTGAAAAAACATGATGAAAAACTCAAAACATTTGAGCTTTCTGAAGATGAATTGATCATAAGGCAACTCTGTTCAAGTGTCCAGGAAAACATTTTGAAATTTGTGCTAAAGGGATATTTCGACGAAATTGAGAACAAAAACACTAAGTATATAGAAGAGTACATGAAAAGGCAAATTGTAGACCAACAAGAACAAGAAAAAGCAAAGTCAAGATGGGAACAACTAAAAGATGAGATCAAGTGGGATGACTTTTTGATAAAACAGCTAAAATCGGTCAAAGATAGTGGGAACGATACTGCTCATCCATTCTTGACAGAAGAGAAGATAGAGGAAGCGAAAATGAACTTGAAAGAGAAGAAGAAGTTAAGTGAAAATATGGTCGAGGCGGTTGACCAACTAAAAAATATGTGGAAACAAACAAGGAGGAAACTATTGCGTAGGTAAGCATTTTATAAAACCCACAAAAAATGTTCTAAAGTGTGTGTTCATGGTTCTGACTTTCCTTAGCTACCGTTGCTATGTCCCAAAAGCGCAACAAATATCTCAGAATCTGGAACTGTGATCGCCGAAAATTGGTAGTAATTTGTTTATTTGTTTTAGTCTTTGCAATACCATGAAAATACGCGAACAAATCAGGCCTTTAAATTTTTTGTAGTATTCTTGAAAACTGAAATATTGATGTACTTGTCGATGATAACGATGATAACGATGATAACGATGATAACGATGATAACGATGATAACGATGATAACGATGATAACGATGATAACGATGATAACGATGATAACGATGATAACGATGATAACGATGATAACGATGATAACGATGATAACGATGATAACGATGATAACGATGATAACGATGATAACGATGATAACGATGATAACGATGATAACGATGATAACGATGATAACGATGATAACGATGATAACGATGATAACGATGATAACGATGATAACGATGATAACGATGATAACGATGATAACGATGATAACGATGATAACGATGATAACGATGATAACGATGATAACGATGATAACGATGATAACGATGATAACGATGATAACGATGATAACGATGATAACGATGATAACGATGATAACGATGATAACGATGATAACGATGATAACGATGATAACGATGATAACGATGATAACGATGATAACGATGATAACGATGATAACGATGATAACGATGATAACGATGATAACGATGATAACGATGATAACGATGATAACGATGATAACGATGATAACGATGATAACGATGATAACGATGATAACGATGATAACGATGATAACGATGATAACGATGATAACGATGATAATGAAGATAATGAAGATAATGAAGATAATGATAATAATGATGATAGTTATGATGATGCTGCTGCTGCTGATGATAATGATGATGATAATGATGATGATAATGATGATAATGATGATGATAATGATGATAATGATGATGATTATGATGATGCTGACAATGATAAGGATGATGATAATGATGATGATTATGATGATGATAATGATGATGATAATGATGATGATAATGATAATGATAATGATAATGATAATGATGATGATAATGATGATGATAATGATGATGATAATGATGATTATAATGATGATGATAATGATGATGATGATAATGATGATGATGATGATGATGATGATTATGATGATGATGCTGCTGGTGGTGCTGCTGCTGATGATGATGATAATGATGAAGATGGTGATGATGATGGTGATAATAATAATAACTGTATTAGTGTCTCAAAATCGTATAGCTGGGCACAAGTGCCCTACTAAGCGGGGAGACCTATACCTAGAATATAGAAAGAAAATGCATAAATGAAATAATTTAATTAATAACTAGATAAAAAATGTGATAATATGTGCGGTATATATATATTAAATTTGCGCAGCAAATTTGAAAATTATAATAATGTAACAAGGGTATTCATTAGCTGAGAAAACTGCCTCAATGGTGATTGGTATGAACCAATGCATGATCATCAAGGAGTTTTATAGTGCTAGAACAGACATAGCGACGGTTCCAATGGGGGCTGCGGAAAATAGAATCTCGCAGATGATTCAAAATTAATTTCTGGGGTGAAACGCTCATCCAAAGTCCTAGGTCCGAAACGTCATATGTTTTAGAACATGTTTAGTCAGAGACAACCGTATGTTATTCTATATTATATGCCTGACTACAGCGATAACTTTTTTTAAATCCTAGGAACACATCAAGGTCTGCAGAGAGTCGAGATCCAGACGGTCGACAAAGGAATCCATCCAGAAGACAAAGCCAAGATAACTATGATAACTATTTATGCAAGCCCACCGCTGGAGGTCGTCCTGACATTCCCACAAAAGCATAGGGTGCAAATAAAACATGTCCACGGTCCAGTTACCTGATGTTCATGCATGAATATTAACATATTTACCTTGCAAACAAATACAAGGTATTTTTGAGATAATATTTCTCATTCAATTAACCGATGTTCACTAAATTAAGGTAATTCCGTAGTAATAGATCCGAACATAGAATTTTAATAAAACTTCACACAGTCATTAAGTTAATGCTACTTATTCCAAAAATGAAATAAATTTTTGGGGTCGTGCGAAAGAACTTTTCGAATCATGAGAATCGAACAAAAGGCCCCACCACTTCCAGGAAGTCATCGCTAATATTAAACTATTTGCGTCATTCTTTCTTTTATGAAGCAAAGCAACAGTTGGATGCCGAAAATTTTCCAGAAAATGCAGTCGTAAAAAACAGGGACTTTTCAGCTTCGATGTTCTCCCTAATATCGGTCTGGAAACAGTTTTCCGCAGTATGTTTTTGAGAATATCTCGAAAACTGGACATGGAATTTTGTTTAAATTAAGATATATTATGGTAAACCTATTCCTTATTGATTTACTGAAATAAAAAAGATAGGTCACCGTGCTCGTTTTCGCGCTACAGCTCGCTAAAATATGAATTTTGTCCTCGAAATGTAGTGATCTAGAAAGGACTAGGGAGAGTTTACACACAAAAAAATTTAAAAAAGACTGTGATATCTTTCTAAATTTATACAAAACTCTCATATCAATGCCAGATACCTTCGATTGATAATTTCCTGGTTGTTTTGGTTTGTTTTCTGTATTTTATGTATTCCTAACAAACCGTTTTTACCAGCCGGCCGCATTCTTGTAATCGTAATAATAGCCAATGTGCAAAAATCGTGCGCAGTAGCACGTGCGCAATGCAAAACTACGGAATTACCTTAAATACCTCGTAGCGCACAAACCACTCACCTAATGTCTATAAAAGTATAAATTTCTTGAAGCTGAAGAAACACAGATTTCAACCATGTTGATCGATCATTTTTCGATCAAACTCACAAGTTTTTTAAAAGTGCGAATTGTATAATTTTCGACCGCACTTTTTCAAAAATTTCCTAGAACACCGAAATTGTCACGACTTGCAAACAAGTAAAGAGCGCAAATTGATCTCCAAAACGCTGTCTCAGATTTTTGATAAAAGCTTTGGTTGCAAAAATATTTGTTTTTAAAGTTGTTTGACGTGATTTTTACCTCTTTTATGCATAAATTAATCATGGAATAAATCTAAATCGAGAGAAGATATCAAAAAACTGAGACATACCTTAAAGAGCTTAAAAGGGCTTAAGGTATCAACTACCACAAATTATTATTTTTCATTTAGTTCGCGTAGCGCGCTTAACATTCAATGAAATCAATTGATATTTCTCTGATATTTCTCTGATGACTGCACGATATTTCTCTTTTAATTCGCCAAATAAAAAAAACGTCGTTAAGAATTTAAAAGTGTTTTTAAGTATTTTACTCAAAGCACTTTTACAAGAATTTTGCAAAGTGTTAAAAATATAGATTCAAGATTCTTTATTTCAGACACCAAGTTTAAATAATAACTTATATTTCAAGTGTTGTTTGAACTACAGTGGTTAAAGGAGCTTAGCTTTCGAGTTAACCACTGTCATAGTATAGCGGGGTCTCAGTTAGGTCACTGGTAGGGGAAAAAATGAACTAATTAGGAAATTTGTGAATCTATCGGTTAATTAAGTAATTAGCAATTATTCTCCGAAGGCGAAGTGATTATCGATGAATATTTACCGAGCGGCGAGTCTTCGAGCTGCGAGATAAATATTCATCGATAATCACTGAGCCTGAGGTGAATAATTGTTTTAGTATAAATAAAAAGGTGATTATTTCAACAACAAAAAAGAAGGAAGCAACATTGAAAGTGAAAATATTTTATTTTTTAAAAGCGCGACGGTCACGCTGACAGCCATTTTGTCCGAAAAGGTGATTATCGGCTGATAGTCCGAGAAAACCAATCAGAGCGCGCGATTTTGTATAATCACCTTTGTATTTATACTAACATCACATAATATATATGAATGTAATATATATAGTTACACATACACCTACTTGCAAGAACGTTGCATACAACATTTGAGCATTTGTAGTTTAGTGGATTAGGAATAAATTCAAAGTACAAAAGAAGATCATTGAAGCAGAACTCTTTCTTTTGTACTTTTAATTTATTCCTAATCTTGAAACTACAAATGTTCAAATGTTGTATGACAACGTTTTTGCAAGTAGGTGTAGTTGATAACAGTACTGTACATAATCACTCTCTGATGATTAGATGCTTTCGCTATCGCTATCGGTTGACTCATCATCTTCGCTTTTCTCAGGTGATTCCAGTCTTACTGCTATTCTCAATATTCTGCAAACTCTGATATTTCAACAGCTTGTTGTGAAATTGGTTTTTCGCTGCCGTCAATCAAAACTAATCTGTCGGTACCTTTTATGTTTTTGACTGGCGGCAGCGAAAAACCAAATTCCAACGGGAAAATCGCAACTACCGAGTTCGCAGAATATTGAGAACCGCAGTAACAACTTGAAAGAACTAGCACTAACTTTTTTTGGCTTTTTACGTTAGAAGTTGACTTGTCCTCATTGTCAGCGTAGCTTTGGTTATACCAAGAGCCTTTATCACTCTCCGCAAGTAACTTTCTTCTCTCTTTTGGAAAAACCAGAATCTGCTAGTTTTATTTTCTTTTGTCCGGGTTTCTTTCTTGTAGTATTCCCCAGGCGATTCCCTCAGTTTTCTCTTTTTGACATATTTCACCATTTTTTAAGCTGCGTCGAGCGCCAGTACGAGTGTTTGAGAGTGTTTTGTATATACGACAACAAACACGCAAGGAACCGGATGTATTTACGCGGGAAAATTGCACAGGGTTACCAACACTAGTCTAATAGGATTAAGGAGGATTACTACACCTTTGGTTTTTGTTTACCTTCCCTTCAAATAAAGTTTTTCAATAACTCGCGAAATATTAAATAACCCGATTTTTTTCCTTCAGAACCATAGATTAGCATACAAACTTTTATATCCATTGATAAAAATGCTTTTAAAGAAAACTACCCGTGAAGGTATTATATTTAAATTTATGGTGGGTTAATTGTAAATATATACAGATATAACCATATCAAAATATCGATTCTTGCAAATTGTCGAATTTTCGCGTGGTTCGGTTCAGGACCACGTAATATGCCAATCATACCCCGTCTGTTTTCGAGACGTTAAACTAGACACCGAGGGACACAAGTTTATTATTTGCTACTGCAAAAAGTCACCCTCTCTAAAGAAATTCGTCAATTTCGGTTTTAATTTACATGTATGTATGTTTTTATCGTACACCAAAAATAACTCTCGTGTAAAGGCGACTAGCTGGTCCCAGGTTTATACCTAGATTATATATTGAATTTTAATGTACATGTATATATGTTTTTATCGTACACCGAAAAGAACTCTCGTGTAAAGGCGACTAGCTGGTCCCAGGTTTATACCTACATTATATATTGAATTTTAATGTACATGTATATATGTTTTTATCGTACACCGAAAAGAACTCTCGTGTAAAGGCGACTAGCTGGTCCCAGGTTTATACCTACATTATATATTGAATTTTAATGTACATGTATATATGTTTTTATCGTACACCGAAAAGAACTCTCGTGTAAAGGCGACTAGCTGGTCCCAGGTTTATACCTACATTATATATTGAATTTTAATGGACATGTATATATGTTTTTATCGTACACCGAAAAGAACTCTCGTGTAAAGGCGACTAGCTGGTCCCAGGTTTATACCTACATTATATATTGAATTTTAATGTACATGTATATATGTTTTTATCGTACACCGAAAAGAACTCTCGTGTAAAGGCGACTAGCTGGTCCCAGGTCTCCACCTACATTATATATTGAATTTTAATGGACATGTATATATGTTTTTATCGTACACCGAAAAGAACTCTCGTGTAAAGGCGACTACCTGGTCCCAGGTCTCCACCTACATTATATATTGAATTTTAATGGACATGTATATATGTTTTTATCGTACACCGAAAAGAACTCTCGTGTAAAGGCGACTACCTGGTCCCAGGTTTACACCTACACTATATATTGAATTTTAATGTAGTATGTATGTTTTTATCGTACACGAAAAGCCGGAACTCTCGTGTAAAGGTGACTAGCTGGTCCCAGGTTTACACCTACATTATATATTAAATTTTAATGTACATGTATTTTTATAGCATGGCTTTGGTCAATCGCCTGAATTAGAAAATTAAGAGATCGGGAATGTGTAAATAGAATAAAATTATAATCACCAATACTGAATAAAGCATGCATTAATTATACAAGTTGTTTTGCATGTTGTTTTGTAATTTTCTTTTTTGCGGGGAATTGTTTGTACGCAAAAGCTTAGGAATATAAGAAGTATGTAAAGCGCAAGCTATTGGGAATCAAATACAAGTCTAGGATTGGTGTAAGGGTTAGCGACTTCCCTTTTCACTGCGAGGGTCTTAGGTTCAATTCCTGCGCTCAGAATCACATGCAAAACAAAAAAAAAAAAGGATTTTTCACGAGAAATATAGCAGACAACGGGCCATGGGCTTAACCAAAACAGGACTCAATCCTTTTTCGTCTAGCATGATATCTCCAAACTCACTAGCTTAGCTGGAAAACATACAATATGTTCAAAGTTGATGGTACTCTTTAATTTACGGCCGTATCAGATCAGCAAGAGTAATTCAAGATTTTGTTCAACTTGTCCTTCCCTTTCCCGCGAAAGGCAATCATAAGGGAATGCAAACAGGATATTTAGCCATTTTCCAGGTTCGATATTGACTGCAAAATTAGATTTTCTTCGGTGACCGTTTTCAATAGCTATTCAATCTTGGACGAGTATTCTTGAGGTGCAAAAGGGAAACTTGGACTTTTCCACTGACACCCTTGCAGGGCTCCATGTGCTCTACCGAAACAGAAAGATGGCAGACATGTAAGGTGAGAGCTAGAAGCGCCATGCAACAAATCACGGCTAGTAATCCTCTTCCATCTCATATGATATCATCAAACTATCCAGCTGAAAATATCGGCAGATTTTCAAAGTTCTATAAACTTTTGAATATACGGTTGTAACTGTCATGTACAGCCAGAGCATTTTAATATCAGTATATTCGACTAGTCTTTCCCTTATAGCTTACCCGCGAACGGCAATTATGAATGTATGGGAAGGAAACTGGACTTTTGCCCATTTTTTACCACCTCGATATTGACTGCAAAACTAAACTTCCTTGCCTGTTTTCAATAGTAATTTCGGCATTTTGGACAGTTATATTTGAGGCACAAAAGGGGAACTTGGATTTTTCACTAACCCTCTTGCAGGGCTCCCTGAGTCTTATAGGGGACGTCCTAAAATGAACTTCATTGATTTTTGAAAATTCCCCATTACATAATTTTCTATTTTACATTATAAAATAACTAAGATATAACGCGCGCTCTGATTGGTCAATTACCGTCTAATATAACTCAACATAGATCGTGAGGAAATGACGTCAGCAAGGCAAGCTGATGTTTTTATTACTTCTCTTGAGTTAATTGCGCGTTATATCTTAGTTATTTTATAAAAGAGATAGAAAACTCGTCTTGCTTTTGCTATGTTGAGTTATATTAGCACTTGGGAAATTGCTTGAGCCCTCGAGAAGTGAAGAGAAGCACTCGCCTTCGGCTCGTGCTTCTCTGCACTTCTCTCGGGCTCGCGCAATTTCCCGCGTGCTAATATAACTCAAATTAGCACGCGCGCTCGTTTTTTATCTCTTCAGATCATATCAAAGATTGGATCATGAATTCCAATTTTAGACGGTTTTAACCGGGCGGTTAACTTTTCGTGTCGGTTGGACAAAAAAACGTGTTATTTTTAACTATAAGTCTTGGTGTTCTAGAAATTCTATTGAAATTTCACTTGTACTCTAAAATTAGTGATGATGCTTTATTCTGTTATCAATGTTTTTCACAAAGAAAAGAAAAACTACGTGAGGCACTGTGCAGACTAGAAGGCGCTGACTAATCATAATATTTGAAAACATCAGTTTAGTAGCTGCGGAAAGAGAAGAAAACATCCCCACTAACTTTGTGTATTGTATTTTTTCGCCGAATATTTTTCGTGATTCTTGTCTGTGATGAAATTCCGCCTATATACATCATGTACACGGCTTGCTTTTCGATTTCCGGAAAATTATTTCTCGGAATCGATATATCGCGTGGACAAAAAGTTCTCTACAAAGGATCAAATGAAAGGAAATATATTGGAGAATCGATTTCTGGGGCTAACGTTCAAGATAAATTTGGGTACAATTAGTAGCTGTATAGGAACAGCAGGCAGTATCATAGAATAAATAATTCAACCTCCTTTCTGCAAGCTGCCTAAAACTCCGAAGAAGCGATGGGACGATGCCAACTGTCGGTAATAATAATAATAATAATAATAATAATAATAATAATAATAATAATAATAATAATAATAATAATAATAATAATAATATTAATAATAATAATAATAATAATAATATTAATTATAATAATATTAATTATAATAATAATAATAATAATAATAATAATAATAATAATAATATTAATAATAATAATAATAATAATATTAATTATAATAATAATAATAATAATAATAATAATAATAATAATAATAATAATAATAATTATAATAATAATAATAATAATAATAATAATAATAATAATAATAATAATAATTTTAAGATGTAAATAAAAATGATTACTTCTTGAAAATAGCACTTCTCCAAAACATGCAACCTTGCAGATAGATAGAAGGTTGATTAATAAGATTTTGAAACTCTTGTTATTTTTTACTTCAACCAATTGACAAGAAAAATGAGTTCCATTCTACAATTAAACCTACAAAGATCTATATCATTCACTAAGGGTAATATTAATTTTTAGACTGCTATTTGTGAAGAACTGTTTTGATTACTTTGAGGAAATGAAAAGGTGACTCTAGGGTATCGTATGATAACCTGATTGTTTTCAGTGACTGCTATGTGCTGCATACAGTGAAGGGCTAGCTATAACAAAGGGCTTTGAGAATTATTCTTTTCAGCTGCCCTCAATATATATTTGTTCAAGACATATTATCAAGAGTTATGTATGCAAAGATCTGCTCAGTTCGCAGAAAGTAATTTATCCTTGTTACTGAGAAGAAATCCAGATGAGAAATTGATAATAGAACTGAAATGATCACGATAGGATCGGATCGGATAGATTGTGATGATGGTGGAGGCGATGATGGTGGTGGTAATGGTAGTAATAGTGCCGGTTATGATAATGATGATGAATGACGACGAGGGCGATGATAGTGATGATATGGGAGATGGTGGTGGTGAGGTGATGAATATTTAAAACTTAAATTTTTTTGAAAATTGCAGGATTTTTTCTGAATTATATTATACTAAATATTCTGTGTTTTAGTTCAGAGGTTTACGCAACTTTTTGCGAAACATTGCATGGGAAGTTGCAAATCGATCGATGTTCCGCAGTGCGATGTCAGTACTGAATAAGCAATATCCCTCTTCACATATCGCTCTTGCGCACTAAATTTCGTTCCTATAGCAACGTTAAAAGAGAAAATCGTTAAAGGAAATTTGTCAAATCAATGAATATATTCAAAAATGCATTAATATTTTTCCTTAAAATCATGGTCACATAAGTTTAAAAAAAATTCCAATTGTTTAAATTAAAAAAACAAACATATTTTTTACGACCATCACTCCCCGTCGGGGCTCTTCCGTGAGGTTCGCTTACACGCAATACTACTACAATCTGTATTTACAACATACAACACTCAACTCATATGTTGATTTTTACGGAGGGAGGAAAACCAGAGAACCTGGAGAAAAACCCTCGTAGCAAGGGAGAGAACAACACATCGATCAAACAAATTTAACTCACATATGATCCAGCCCGAGCCGGGGCTCGAACCCGGACCTCAGCGGTGAGTGGCGCGCGGTAAACCACTACACCATCCATGCCATCCATGCCATCCATGCCATCCATGCCACCCATGCCACCCATGCCACCCATGCCACCCATGCCATCCATGCCACCCATGCCACCCATGCCACCCATGCCACCCATGCCACCCATGCCATCCATGCCATCCATGCCACCAATGCCATCCATGCCATCCATGCCATCCATGCCATCCATGCCATCCATGCCATCCATGCCATCCATGCCATCCATGCCATCCATGCCATCCATGCCATCCATGCCATCCATGCCATCCATGCCATCCATGCCATCCATGCCATCCATGCCATCCATGCCATCCATGCCATCCATGCCATCCATGCCACCCATGCCATCCATGCCATCCATGCCATCCATGCCATCCATGCCATCCATGCCATCCATGCCATCCATGCCATCCATGCCATCCATGCCATCCATGCCATCCATGCCATCCATGCCATCCATGCCATCCATGCCATCCATGCCACCCATGCCACCCATGCCACCCATGCCATCCATGCCATCCATGCCATCCATGCCATCCATGCCATCCATGCCATCCATGCCATCCATGCCATCCATGCCATCCATGCCATCCATGCCATCCATGCCATCCATGCCATCCATGCCACCCATGCCACCCATGCCACCCATGCCACCCATGCCACCCATGCCACCCATGCCATCCATGCCATCCATGCCATCCATGCCATCCATACCATCCATGCCATCCATGCCATCCATGCCATCCATGCCATCCATGCCATCCATGCCATCCATGCCATCCATGCCATCCATGCCATCCATGCCATCCATGCCATCCATGCCATCCATGCCATCCATGCCATCCATGCCATCCATGCCATCCATGCCATCCATGCCATCCATGCCATCCATGCCATCCATGCCATCCATGCCATCCATGCCATCCATGCCATCCATGCCATCCATGCCATCCATGCCATCCATGCCATCCATGCCATCCATGCCATCCATGCCATCCATGCCATCCATGCCATCCATGCCATCCATGCCATCCATGCCATCCATGCCATCCATGCCATCCATGCCATCCATGCCATCCATGCCATCCATGCCATCCATGCCATCCATGCCATCCATGCCATCCATGCCATCCATGCCATCCATGCCATCCATGCCATCCATGCCATCCATGCCATCCATGCCATCCATGCCATCCATTAAGGTAATGCAATCGCGCATTTTTTTTCCATGAATTTTTTTAAAATTTGACACAAATATTCCTTTTGAGCTGTAGTGTGAAAATATGAAATAAAAAATTGGGGTACCCGAATCCGTTCGGAAGATATAAATTTTCAAAGACAATGCTTGCGGCCGTGTTTTCGGGGAAAATAAGACAAAGTAAACTAGAAGCTATCGTAGTCCATATGGCTTGAAGAAGTAGCATAAACGATTTCAAATGATACATACCTTAACACATTATGATTAAAACCCCAAAATTGTTCATTTTATTGTGTTCAGAATGAGTTCTCGATGTTTAAATGTCCAAAACAGTACATTTTGACTGTACTTTACGATCCGAATTTCCGGACATTTTCGCGATTTACTCAAAACTTAGTCGAATTATCTACCTTCATTTTTGGATATGTTGTAGCTTTAGTAAACTTGGACTCACAGTGAAAAAATCAGTGTAGGTCACCGAGCAAGATTTTTAGATATTTCACGTTGAACGTGGAGAAAGGTCAAAATGTCTTATCCGCCATAGTTGAAAGACCTTGGCCACAGGAAACCCAATCACGAAAAAGTACTTTGAAAATTAACACTTCGTGAAATTACTAAAAATTTAGTCGAATTACCTGTATTGTAGCCTAAGTTGTTCTGGACTCACAGTAGAAAAATCAGGGTAGGTAACCGTGTAAAATGTTTAGATATTCAATAAAGCGCAGGAAAGATGCGCACGAATGCACGATCGCATTACCTTAAGCGTCAGTTAAACTTTCAGAGGACAAATGTTAATTATGGTCGTCCGAACGTTTCAAAATTCGCTAAATAAAATTCGTTGTCGCTAACTTGAAATCGCTGTCGCTATATAGCTATTCCTTGTCGCTAACTTACAGTCGTTGTCGCTAAAAAGCAATTCCTTATCGCTAGATTGTGCATTCGCGGTCGCTAAATTGTTATTCCTTGTCGCTAGCTTACAGTCGCTAAATTGTGCAGTCGCTGTCGCTAGTTTGCAGGCAGCTTCAGTGTTTCTTGAGATAAGTCAACTTCGGTGCACGTGAGACCTAAACTAGAAAGTTTGAGTTCAAAACATGGATGAAAATATAATTTAGACGACAAAACCAAAGAGAAGATCGATGAAATACCAATAGTAGAGTGAAGGAAAAGCTGACCGACCTGTAAATCTCGTGGAAAAGTTCTTAAAAAGTATTAAATAACAACGAGGAATTGAAAGGCAGCTTTGTCGTGTAAGAAGAAGGCAACTAAACTAAAGAAATTTCGGTAAGCTTTCTCGATCATTTATGGTGTAAACTAAAAGCCTAGAAGTAGTAGTTTGTGCATGGCACGATCCGGATTTTTGATGGGCTATGGATGGGCCATGATGGGCTATGGATGGGCATTGATGTGTAATGGAAGGGCAATGGATGGGCCGGTTGTTTATGTGTTGTCATGGTGACCCAGTGACGTAATATATTCGCTAATTATTCATAAATGTACTATTGTTGGACAAGTCTTTTGTTTTGGGATTCGATTTATAGATTGCGGGGATTTTGATTTTTGTATCGAACTCTGAAACTTAGAAATACAAAATTTGAGAAACGCAATGGTTACTTTATTATTAGGTTCCCGAGGCTATCACGCTACCGTGAACGAATTCAAAGGACAGATTTGAATCCATATCCGAAAGTATACTGAGGTTGCTGACTCGCAAAAGTGTCCAACAAAATATGGAGTGGCTCTTTCTGTCCAAGAGTTTGAGGATCGATGAAGTCGGTTTGTTTGAAAGAGATCGCTTGAATTCATTTTGATAACGAACTCAGTACTGTTGAAAAAGCTCAACTCATTCTATCTGACAAAGTCAATGAAGTCAAAACACATGGTCCAATACATTTGGAACCAATTCAATTAATCTATTGTCCTCGTACAGCAAGTCAAGACCCGACTATTGTATACAACACAATACAATTAATGACTCATAAACGACAAACAATAAGACCTACGAAGTTCTACCTAATTATTCAAATACGAAGGTAAACGCTTGAGTGTAAAATCTTTATTTATTATATAACCTCAGAAATAACAATATTAAACATTCTCTTCATCGCTACTTAGATTATAGCTTTCTTCCTTGTTACGTTTGGGACTGCGGTGATGTACTGTTTTGCAGGCATTACATCTTGTGATCACACTTTTGAGTGTATTCCTATTGATTAAAAATGGATGTTCACAAATACTACAGGGTGTTGAACTAGGAAAATTTACTAGCTATCTGGATATCGATAGCTTAGCTTAGCTTAGCTTAGTATGGCTGCTTCCAAAAATATTTTATTTTGGGCACCAGGTGGAGAGCTTTTACGAAACCAGCGGCACATACCTGTCACCAGTATTACAGACCTTTTAGATTATGTACTACTGCCTTACAATCGTGACATTCCCAAACCTAGAGCCCTTAAATCATTTCTGGAAGGATTGGCTGAATTGCGGATTAATAAGAAATGGATTCATAACAAGAAAGTGTTAAGCAATTTAATGCAGAAAGAAAAACTTGAGGATAACAAAGAGCAATCCGATGAATCTGATAGTGAAGAATCAAGTAGTGATGATGAAAAGCAAGATTCCGATAATAGTGATACAGGCTCTGAACAAGACACCCAGGAAGATCAAGAAGAAGAAAATGTGGAAAGTGGGACAGAAGAATATCTTTGTGTTCGCTGTGGAAAAAGGGATATCAAAGTGAACAGAATAATAAAATGTCCAAAGTGTCTTTGGCACGAAAAGCTAGTAAATTTTCCTAGTTCAACACCCTGTAGTATTTGTGAACATCCATTTTTAATCAATAGGAATACACTCAAAAGTGTGATCACAAGATGTAATGCCTGCAAAACAGTACATCACCGCAGTCCCAAACGTAACAAGGAAGAAAGCTATAATCTAAGTAGCGATGAAGAGAATGTTTAATATTGTTATTTCTGAGGTTATATAATAAATAAAGATTTTACACTCAAGCGTTTTCCTTCGTATTTGAATAATTAGGTAGAACTTCGTAGGTCTTATTGTTTGTCGTTTATGAGTCATTAATTGTATTGTGTTGTATACAATAGTCGGGTCTTGACTTGCTGTACGAGGACAATAGATTAATTGAATTGGTTCCCAATGTATTGGACCATGTGTTTTGACTTCATTGACTTTGTCAGATAGAATGATTTGAGCTTTTTCAACAGTACTGAGTTCGTTATCAAAATGAATTCAAGCGATCTCTTTCAAACAAACCGACTTCATCGATCCTCAAACTCTTGGACAGAAAGAGCCACTCCATATTTTGTTGGACACTTTTGCGAGTCAGCAACCTCAATATACTTTCGGATATGGATTCGATTCTGTCCTTTGAATTCGTTCACGGTAGCGTGATAGCCTCGGGAACCTAATAATAAAGTAACCATTGCGTTTCTCAAATTTTGTATTTTTAAGTTTCAGAGTTCGATACAAAAATCAAAATCCCCGCAATCTATAAATCGAATCCCAAAACAAAAGACTTGTCCAACAATAGTACATTTATGAATAATTAGCGAACATATTACGTCACTGGGTCACCATGACAACACATAAACAACCGGCCCATCCATTGCCCATCCATTACCCATCAATGCCCATCCATAGCCCATCACGGCCCATCCATAGCCCATCAAAAATCCGCATCGTGCCATGCACAAATTACTACTGGCATCGGCAAATAATTGCTTGCTCGCCACTAAAAAATTACGATATTTTGCTCAACCTCCTCCAATAATTGCTTATTATTACCCAAGGCATGTAATATTACTGTTGAAATTATTTTGAGGCACATACATCATATCAGGGAAGGATATATATATATATATATATATATATATATATATATATATATATATATATATATATATATATATATATAGAAGAATCTATGGAGGCTAACTTGAAAAAACCTAGGCTCTTATACGCGGGTTTTTACTGTATTTAAGTTCAAATAACTTAAAGTAACCTGGAAGTAGTATTCATATCAGAGATTAAAACCCGTTTAAAATTTCTATTTTCAATTGTTAAACATCTTATAGAGATTATTTACAATCCTAACTCAATGGTACTTTTGAAGCAGAAAAAAATAGTTCACTGTTTGAAATACTGAATCTTCGATAATATTCTGATTTTGAAAACCTCACTTTAACACGCTGCCCCACTGTACAAATAGATGCGTTGTTCAGTTGTTTACTCAGACAATTCCAAAGGTCGACTGACATCCGAAATATCAGTATCATAATGTTATAAAATATTTTATACGTTTCAGTTAAGTTTCCATTTTCTTCACTTTAAAACTCCTTGTCCGTAAATAAGAGTGAAATGTTGGCGATTTGATGCAGAAACATTCCAAGACTTCTGAACAGAACTCAAATCTACTTTTTATACCTGGGATATGTAACCAAAGGCACTAAGACGAAGCCGTTGTTTGAATTTGTAATAAATGCTACTTGTTATTGTTCTTATCTGCTGTTCCTTACTTAGAATGAACACACTAATTATACTAGTATTTTACGCTTTTCAGAAAAATCTGTCAACCAAAATGGCCCAAAATCAAAAAAGCATTGAAAACTAAATCGAGAAAAATATGGAAAGGATACCATTTTTAGAAGAAGAGTTAAAAGTAAGTCGCAGCAATGAAAAGAGTCTTCAAGATGAGATCCAATCTTTAGAAAAGGTAATACGAGACCTGAAAGATAAAAACGCAATGTTGGTTAAGCAACTGCAAGAAATGGAAGGGAAAATCGAGAAGTTAGAAAACGAAAATGAAGTTCAGAAAGTATGCAAACAAGAAGAAGATAGTGTGCTCATTCTTGTGCAAATTAGCTCAACCATACAGAGAAACATGTGCAAGTACGTGCTGGGAAAATACTTCAAGAACTGGCGTTACTACAAGTTTAAAGAAATTAACCACTACATTGAAAAATTTGTGGAACCCGCCGATCAAGAGTCTGCAAAAGGGCGGCTGAAGGAATTGAACAACAAGATTGCTTGGGACCAAGATTTTGTGGATAGTCTCAAACGTCTTAAGCAAAGAGAAATCGTCATTGCTCATCCTGAGCTAAGCAGTGAAAAGATCCAGCAAGCTACAGAGTTTTTGAAAGAGAGAGGAGAGTTGGATGAGGAAGTGGTGGAGAACATAAACAAACTAAAGGAACAATGGGAAACTTCCAAAGTTTTGTTACAGTAAGTTTGGATTTTGTAAATTAATTCGTTCAAGATCAAAATGTCTCTGACCAGCTAAAGTCTGTGTTATTCAGTGATGAATCTAGTGTAGGAACATTATGTTCCTATGTGTTATCGTAAAGGTTTGGAACATGCTATTTGGCGAGAGTCTTTTCTTTTGTTTTCAGCAGTCTTTTCGTCAGATACTATAAAAACTAACGTCGCCTTTCCATTACAATTATCTTACAGGACAAGCTCTGCAGAGGGTCAAGATCAAGGCGATCCAAGGAATCTGTCTACCACAGGACAAAACCAAGGCACCTCTACAAGTAAGACCACTGGAAACAAGTAGAGTATTTTTTAGAATGATATCCGTTTCTCGTTTCAATTCGCCAATTTTTTGTTAAAGGACATAATAATTTTTCGCAATTTTTGACCTTGTTAGGATAAAGGGATTTTTGATATAATATTTCGCTTTTAGTGGCTAATGATGATGACCTTAAGGTTGAAAACGTAAAAGTTTTTTCAACACGCTTCAACTTTTAGCTATTACATAAAAAGCAAACATCATGATATTTCTTTTTCATTTCGCCAAAAAATAAATTGTTTAAGAATTTAAATGAAAAGCGTTTACGAATTTAGCACTTACTCTACAAATTATACTAAAGCACTGCAAAGCAAATATACAGATATAATCTTTAGACATTTGCAATTTGTTAGATCTTTGCCGTGGCTTGGACGACCACGTAAAATGCTAATCATATCCCGTCTGTTTATTACATTTTGCTACTGCAAAATGCCACCCTCTCTAATGAAATTCGTCAACTAATTTTCAACTATTGCGACTAGCTGGTCCTAGTTTTACACCTACATCTTATATTGAGTATTAATTCACATGTGTTTTAATGGCATGGCTTTGTCGGCTTGAATTAGAAAGTTAATAGATCGAGACTGCAGTGTGTAGAATAAGATTACAATCACGAAAACTGAATAAAGTTACATTAGTTATAGAAGTTGTTTGGCATGTTGTTTTGTCATTTTTATTTTTATTTGTGGATAAACGTTTGTCACCCAAAATGTCGTAGGAATACAAGAAGTCTTTCTAATCCTTTTAGTGTTCTAGAAGACAGGAAAAATCTTAATTATTTGTGGGACAAGATTTTAAATTCACTTGGAAAACTGCACCTACAGTGATTGATTTGCTATTGTTTGAGTCGGAACCATGAATTGCAGGATTGCTTTATAATATTTCTGATCTAAACATGTATTTGAGGATGGCTAGAGAATTTTCGATCCCCTTCACAGTTCATCTTGAAAGGTAGTCAGGCCTTTGCATCGAAGTGAGACGAACGGTGAGCTTGCAATAGAGACGTGAATAATTGTCCAAGGTTTTAAAAAAGGTCTTTATCATTACAAGGTCACCTCATATAAAGGAATTCGGAATCCGGAACCCACGAAACAATTGATTTTGGAATCCGGAATCTACCTTCTTTGGAATCCAACGCATTATATAAAATCTGTCATCAAGTACGGTAAAAACGAACTCTTCTGTGCAAAACAAAACATCGCGCAACCTCTTCTGTGCAAAACAAAATATCGCGCAACCTCTTCTGTGCAAAATCAAAATATCGCAGAAACTCTTCTGTGCAAAACAATATATCACGCAACCTCTTCTGTGCAAAACAATATATCGCGCAACCTCTTCTTTGCAAAACAATATATCGCGCAACATCTTATGTGCAAAACAATATATCACGCAACCTCTTCTGTGCAAAACAATATATCACGCAACCTCTTCTGTGCAAAAAAAAAAAAAAAATCACGCAACCTCTTCTGTGCAAAACAAAATATCGCGCAATCTCGTCAGTGCAAAACAATATATCGTGCAACCTCTTCTATGCAAAACAATATATCGCGCAACCTCTTTTCTGTCAAACAAAATATTGCGCAGACTCTTCTGTGCAAAACAATATATCACGCAACTTCTTCTGTGCAAAACAATATATGACGCAACCTCTTCTGTGCAAAAACAAAATAACGCGCAACCTCTTCTGTGGAAAACAAAATATCACGCAACCTCTTCTGTGCAAAAACAAAATATCGCGCAGCCTCTTCTGGACAAAACGAATATCACGCAATCTCTTCTGTGCAAAAAAAAAAAAAAAAAAAAAAATTCGCAACCTCTTTTGTGCAAAAACAATTATTGCTCAACCTCTAGATCTTCTCTGCAAAACAAAAAATAGCGCAACCTCGTCTTTGGAAAACCAAATAAATATCACGGAACCTCTTCTATGTAAAACAAAAAATTGCGCAGCTTCTTCTGTGCAAAACGAAATATCGCGCAACTTCTTATGTGCAATTAAAAATATCGCTCAACCTTTTGTGTGAAAAACAAATTATCACTTAACCTCTTCTATGCAAAACAAAATATCGCGCTACCTCTTCTGTGGGAAACAATATATCACGCAAAATCTTTTGGGCAAAACAAAATATCGCGCAACCTCTACTGTGCAAATCAAATTATCGCACAACCTCTTCTGTGCAAAAACAAAAAAATTTCGCCCAACCTCTTCTTTGCAAAGCAAAATATCGCAGAACCTCTTCTGTCCAAAACAATATATCACGCAACCTCTTCTTTGCCAAAAAAAATATCGCGCAACATCTTCTGTGCAAAACAAAATATCACGCAACCTCTTTTGTGCAAAACAAAATATCGCGCAACATCTTCTGTGCAAAACAAAATATCGCGCAACCTCTTCTGTGGAAAACAAAATATCGCGCAACATCTTCTGTGCAAAACAAAATATCGCGCAACCTCTTCTGTGGAAAACAAAATATCACGAAACCTCTTCGGTTCAAAACAAAATATTTTGTAGCCTCTTCTGTGCAAAACAAAATATCGCGCAACCTCTTCTGAGCGAAACAAAATATCGCGCAACCTCTTCTGTGCAAAACAAAATATTGCGGAACCTCTTCTTGTCAAAGCAAAATATCGCGGAACCTCTTCTGTACAAAACAATATCACGAAACCTCTTCTTTGCCAAAAAAAAATATTGCGCAACCTTTTCTGTGGAAAACCAATATCACGAAACCTATTCTGTGCAAAAAACAAAATATCGCGCAACCTCTTCTGTGCAAAATAATATATCACGCAACCTCTTTTGTGCAAAAAACAAAATATCGCGCAACATCTTCTGTGCAAAACAAAATATCGCACGACCTCTTCTGTGCAAAACAAAATATCGCGCAACCTCTTCTGTGCAAATCAATATATCGCGCAACCTCTTCTGTGCGAAACAATATATCACGCAACCTCTTTTGTGCATAACAAAATATGGCGCATCATTTTCTGTGCAAAACAAAATATCGCGCAACTTCTTCCGTGCAAAACAAAATATCGCGCAACCTCTTCTGTACAAAACAATATATCAAGCAACCTCTTTTGTGCAGAACAAAATATCGCGTAACCTCTTCTGTGGAAATCAAATTATCGCACAACCTCTTCTGTGCAAAAACAAAAAATATCGCTCAACCTCTTCTTTGTAAAACAAATATCGCGGAACCTCTTCTGTGCAAAACAATATATTACGCAACCTCTTCTATGAAAGAAAAATATCGCGCAACCTTTTCTGTGGAAAACCATTATCACGAAACCTATTCTGTGCAAAACAAAATATTTCGTAACCTCTTCTGTGCAAAACAATACATCGCGCATCCTCCTCTATGCAAAACAATATATCACGCAACCTCTTGTGTGCAAAACAAAATATCGCGCAATTTCTTCTGTGCAAAACAAAATATCGCGAAACCTCTTCTGTGCAAAACAAAATATCGCGAAACCTCTTCCTTACAAATAAATATATCACGCAACCTCTTCTGTGCGAAACAATATATCACGCAACCTCTTTTGTGCATAACAAAATATGGCGCATCATTTTCTGTGCAAAACAAAATATCGCGCAACTTCTTCCGTGCAAAACAAAATATCGCGCAACCTCTTCTGTGCAAAACAATATATCGCGCAACCTCTTTTGTGCAAAACAAAATCGCACAACCTCTTCTGTGCAAAACAATATATCACGCAACCTCTTTTGTGCAAAACAAAATATCGCGCAAACTCTTCTGTGGAAAACAAAATATTGCGCAACCTCTTCTGTGCAAAACAATATATCGCGCAACTACTTCTGCGCAAAACATAATATCGCGCAACCTCTTCTGTGCAAAACTATATATCGCGCAACCTCTTCTGTGCAAAACAATATATCACGCAACCTCTTTTGTGGAAAAGAAAATATCGCGCAACCTCTTCTGTGCAAATCAAATTATCGCACAACCTCTTTTGTGCAAAATCAAAAAATATCGCTCAACCTCTTCTTTGTAAAACAAATATCGCGGAACCTCTTCTGTGCAATTAAAAATATCGCTCAACCTTTTGTGTGCAAAACAAAATATCACTTAACCTCTTCTGTGGAAAACAAAATATCGCGCTACCTCTTCTGTGCGAATCAAATATCGCGGAACCTCTTCTGTGCAAAACAAAATATCGCGCTATCTCTTCTGTGCGAAACAAATATCGCGGAACCTCGTCTGTGCAAAACAAATATCGCGCAACCTCTTCTGTGTAAAACAAATATCGCGGAACCTCTTCTGTGAAAATCAAAATATCACTCAACCTTTTCTGTGGAAAAAAATATCGCGCAATTCTTGGCAACTGCGTGGGGACTGTTTTATTCCTTGTTTTTTTCTATTTTTGATAAGTTTTTATCCTCCATTTTCTTGAGTTAGCTTTCATTCCGGTCGAAAGGTTTCTCTTTTTAAGCTATTTTATTTCTGATGTTTTTTCGACTTATTATTAAGTCAATGCTTTAGAGATAGATGACTTGCTGTGATTGGCTGAAATATGATTACCATAATTTTTAAGCCGCCTATCTGTAGAATACCTTTTGATATTTTGCTAAATTAATATATTTTGTTTGGAGAGCCTTGATTACGTAATATATAACCGTACGAAGAAATCTTCATAGGTTGTGTAAAAGTGTTCAGTTCCGCCATTTATTATTTGATGGCACTACTGTTTTTTTTTCACTCAGTGTTGCGCCGAAATTATGGACGGATTCTCCAGTCGACAAAGCAATCAATAAGACAAACAGGGTTTTCTGAATTTTCTCCAAGGTCAGGGAATTTTGATTTTGATCAGTGAATTGCTGCAATTTACCCAAAAAACGATGAAAAGTCAGGGAATTTCTGTTAGAATTCAAAAAATCATTTTAAATTTGGAATTTTTAGTTGGGATTCCTGTTGTCGAATTAACTACCATTTTTAGCAAAATTATTGCATGCTCTGGTCAGTGAAAAAAGGTTTTTAGTCAGGGAAAAGTCGGAATTTAATTTTTGCAGATGAATGGGAACCCTGAAAAGGTTCACGGCAGTTTTTGCGCGAAACACAAATCTAATTCCTACAATGGAATGCCGAATTGGATCCGAATTGCTCGCAGGAGTAATTACTACGTTTTCTCGTAATTATAAAATAATAGTGATACATTTTAGGCTAACCTGGCTATCTGAGGCACAAGCAAGTTACTTGTGGGCAGTCTAATTTTCTTTATTGTCAAAATATACGTTTTGTCGGAAGGGCGCAACCAACAAGTAGCGCAGGCTCTGTCTTCATCCAAACATGCTCAAGCTCTGTAATATAAAGTGTTATATTAGTATGATTTTGTTTTGTGATGGGGATCATTTCTTAAAGTAATGAGCTTTCGTGCGCTCCAGTTTTGCGCATGTTTTCGTGCGTGCGCTGCTACCGAAAATTTGACCGGGCTTCGTGTGTTTCAATGATTTCAAGATTGATTTTTATCTTTTTCAATGTGATTACAAAGCCTAACAGGTACTTATGTGAATATAAATTGGTTACCACGATTCTCTGTTTACTTAGCATCCCTTGAAAGTTTTACTTTGATCATAACAAAAACGTTCAGTGTACTAGAGTTCTCACTTTCAAAGCTAACCACGTGTTGTTTTTGTTCGAAAATATAACTCGATATTTGGCAAACTTTTTTGAGCTACCATAGCTATCCAAACGAGCGCTGTGACTTCCAGTTTGTAGCACTCTTTTGTTATGTACTACTCAAAAACAAGGTATATATGTGCTAATTTTTAGAAAAAATTATCGACAAAAAATAGGGCTGCGTGGCAGTGACGTCAAACTCAGACAAACAAACCGAATTTCTCATCTCCTTGAGTCCGATTTCTGCCGTTTGGTTTTTAATGACAACTTGTTTTGAAAAGCAATGATTTGTATTAAAAGATAAATAAATAAAAATGTGTTTCTCCGTGTGCTTTTCAGTATAATATTACGCTTGTGTGAGTCATGCATCTATTAAGCAGGCTATTTTTAGAATAGCCACGCAGCCCTATTGATCAAATTAATATTTTGACTCGACCCCAGTGCATCAAATCCAGAAAGGTTAATAGCACTCATTTTTTGAGCTAATAATGGACCCTTTTCAAAATAATCATGGATGCGAGGCTAACATGAAATGTTAAAGAAATCGCACTGTTTTCTATAACCACAGGGAGCCCAATTTAGATAAAAGTAAAAGGTGAAAATAAAATCGGGAAAACCGACTTTAATTTCTTTTTAATTCAAGATCAAGATAATTTCCTCTATAATACAAACGAGCACTGAAAAACGCGGGCCTTTGTTTTCTTATATAATACCCCTATGGTATCCTCTATGTGAGTTTTCAGTTCCTCCCTTGTAAAAGTAAATTGGGACAAATCCACATACAGGAAACCATAGGAAAACAAAGGCGCGTAAACAAAAAAAATGTTCTAGAGCATTTTTCATGATTTTTTTATGGTCATTGGTAAGCTGACTCATGGAGCAGGGACTGTTATTTATGTTCATAATTCCATTCAGTTCTCTATCAAAGAGGATCTAACCAGCAACTTAGTGGAATGAGTCTGTATGGAAGTCAATATTCCTTTTATATTCCCGATCCTGGTTCTGAACGTTTTTAGACCTCCGTGTGCAGACCAGCAGTGCGTATGATGCCTCTTTGAAAACCTGAGTTGAAAATATAGTGAAAACAAAGAACCCCCAAACATACGAACGTCTGTAAATTTGACAATTTTCAAAAAAGTTTTCTTGGCCGATATAAGACCTAGAATAATGAATCGTTGTAGGTTACTAAAGTAAAGGTGCTCTTTCTAGTGCTGTTATTGGTCTTCCACTAGGTTTGATTTTAACTCATTCGAATTTGCGGCCGCCATTTTGGCAGAGGGTCTGTTGTGGTCAGCCATTATCAGTGCAGCAACACATATAGCCTCGACAGTTTAACTCTGTTAAGGACGGACGTTCGGAAGCAGTAACGCACTTACGCAGGCCACAACACATCCCATTACTGAGACAGATGTACGTCATTATATTCCATGCATCAAAGACTTTGACCTTTTATGAGTGTTTTGAGAGTGAGTTATATTACGTTATTATGTAAGAATTGTTTGAAATATCTTTTGATTATGATATCATCTGAAATTGATATCTTTTAAAGATATTATTCACTATTAAGTGTTTAAAAACACTACTAGACTGGACTTGAAGATGTGGAATATGGCGGATACAGTACTATATGAAATGAAATTATTAAGTAAGGATTGTTTGAATCATCTTTTGATTATGATCTCATCTGATATTAATATCTTTTTAAAGATATTATTCACTATTAAGTGTTTAAAAACACTACTAGGAATAGAAGATGAGGAATATGGTGGATATATGAAATGAAATTCGTAAACCATATGAAATGATAGCTCATAAATGTTTTCATGAGTAATATCAATATTGTTATGACATTAATAGAGTCGGTTGAGGAGTCCTCCTCGGCGTCCTATTCAACTAACTATGCGTGAAACTTATGATATGAAGTTCTATTATCATTCCATTTACCAATGTATGCACAGACAAAACAAAACTTCGAAAACATTTATTTTTGGATGAAGACTGTTAATTCACATCACAGTCGAAACTCGTCAAATCTTGCAAAAAGACATCCATACTACCAGAAAAAAACCTTAAAAACTTAAACCTTAAATTTTATTTCAGTTGTTTAGATAAATGATGTTACTGCACATGAAAACCAAGAATTAGCAATATGACACGTCTACAGCTAAACATATTGGTGTTAAGCGGAAACTGCATGAGCTTTGTATCAAGCTTTTAGATGCAATTCGTTTCACAGGCTAGGCATTGCCAAACATTGCGAAGACTCACTGATGTAATAAACCTGTTGTCATATATTTTGGAAGTTTTCCTTTTAACCTGGCCAATCTATATGGAAAAAATGGTCCAAAATAACTGATGCATTAAGATACTAACCAAATCAGCTGACCAAAGGCAATAATTTTACCATTCAAACCGAAGCTCAATTAGATTGTTCTATCTCTCTCATTCTTTATTTTCCTGTTCGTTTTTCTTTTTCTTTATCTACCTTTCTTGTCCTTTTGTCTTGTTTTAACAGTTTTCCCTAATTTTGATTAATTATTTATTAATTATTCAACTGTGTTTACGTATGGTTGTTAATTAATTTATACTTCATTTATAATTTTAAAAACTATGTTATAATAATAATAATAATGATAAAAATTATAAGCCTGGTTTACTATTTGCAAAGCAGACTCATTCAGACTAAGATATATTGACCTGCATCTCGAGATTACAAAAAAGCATTTGACCAGAACCAACTCTGAATAAATCCAATGCATTTTACGCTCAAGCTAGTAAGTCATATATGATTCCGCGTTGACTGGAACGCCAGCTCAATAACCAAACATTCTAGGTATCTTTACTTAATTGATTCAAAAGGTTTTCAAAATCTATTTTAAAAACTTATCAACACTTATTTTCTCTTCATTTGGAACGAGTCTGATTGGTAAGTGATCATTCATTAATAGTATTCTCGTTCTTGTGTACCCATCATCATTTCATCACACTGATCAGTTGTTCTTGTGTCTCCATCATCATTTCACCGCATTGATCAGTTGTTCTTGTGTCCCCATCATCATTTCATCTCACTGATCAGTTGTTCTTGTGTCCCCATCATCATTTCATTACATTGATCAGTTGTTCTTGTGTCTCCATCATCATTTCATCACACTGTTCAGCTGTTCTTGTGTCCCCATCACTATTTCATCTCACTGATCAGTTGTTCTTGTGTCCTCATCATCATTTCATCTCACTGATCAGTTGTTCTTGTGTCCCCATCATCATTTCATCACATTGATCAGTTGTTCTTGTGTCTCCATCATCATTTCATGACACTGATCAATTGTTCTTGTGTCCCCATCATCATTTCATCGCACTGATCAGTTGTTCTTGTGTCCCTATCATCATTTCATCACACTGATCAGTTGTTTTTGTGTCCTTATCATCATTTCATCTCACTGATCAGATGTTCTTGTGTCCCCATCATCATTTCATCACACTGTTCAGCTGTTCTTGTGTCCCCATCACTATTTCATCTCACTGATCAGTTGTTCTTGTGTCCCCATCATTATTTCATTACACTTATCAGTTTTTCTTTTGTCCCCATCATCATTTCATCGCACTGATCAGTTGTTCTTGTGTCCCAGAAAATCATTTCATCGCATTGATCAGTGATTCCTGTGTTCCGCATCATCAATTCATCACATTGATCAAATGTTCTTTAGTTCCCATCATCATTTCATCACACTGATCAATTGTTCTTGTGTCTCCATCATCATTTCATCGCACTGATCATTTGTTTTTGTGTCCCCATCATCATTTCATCGCACTGATCAGTTGTTCTTGTGTCCCCAAAATCATTTCATCGCATTGACCAGTGATTCCTGTGTTCCGCATCATCAATTCATCACATTGATCAAATGTTCTTTAGTTCCCATCATCATTTCATCACACTGATCAGTTGTTCTTGTGTCTCCATCATCATTTCATCGCACTGATCATTTGTTCTTGTGTCCCCATCATCATTTCATTGCACTGATCAGTTGTTCTTTAGTCGCCATCATCATTTCATCACACTGATCAGTTGTTCTTGTGTCCCCATCATCATTTCATCGCACTGATCAGTTGTTCTTGTGTCCCCATCATCATTTCATCTCACTGATCAGTTGTTCTTGTGTCCCCATCATCATTTCATCACACTGATCAGTTGTTCTTGTGTCCCCAAAATCATTTAATAGCATTGATCAGTTGTTCTTTAGTCCCCATCATCATTTCATCACACTGTTCAGCTGTTCTTGTGTCCCCATCATCATTTCTTCTCACTGATCAGTTGTTCTTGTGTCCCCATCATCATTTCATCACACTGATCAGTTGTTCTTGTTTCACTATCATCATTTCTTCACACTGATCAGTTGTTCTTGTGTCCCCATCATCATTTCATCTCACTGATCAGTTGTTCTTGTGTCCCCATCATCATTTCATCGCACTGATCAGTTGTTCTTGTGTCCCCATCATCATTTGATCACACTGATCAGTTGTTCTTGTGTCCCCATCATCATTTCATGTCGTCTATGGGCAGATGCGCTCACGTGTCGGCACTACTTTTGAGTCTTGTAGATTTCACTGAAAATAATGGCTTTCAAGTAAATACTCCTTCTACCTCAAAGCCTTGCGTCTGGAATCATGGAAAGAAGAGGGCTAAAAATCGCGGTCCTTTGCATGAAACGCTGTAGAAATCCAAAACGTTTAGTGATGAAAGGGTTTATAACTGGGATATAAGACCAAAACATTATCGGAAAGAAATAAGTAATGAACAGATAAACAATTTTATTCTTGACCTTGAAACTTTCAGTGCAAACAACAAGGATACTTCGTGCTTTTGTAATGTAGAAAAATAAATTGAATCCAAGTTATAAATATTGAACTAATTAAAGAAGTTGAAACTTCATAAATGTATGCTATTGTTTGTAGTGAAAATCCTCCTTTGGTGTAAACCTGCGACATGGCCCGGGTTTTTTCGCCATTCAACTTCTCGCTGGTTTTGCCTTGTGAGTTCCAGTAATTCAACTCGTATTTGGCAGGCCCTAGAAAGTTATACAAAGCATCAAACTGCTCTGTAAAAAGTCCTGTAAGTCCTCTGTTAGTCTTCTTCCTGTCTTGCAAGACTATATTTGGATTCATGTTGTTCTTAGGATCGGAGTAGCATAGATCGGCTTTTCATCTTTTACCACAGCCTGAATTTTATAAACTATGGCCTCAACTTTTGCTTCGAGACAATAATCATCATAAACTGTTTGAGTTTCCTGTTCATTTTTAGACGAAAGCTCAGTATCCTCAAATGCGTTTTCAGAAAGCGTTTGACTTTTTTCCTCGTATTTTTAAGCATGATGTTTATCGCAAGTAAGGTTTTTTTTATGTCTCTTCGATTGAACTTCTCCCGGCCGTTCTCACGGCTTTTTTCTTTTGCGAGCTAGTCGTTTAGTGCACTCCTCTGCACTAAGTGTTGCTAAAAATGGTTCTGGATCTTCCTCTGTCGGACATTTTGAACCAACAAAATGCAGGGAACAGATATATGTATCTTTTGAGATTTGTTTGAGCTTCGTGAAGTCCTTTCGTCCACACAAATACTGCCAACGCTTGGCTTTTTCTGTCTTAATCTTTGCCTGTTCTCTCTCCCATGGAGTCATGCCTTCGTGAATCTTCACAGGCTTCGGAAATCGAATAAACGTCGTACCCTCGGCCATTTTCTCTGGATATCGTGAATTATCTGAGTTACATTTTCCCCAACAACAGTGTTTGGTTGCTTTGTTTTCCCCCATATCCTTATATAAAAGGTACTCTAAATCAGACTATTCGATTCTTCGCATATATCCTAAGCTTTTGTTTACCAAACTTGTCCGCATTTCAATCCCATGAGCCTTTGCGATCAAGTCTTCAAATCTACTTTTAGCGCCCCCGCAGACGTTCAACTAAGCGCATCTATAAAATTTAGTTTCTCTTCAATCAATCTTAAGTCCTTCTTCGAGATTGGTAAGTGATTATTATTCATTTCTTAAAAGGTTCTCCGTTGTGTATATCACCGTTTCGTTGCAATGTCTAGTTTTTCTTATTATTTAAAGCCGTTACTGCCAAAAGCCATTGAGTTGTCGTAACTTGTTCAGTTTATGAACACTGCACTACACTACACTATATGTCGAATTATTCATACGTCTAGTCGAGTTTGGTAAATACACTGTCGAGTTCCACTTCATGTTATTGAGATCTCCACACTATATATTGAGTTGTTCATACACCTAGTCGAGTTTGGCAGCAACTTTTCAAAATCCGCTAAATAAAATTCGCTGTCGCTAACTTGCAATCGCTGTCGCTATATAGCTCATTACTTGTCACTAATTAACATTTGCTGTCGCTTAATTGTTATTCCTTGTCGCTAACTTACAGTCGCTAAATTGTGCAGTCGCTGTCGCTAGTTTCCAGGCAGTTTCAGTTGTTCTTGTGATAAGTCAACTTCGGTGAGACCTAAACTAGAAAGTTTGAGTTCAAAACATGGATGAAACTGCATATAATTTAGACGACGAAACCAAAGAGAAAATCGATGAAATACCAATAGTAGAGCGGAGGAAGAGCTGACCGCTTTCTCAATTCTTTATTTTACAACACTGTTTTACAAACATAATAAAAACTTATTCTGATTAACTTCTAATTCGGTATCTAATTTTAATATTTTCGACTTCTAGGCTTTTAGTTTACACCATAAATGATCGAGAAAGCTTACCGAAGTTTTTTTAGTTTAGTCGCCTTCTTCTTACACGACAAAGCTGCCTTTCAATTCCTCGTTGTTGTTTAATACTTTTAAAGAACTTTTCCACGAGATTTACAGGTCGGTCAGCTTTTCCTCCGCTCTACTTGGTATCTCATTTATTTCCTCTGTAAGTTATCGTGACAAGGAATAGCTATATAGCGACAGCGATTGGAAAAGTTCGGTCGACCATAGGTAACTACACTTACTGTAGAGTTCCACTTCATTGTTATTGAGATCTCCACACTATATATTGAGTTGTTCATACACCTAGTCGAGTTTATCAACTACACTGTCGAGTTCCACTTCATTGTTATTGAGATCTCGACGAGTTCCTAAAAGTCTCGACGAAAACTCGACGAGACTCGAATTTATTACCAAATAGCGAAGAGTTTCTTAAAATCTCGCCGGACGAGTTTCTTAGAATCTCGAGGAAAACTCGTTGAGTTTCTCACTAAATTTCGACGAGATTTTGACTTAGAAGTCGAGTTGGATCAGGGTTCAAAATACTTTTTAAAATATAAGATACGCATCGCACATCGCTGGAGAAAAATATGTATTGTTGAAAGTATTGTTTATATTGAATTAATTATCTCCATCAATGTGCGTTGTTCAAAACCCTTCAAAAGAAAAGCCTTATACCGCAACGGATATTTATTGCTAAAAATGTTTTGGTACATTAAACTAAGAAGTGCAACAACTTGGCAAGTTGGAGAAGATAGAGCATCTTTCAAATCTGTTCGTGTTCTCTTACAAAAATGGCATTATTTACTTCTTCAATGATGCTGGTGTTGATCATCCCCCTATAATGCCTTCTTGATTCAATTTCGGAGAAATTGTGCTCATACCGCAAAGAATATTTAGCAAATAAAACTCTACTGGCTGCTGGGATAACGGCTGATAATGTCCGAGTTGGAGAAATGGTCCGAAAAAAGAACATTTGGCCGAGAAGCGAAGCTTCCAGGGCAAATGTGATATGTTGAGAACCATTTCTCATCCAAGGACATTATCAGCCGATATTCCAGTGAGCCAGAAGGGCTTTTTTTATTTTAGAATCCCATATCACAAAATAAACTCGCGCGCTGATTGGTCCGAAATGACGAATATGTGACGTAGATAGCGAAAGATTCAGCGCGGAATCCAACGCTTTCAAAGCTGATTTCAATGAAAAATTTTGCTTTTGTCTTATTATCACTTGATTTTTTTAACGTATGGCATTAAAAAACAATAAAAAAAAGAAGATTAGTTTGCAAAGAATATAAAAGTAAATAGTTAACTTTGTTAAAAATCGAATTTTGCTATAAAAACGAAGAAAGTTCGATAGCAGCCTGAAAAGATGAATTCAATGAAAAATCAGGAAGCCCGCGTTTTGTTTTTCTTTCTCTTGCTTTTTATCCTCATCCGAGTCGCTGTTAGAGCAATTATTTTGTGATATGGAATTCAAGAAAAATTCATTGTCTGACTCGGGAATTGCACGATAAATTTCACGAGTGAAAACGATATCGCACTCGTCGCTTCGCGACTCATGGCACAGAATGGCTATTGTTCTCCCGGACATGTACTTACAGCTGCCATTTTTTTCTAAGGCGGCCTACTAATTAATGCGCTGAATTCATAATGACTTCAAAACACTTTTGATTGGCTCGTTCTTACTTGGTTTCCCGCTATTTGAGAGAGCTGTTCTTTTTAATTAATTTACACCACTCATTAAATCAAGAAATAGTTAGAAGTAGCAATAAAAATGAGGTGCTAGGAGACCTGAAAAAGTATATATAAACTAATCAAAGTCAGGTACCCTAATACATTTGATAAGTTGATTAATTAGTGCTTATTGTAAGGAAAGTGGCGGAAATACAATCAAAGAAGGAAAAATTAGCAAATAAGTGCAATAATATAAATTACAATAAAAATATACATAAAGTAGAAATGCAGAAAAATATATATATTATTTAGCACACAAATACAATATAGTATTTTTATATTTACAATAAACGTATGAATTATAGTTAATTATAAAATATTTGTGATACTACGCGCGCTCTGATTGGCTGACTACCGTGTTTATATCAGAGGATGTTTTATTCATGATGCCTTATTATGCCTTGATTTTTATTCATATTAAACGGCGTTTGGCGTAAAAGTCATAATTGCGAAAAGTTAAAACTCGGCGTACGAAACAACCACCATCAGCTTCAAAAACAACAAGAAGATATATTTAAAAAAGTTATTTTTAAGAGAACTTATGATGATTTTTAACAGCTTTTTTTTAACAGAACCTATGATGATTTTTAACAGCTTTTTAACAGTGAAAAGAAAACGGTATTCTGACTGAGTTTCACTTAATGAATGACGAAGAGCTTGACAAAGAACTGAGAATATTTTACGGCGAAGCTAAAACAAGGAAGGCAAGGAATAGAGTCGATCTTTGCTGTTAAAACTGATTTCACTACTGCATTGAAAAATCTCAATAGTCCCCCGTAAAACAGATGTATTCAGATAAATTCAAACCCATCTTTTAGTTTATCGAATCAGATGTTAAATGCAGCGATCAGGAGCATCAAGGACTGAGAAAAGAAGAAAACGTAAAGCACAATAATCCTATAATTTACCAGCCAAAAAAATCGTCTCCAAACAATTCACAAGGCCTTACTATCAGAAATTTGTGGCTTATGTCACTCTTTACTGTTGTAGACGAAGTAGAAAAAGACAACGAAAGCTCAGAAAAGAAAGCTTTTTCACAGTTTTTCCTCTAAGCTTTTTAAATAAATAAACTTACAGTCCTTGTAGCTTGTGAACATCAGCCAAAGCGTACACCACGAGCTGAAAGATTTCCTGTTCAAACCTAACCTCATCTGTTTAATCTTTTAAAAACACGTCTTCAATTCATTTTCAGTACATCTTCGACTTTGCAATATCTTCATCAACATTTTAGAACATTTCTCGCCATGATTTTGAAAGAGTTTTCAATGATTTTGCCTCGTTAAATTCCATTTCTGTACTAAGGAATTTGGTTGCTGTCAATGAAACTTTTGTCATGCGTACAAGTCTTGTTTTTGATACTAAGTTGGGAGAATTTCAATTTCATCGTATTGTCGTAAAGTAGTTCAAATATTTTATAAAAGCAATATAAAACGTCCGCTTGTGTCTATATACTGTGATATAAACACTCTGGGAGCTACGACTTCTCTCTTGCTCTACAGCTCCCAGCGTGTTTATATCACAGTATATAGACACGCGCGCCGTTTTATATTCCTTAAATATATATTATATTATTAAATTATATATTATATATTATATTTTAGTTTCCACACAAGTTCACAAACACACAACAAACACAAACAAAATAAAAAGAAAAGTAGTGTCTAATATTTTTTAAGAAATTGTTTGGCCAAGTTTAGCTTGAACTTTTTTTTAGAGTTACTAGATTTAAGAGGCGATGTCCATATCCATCAGACATTCGCGGCAAAGCTTGTTTTATCGATTTCGCTCAAATTTTAACCATAGGTAGGCCTTGTCATAAGATACACCACTGTGTAGTTAGTTTTGAAAATGTTTACTTTTTTGAGGAAAAAATGGGGAAAAACGATTTCGCGCCAAATCGCCCGTCTGAGACTCGTAATTTTAGGTCAACTTTGTCGGCTTCGTGTGCCCAAAATATTAACTCTACTGACTCAAAACTACCGTTGCAATCTTCGCAATTATCATCTTAAGTTATGTTCCAAGCTTTTTAAAAAACTTTCAACCGCTTTTATATATTTTTTGACACATTATTTCTGAAGTGCACTAATTACTTATGCAAAATAGGTAAAAGAAAATAAGAAAGGAAAAAGAGTAGGGAAATGAGTAAGATTGAATAAGAAAATTTAAGAAAAAAAGAAAAACTGAAAAGCGCGCTCGTGACCAGAAATCTCCTTCTTGCATGCAAGAATAGGAATGACACTGCACGACTTTTGTCGACTTCTTTGATCATGGCCACAAATTCCCCCTACAACAGCTTTGAAAGAACAGTAAATTTCCATTTCTACACCTTCGTAACCAACTAAGCATCTGAAGTTATTTTATGATCACAATCGCTTTTGGTGGCAGCAAAAACACAATTCATGTCAATTTCAATTAAGCCTAGTCATCCCTTCTCTGACAACAAACAACAGATTTTCGTGATTTGTTTCTTTCAAATAAAGCTCACAATCTTCTAAAAAGGTCATCCGAAGGAAAACTGAATTTTTTAAACGAAGGAAAAGAAATAATACTTCATAAAATTCGAGAGATGTTTACATTTATCGACGAAGTTATTTGCATATTCGGCGACAAGCACCGACTTGTAGTATTCGACAACAAAACTGACATAATTTAGGCCAAATATGTCATTCTAATGCCCTTATGGAAAATAAAATAAAGTTTACTCGTTGTGAAATTATACTGTAAAGCTATTTTGTAGAATAAAGGAACTTGAATTATTGTTTATGTTAATTACTTGTTGGCATATGACACGCTAATTGATTGCAGCCATACGCAGACTCGTCTGAAACCAGCCTTATTTTCTCAATGTTTAGAGCTTCATAACTTCGCTCCATTACATTTACCCAAGCTGATTTTTTCACAGACTCATATTTCCCCCTTTGACTTTCAGAATGCAAAATATCATTGAATAATTTTGGTCAGCACATCGGAAAAAGGCCCGTTATTTTTTACCTATTTTGCATAAGTAATTAGTGCACTTCAGAAATAATGTGTCAAAAAATATATAAAAGCGGTTGAAAGTTTTTTAAAAAGCTTGGAACATAACTTAAGATGATAATTGCGAAGATTGCAACGGTAGTTTTGAGTCAGTAGAGTTAATATTTTGGGCACACGAAGCCGACAAAGTTGACCTAAAATTACGAGTCTCAGACGGGCGATTTGGCGCGAAATCGTTTTTCCCCATTTTTTCCTCAAAAAAGTAAACATTTTCAAAACTAACTACACAGTGGTGTATCTTATGACAAGGCCTACCTATGGTTAAAATTTGAGCGAAATCGATAAAACAAGCTTTGCCGCGAATGTCTGATGGCTATGGACATTGCCTCTTAATGGTTCAGAGATAGAATTCCATACTTTGACTCCATTAAATCTCAAACTAAATTTACCATAATTTGTTCGTATTTTTGGAAGAGCAAAAGAAGTCTTAGATGCTAATCGAGTATTATAGGAATGAATCCTTGAAACTGGAGTAAAAAAGTTTGAGAACATCGAAGGTAATTTGTTATTATGGTAATCAAATAAAAATAAAGCTGTTTCAATGAATATTAAATCAACTAGTTTTATTATCTGTAATTTCTTAAAAAGTGGACTAGAGTGAGCATCAAAACTAGAAAAGGTTATGATTCGAGTAACTGTTCTTGACTTGTCACTTCTATTGTTTTTCTGGACGATTAGTTTTTCTCACTCGGGTGTATGATTACAGGTCACGTTGAGGGCATTCTACCAGAAATTTAGAGTACTGTAGCTTCAACGAGCTCTTGAACGACTCGACCAAATTATGTCTGAATCCAAGAAATATGAAAATGACTTGGAATTGTGAGAACAACTAAAAGCTTAGAAGTGACTCAAGACCACGAAAGCATTTCTAAAAATGCCGAAACTATTCAAGAAGAAGTACCGATATTGGTCCGGCAGAATGCCCTTCGCGGAGAAGAATTGCTTCGTGTCATGAACGACACGCGTGAAAAACGTCTGCGCATGCTCTAAGTCCGTATGCAAATTAGTCGAAAGCATCTTCGTGCTATTGTAAAAATATTCAAATTTGACTTTCACACTTGCCTGAAGAATAGTCTTTACAAAATGCCAAAACTTAAGATCAGTTCTTGAAACTTAAGGCTAATTCTTTCATATTGTCTTTATTAACACATTATCTTGGTCTCACAAAAGTATACCCACCAACTTTTTTGTATACTCGGAGAAAACAAGCATTTATTTTCTCACTAAAACTCTATAATTTCTTGGAAAGCGTGCTGAATGGCACGCATACGGAAACGTTTTTCTCTAGTGTCGTCATGAACAGGAAAAAATGTCCAAACCCGAAATGAATACACTTTATTTCGGACCAAAACTTAACAAACAACGGCTCTTTTAGGAGCCACAACTTTATGGGAAGTCATGAACTTATGCTATACACCAGATTAGAGTTCGAGTAACATATGATCATAATTTAAAACGCATGTGTGAGGATATAGAAAATATGACACTGAGGTCCCGGATCAGTGTAGTTTGTGTGAAAAATATGAGTGGCATATTTCCCAGTAAAACACTAGTGTCTACATGATAAACTTCACATATTTCGGCTTACACCATGGCTTATACTTTACTTTTAGAGCAGCTACAGCGATGGCCGAACAAGGTAACCCTAGTTCGTTTACAGGGAGACTAAAAGACACGATTAAAAAAAATGAAAGAAGGATAAATGACTTGGAAGAAGAGGTAAGAAAATTACAAGAAAAACTGGAAGACCATGAGGAAAATTGCCAACCGAAAATCAAGAAACTGGAGGAAGAAATAGAAAGACTGAAAAAAGAAAACAATAGCTTGCAAGAAAAAATCAGAAAGTTGGAGACCGATATCGGAGATTTAAAAGAAAGCAATACGTTCCTTGACGATGAAATGAAGTCTATTAAACAAGCAAATGGAGATTTGAAAAAGGAACTCGAAAAACTCAAGAAATTTGAGCTTTCTGAAGATGAATTGATCATTAGGCAACTCTGTTCAAGTGTCCAGGAAAATCTCTTGAGATTTGTACTGCAGGAATATTTTGACGAAATTCAGAACAAAAGCATTAAGGATATGGGAAATTATATAAGAACGCAAATTACAGACAAGAACGAAAAAAAAGAAGCAAACTCAAGATGGAAGGAATTAAAAAAGAAGATCAAGTGGGATGACTTTCTGATAAGACAGTTAAAACCGATCAAAGACAGTGGGAACGATACTGCTCACCCATTCTTGACAGACGAGAAGATAGAGGAAGCGAAAAGGAACTTGAAAGAGAAGAAGAAGTTAAGTAAACATATGGTCAAGGCAGTAGACCAACTAAAAGACATATGGCAACAAAGCTGCAAGCTATTGCATGGGTAAGTATTTTATAAAACCCCCAAAAAATGTTCTATGCATGTTTTTATTAATGCATGGTTCTGACTATCCTTAGTTACTGTTGGTTGCTATGTCCAGAAGCGCAAGAGTTTAGCTCAAAAATCCCAGAATCTGGAACTCTGATCGCGGAAACTTGGTAGTAATTTGTTAGTTTGTTTTACACGCTATAATTGTCGGTCCGATTCTTCGCCAGAATATGTTGGGAAGCAAGTCGTGCGTGTAGTTTAGATAGCCCGATTCAAGCCCAATTAAAATCGGGCCTACATGAGAAAATCTGTGACAGTGCTACAGATTTTGTGAATCGGACTGATTAACCTTTTTTCGAATCGGGCTTGAATTGGGCTCTAAACTACGCGCACGATTTGTTTTCTATGCTTCATTTCAACCATAACGTTTTTTTTTTAAAATCCTAGACCCAGAACAAGGTCTGCAGGTAGTCGAGATCAAAGTGGTCCAAAGAATCCGCCCACCTATGCAAGCAAGGCGGCTGAAAGTTCATTCATTTCCGGAATACGGATGGCATTTACCTGATGGTGTTGCATCAATACGAACATTTTTACCTTACAAACAAGGTAATTTTGGAATGATATTACCTGTCATTTATTTTTTTTTAAAAACCACATTTTTTACTTGTCTTTTTGTAAATTTATATACACTATCTTTGAGATAATGATAAAATTGAGTTGCATTTTGTAAAACAAAATAGCGTACGTAGAAAAACAATGAAGTTTTGATACGTGCTTGCAAATTATTCACCATCATTTTTCGCACGCCCCGACGATCTGTTTTTCAAACACTAACAAAATCTATTTCTGTAGATTCAGTTGAACATTTTGCAATAAGAATCGAAGACAAACACATCTTAGTCGGAACGTTTTGTAAAATTCATTTTTTTTACGCTTTTTATTACAAAATACAACTCAATTTTACAATTTTTACTTCAATTTTACTTAAGCACCTGACCTAGATTCTAGGAATTTCGCACAATTTTTTACCTTACATTTAATTTAAGTTATTTGTATGTTTGAAATGATATTTCGATTGGGAAAAAAGCAACACATTTTTAAGAATTTAAAAATTTTAGTTTAAGTTCTGCAAATTAATAAATGTATATATATCCCAATAAGGTTGACTACATCAAATATATACAAACATGAGCATGTAAAATAGTCAGATCTTTACAGTGGCTTGGTTTAGGACCACGTAAAATGCGAATCATATATCTCGTCTGATTTCGAGACGCTAAACTAGACACAGAGGGCCACAAGCTTATTATTTGCTACTTCCAAATGTCACCCTCTTTAAAGAAATTTGTGAAATGAATTCTATTTTCGGCTTATATTTACATTTATCCCACACCATAGAAAATACTGCCACTAAGATAGCAGGAAAGCCGTTGTATATTCGTCGGCATTTTACTCGTCCTTCCCATCATGCACACTGCGCGTTGAATCTACACATTTGTATTTTCTATGGTGTGGTTATATAATGGTTATACAATGGTTTTTCGTGGCTTACCGCGTGGATATCCCACTCCTCACTTGTATTTTCTTTGTATACACACTCGCCTGAAGGCTCGTGCATATACTAGAAACTACAAGTGACTTGTGTGATATATATGTATAGGATATTACATGGTCGCGCGGAGATAAGAATTTTATCTTCGAGTGTTGAAATGATCTCTCACGAGTGAGCGCAGCGCATTTTATTATATGAAATATTCAATGAAAAATAATGGAGAATTTGCTGAGCAAAAAGTCGAAATTTGACACCACCAGTGTTGATATAAATCGTATCCCCACTGGCCACTGGTGGGAGTGGGGATATCAATTTTATCATTTTGATGTCACTCAATATCACACTCTATTTCATATAATAATCCACGGTATCCACTCGAAACCATTTTATAACTAGTATATATATATAGGTATATATGTTTTTTTATCGTACACGAAGGGTGTTTTCCAGGAAAACCGGTAACTGATATCGGTTGGAATACAAATGGTACTGTCACTTTTTCGGAACTTCCAACCGAAAAAAAAGTGGAACGCCTTACAAGCTTGTCCAGCCATTCTGGTTGGTACGAACCAACTGGAATTGTCTGAACCATTTGAAGAATTTCTCGGAATTTCCCAGGCCCAGTTCCTATTTCGCGTGTTTACAACGAAAACTTTCAAGATGGCGGGCCATCAGGTGTATAGTCGGTTTGAACTGTTCCATTAGAACCGTTCTTGTCTCTGTTTCATCAACCGGTTTTCCTGGACAAATCAGAGTGGAAAACACCCATGCATAAATAACTCTCGAATAATTGCAACTAGCTGATGGCAGGTTTACACCTACATTTTATATTGAATTTTAATGTACATGTATTTTTTTTAGCATGGCTTTGGTCGCCTGAATTAAAAGTATATAAGATCAAGATTGTTTAAATAGAACAAAATTACAATCGCAAAAATAAAGCATGCAGTAATTATAAAGTTTGTTTTGTATCCTGTTATATCATTTTATTTTTATTTGCGGAGTCTAAACGTTTGTACGCAAAAGGTTGTAGGAATACAAGAAGTCTGCACAGTGCTAGCGCAAGCTATTGGGAATTAGTTACAAGGGTGGTGTAGAGGTATGTAGCGACTTCACCTCGCAGCCTTCAATCTGATGAGGCTTTTATACGTTCGATTCATGCACTCAGATCACGTGAAAAAAATTGGATTTTTCACTGCCCCCTTGTATGGCTCCCTGTGCCTTGGCCAACAAGAAAGATGGCAGACAACGGGCCATGGGCGCAACCAAAACACGACTCAATCCTTTTTCGTCTAACATTATATTACCTGAAACTTAAAACTTACTAGCTTGAAAACATACCACATGTTCAAAGTTGATGGTACTCTTTAATTTAGGGACGTATCTTATGATCAGCAAGAGTAATTCAAGATTTTGTTCAACTTGTCCTTCCCTTTCCCGCGAAAGGCAATCATAAGGGAATGCAAATAGAATGCAACTAATTTCCCTGGTTCAATATCGACTGCAAAACTAGCTTTTCTTGAACGTTTCCAATAGCGCTTCACTTTAGGACGAGTATTCTTGAGGTACAAAAGGGGAAACTTGGACTTTTTCACTGACACTCTTGCAGGGCTCCATGTGCTCTACCGAAACAGAAAGATGGCAGACATGCAAGGTGAGAGCTAGAAGCGCCATGCAACAAATCACGGCTAGTAATCCTCTTCCATCTCGCATGATATCATCAAACTATTAGAAATTCTATAAACTTTTTAATTTACGGATGTAACTGATGTACAGCAAGAGCAATTTAAGATTTTGTTCGACTAGTCCTTCCCTTACCTGCGAGACAGGCAATTATAAGGGAATGTATGGGCAGCAAACAGGAATTTTGGCCATATTTTCCCGGTTCGAAATTGACTCCAAAACTGGATTTTCTTGACTGTTTTCAATAGCGCTTTCATTCTGCACTTTTGAAGTGCATCTTGGTATCTTTGTCTCACAAAATGAATTTTTGTATATTCATAGAAAATGAACATCTTTATTCTCTCACTAAAACTCTCCTCACGAATTCATCTTGAAAAAGGTGCTCATGCAGTGAAAACTCACGCATGCACAAAGGTTTTTCTCTAGTGTCTCTGAACACTACGAGAATAACATTGTCAGAAAAATGAAATTACTTTTTTTCTTTTTTTAATAATATTTAAACAGGTACGTTGCCCAATTCAGCATAGCTGGTTTAAATGGGGACCTGTATAACTAAATCTAATAACAATACAACAACATTAAATACAAATAATGGTAACACAAGACGAAAAGGAGAAACGAAAATAAAGGGGAATGGGAAAACGTCGACCAAAAGCAGTTACTTGGATTTTAATCAAAGTTTATCTCAAGTCGATGAACAATTTCGCTGAGGAATTTTGAAGCATATTGGTATAGCCGTAAGATCTTCCAGCTTCTATAATACTTACTTTTATATAATATAAGCATTAGACTAGACTGCAAAATACGTCCTACGAATTGGTTGCTATACTTTACAGTGGTTAGCATTTAGAGCAGCTGTTTCAGGGCAAACACTGTAGCTGGAACTTGTGATTAGTGGCAGTTTTCGAGATAAGGTTCAAGTAAAACTTTCACTGGTATTTCTTTCGGGCTCTATCATAATTTGCAATATATAATGATACGAATTCCAGTCTTAAGCTCAGATCATATTACATATATAACTTTTCTTATATTTTTACATGACTCAGTAAATATTCTAGTTTATATCCCCCATCCATATATAGCAAGCGGAAGTAAATCCATTATAATTACAAGCATTACAAACACTCAGAGGGGTGGACTAGGGATTCATTTGAAAAGTTTTAAGGCACAGAAATGATTTGGATTGACTATTTTGTAAAATAATTTGAAATTCAAGTTGTTTCCTTAATTCTTTGTTACAAGATCATTGAATTCTAAACAACTCAGCCCACTCACGACGGAAGTCAATACTATCCTCTCCCTTCCCCTAGTGGATCACCTTTTGCTACCTTTTGTGAAATTCTTGGAAATATATCTCGATACAGCTGTCACGCGGAACTCGGTTCGGTTAGATTATTTTTAATCAAGCTCCGGTTGTTGTTTACCCAAAAACTTCTGAAAATGATGAATAGCCAACAACTGGATCTTGGTAATACGGCAAGAAATATGTCTCCTGATGAACAGACAATCGGTCTTTTCACTACCAGCTTGCTAGCACATTCACAACCAGTAGTGAACTCAGAGATTAGGAGGAATGCAGGAGACATCAGTGAGCTGAAAGAACAACTCGAACAAAAAGACGCCGAGATAGTTGAGCTCCGAAAAAAAGTGAAGAAACTCGAAGAGAACAACAATAATCTCCTCATAAAACTGGAAGCAAAAGACGACGAAGTGAAGATTTTGAAGGAACGTATAAAAACGCTCGAAGAGGAGAAGAAAACCCTTCAAGAGCAATTGGCTTCCGTTCAATTCAAGTTGAAAGGCATCGAAGAAGACGTGAAAAAACTTCAAAAATTGAGGGAAGCCGACGAAAAAAAGTCCTCAGAAATGGGCGAAGATTTAAGAAAGATCCGCTACACTTTGAATGGTGTCAAAGACGATTTAGCGGCGACTAAATCTGAGAATGAAGGGCTTAAGAAGCAGGTTCGCCAACAGTCTCGCTACGTGGCTGGTGCTCCGATGTTACTGCCTGTTGAAGCAAGTGAAGACTCGAAGGCTTTAGCAAATCTAGGAGAAATGTGCTGGCAGATACAAGCCGGGTTCTACAAGAAAATCCTTCCCGACTTTTTCACTCCCATAAGGAATTGTAGCATTGCAACTCTGAAAAAAGATATCGAGAAGCTTTCTAAGGCAGAGGATGACAAAAACCAAGCTCTTAAACGATGGGAAGACCTCAAAGCCACGCTAGAATTGGAGGAAGAAGATCTGGAAGAATCTCTTGATGCTCTACAGAATATTTATAACCGAAGCTTCAACACAAATCCACCAAAGCTAAGTGAGAAAATCCTTAAAAAATCGGCTGAGTCATTAGAAAGGCAAAAAATTTTGAAGGGATGGATTTCGCTTGAGCGAGTCAACGGTCTGATAGACATTTGGAAAAGCCTAGTGGTCTGTGGTGAAAAAGCCTGAAAAATATTAATGTTGAAGCAAGATTTGAATTTAAACTTTGCTACGCAGTTAGAAAATCATTGCAGCATTTTGCTAGGACATTGGATGAAAAAGACGCGGTAAAATCGCTCCATTATCTGCTAGAGAAAAGACTTTTTATCATAATGATTATGCATGTTACAGACACTAGGAATGTCTGATAGTTTTAATAATACCATGAACTATATCATGAACACAAAAGTTTCTAATTTGCTATACTGATCACTAACTAGAACTACATAGAAATGCCTTAAATTGTTATTAAACTCTTTTCTAACTAGAATCCCTAAATATTGTATTCAGAAACGTGGACGTCTTATGCGCGGGAAAATGCAAAATCATCTGCATATACAAATATATACATGTTCTGTAACTTATAGATTTTGTTTACCAAAGTTCATCTGACTGGCGAGTAGCACAAGAAGAACACTCGCGGTGTTATCATGTTTAACCAAAATAAAATCCTATTTTTAACTATAACTCTTTGTATTCTAGAAATCCTATTGAAATTTACTTAGCCTATGCTCTAAAATGCTTTTTTTCTGTTATCAATATTCTTTTTACAAGGAAAAGAAAAACTTTGTGGGGGCACTTGTCAAATAAATACAACTCTGCAGAATAGAAGGCGCTGACTAATCACAATATTTGAAAACATCAGTTAAAGGGTAACCTTTATTGTGAAAAGAAAAGAAAACATCCGAATAATGATTGTATTTCAAAGGTTCATTTCTGCAAGCCAGGCGGATGCCAAATCTTGATAGGAAGAGAATACTGCGATTCGCAAATGAAAATCGACCAGACTTCATCAACTGATCAAGAGCAAAATAGGAACATTCGCCATCTTGAACGGAGTCTCTCGTTTCAGCACTTTTATAGCTATATTTTAGTTTAAAAAAATGAATAAATAAATAACTAAATTTATTGAAATACGTTTTGCTGGCATGTCTGAAATGCTGAAATTGACTAAAACGAAGTTTAAAAAGAAAGAAAAAATCCTTAAAATGGAAGCCAAGCCATTTGCTTCGGTTCTGTTTTCATCGTTTTCATCGGTTCTTAATTTCATCATTTCATCACAGTTATTGTGAGTAATTGTGCCCATGAGGACCTTCTTTCCCTGCGGAGCTTATTTCGCAGAAGAACTTCAGATGGTTCAGATTTTGCGGGAGCTGAGTGACAGCAGTTGTTTCCGAGGGCGCGCTCTATCTCAGCTTGACGGTTACGCTCGAGCAAATAAAAACAAGAGAAAAATACAGAGCCAAGCGAGCGTTATTATTATTATTATTATTATCATTATTATTATTATTATTATTATTATTATTATTATCATTATTATTATTATTATTATTATCCAGCCTTATGCGGTTAGATTGTAGCAGATATTGCAGATCGACGCTATATAATTATTGTTATCAGTATAGCAACCTTGGAAGGAGACTCGTAAAATTTAATCTCGGAATCAAAAAAGTAATCTGTCTGATCACGTCTGTTTGGTATTGACCGTTGCGTGCGTGGGTAATTTTCAGACTCTGGACCATATGTCACAAGTGATGTTTTGAAAGCTCCAAGACCCTTTAGGTTAGTGCAATTTTAGAACAGTTTTAGAACATTAATCAACGAATCGTACGCGTGTACACGACTGTTCTTAAGACATTTTTTAAAACAGCCGCCTATTAATTATGGATTGTACGAGAAAAGTGTGCGAATTTTCATTCATAATACAATCACCAAAATACATCAGTTTTGCATTTGAGTAATCCCGTTGTTTTTGAAGACCACCGACTCATTTGCACCGACTCATTTGTGTATGTTTCCATAGCAACTTAATAGGTTCCATGAAACACGCAGTATAATTAAAGGTTTTTTTATACGTATCTAGAATAGTTATGACTGAAATAATAAGAGTGTGAAAAGTTTCATAAAACGTCTATGTTCGGTTTCATTATATCCACGCAATTACCTTAAACATCGAGCCAGGAAGAAAGATCGAAGTATAATAATATACGTAAGTGAATACGGACATGTGTACTGATGCGAAGAATAGGAGCCTGAAAAAGAAATTTAATTTAAATGAAGCTAGTGACGCACATCAATATTATTATTTTATGACAGCTCGCTGTGCGGAGGAGTCAGTTGCCTCTTGAATCTACTGACGTATTAACTAAGGATTTCTTAGCTCCGATTCTGGTAAGTTACATTTTACATTTTAAAAGTTTAAGAACTTTTTTGGGAGCTTTTCATCGTTAACTCACTACTTCTTTAATTCTCCGATCAAGGTGATGTCAGCATGCCAGCTTTTCCTTGTCAAGGAAAAATTGCTTGTGTAGATGCCGCTTAATAAACGAAACTGCTATTCCAAATAATATGTCAGTAAATTTCTACTTTTGTTCATTGATACTATTTTGGCTTTAGTAATTGCCCGATGATGTCTTTGAAGTAAAGGACGAAATATCGCTCCATTTACACCATCTTTTGCATAAAAAATAACTTGTTTAATATAAATTTTAGATTTAAGATGCATTTCGTCGGTTTAAACTTTATTCAGGCAATCTATGTTGTTAAGGTAATTCCGTAGTAATAGATCCGAACATAGAATTTTAATAAAACTTCACATGCACAGTCATTAAGTTAATGCTACTTATTCCAAAAATGAAATAAAAAAGTAGGGTCACCGTGCTCGTTTTGGCGCTAGATGACGGCAATTTATAGCATTTTTGGGGTCGTGCGAAAGAAATTTTCGAATCATGAGAATCGAACAAAAGACCCCACCACTTTCAGGAAGTCATTGCTAACATTAAACTATTTGCGTTATTCTTTCTTTTATGAAGCAAAGCAACAGTTAGATGCCGAAAATCTTCCAGAAAATGCAGTCGTTGTAAAAAACAGGGACTTTTCAACTTCGATGTTCTCCCTAATATCGATCTGGAAACAGTTTTCCGCAGTATGTTTTTGATAATATCTCGAAAACTGGACATGGAATTTTGTTTAAATTGAGATATATTATGGTAAACCTATTCCTTATTGATTTACTGAAATAAAAAAGATAGGTCACCGTGCTCGTTTTCGCGCTACAGCTCGCTAAAATACGAATTTTGTCCTCGAAATGTAGTGATCTAGAAAGGACTAGGGAGAGTTTACACACAAAAAAAATATAAAAAAGACTGTGATATCTTTCTAAATTTATACAAAACTCTCATTTAAATGCCAGATACCTTCGATTGATAATTTCCTGGTTGTTTTGGTTTGTTTTCTGTATTTTGTGTATTTTTAACAAACCGCTTTTACCAGCCGGCCGCCATCTTGAAATCGTAATAATAGCCAATGTACACGAGCTCGCGCTGGCTAAAATCGTGCGCAGTAGCACGTGCGCAATGCAAAACTACGGAATTACCTTAAATATGATATATTATATAAATATGCATCATAATAATGCATAAAATTAAAGCTTCACTTCTGCCAAACAATTGCCCTATGAATTCTTATTAGCGGAGCTCCCGCGCGAGCGGAGCACCATACTGAAGAAAAAATGGTAACCCATCGAGTTGATTTTTCATGGCTTGTCCGTAGGTACATACGGCGTGTACCACCACAGGGTTCCCGCTTGATTCCAATGCGAACTTTGCCTCGCAAATTCATAAAATACATTTGAAAAAAACATTGCTTTTTGACACATAATAAACATTTTTTATGGATCAAGTAGTAGTCTTCAAGAATTCAGGTTTTTTTTTTAGCGAACAATCGTAACTTATTTTGTTCGCCTCCGACCGGCAATTCAAAGAAGACTTTCTCTCAATAGTTTTAATATTTTAAAACATAGTTTAATTTCATGTTGAATGAAATATAAAAAGGAATACATTTTCCGCCACATATTTGCCATTTATTTAACTTTTCCGGCTAGTAATTGCACATGAATGAGCGATAGGTCTATTTTATGTTGTTGAACAACATGTTCTCGTAAGCTTATAACATGTCTTAATTTGGTCTTTTACTGAGTCGATAAAATAAAAATATATGCAAGAACATTTCCAAAGGTTGACAAAGAAAATTATCATTTTGGATCAATAATTCTGTCTCTTGTTCTTGTGAAGTTCAACTGAACTAGCTAGACTAAATGTGAGCAAGTTTGTTTTTCGAAAACATTTGCCGTTTGTATTTTTTCACCTAAAACCGATATTTTTTAATCTAAAACCAATACCATTTGCTTAATAAGATCTTCTTCAACACATGAAATACTTATTAACTGTATGTTGTCCTTCGAGTTTTCTGGTGCTTTGAAGACAGCTTAAGTTATCGTCTTTCCTTCAGTTTTCCCCCGCCGGTTTTGAAAAATGGCAGGTAATATTTCTCGCTATCAAAAACCAATTCCTCTCAAAAATTAAGCTTATAACCGTTTCTCTAGATTTACCCATATAAAACTTGAATAAAAACATAAACGAGGAAGACATATCAAATTGAAAATGTACCATTTAATACCTAGTTGTGTAATGAAGCTTAAAGCTATGGTTCTGAAAACTTGCTTTGATTGCTAAACTAAAGACATCACCATGAAAATATTCAAACTAAAAAATTATCTTACGTACCAAATTTTTCAGCGATTCCTTTCCTCAATAAAGCAAAACGTCAATAGTAACATAACTTCAAACCAAATAATCTTCCTGGAATTGTGGAGCTTAAAAAGGTCGAGTTTTACTTCGTGTTTTTCGCTTACAAACAGCACATGGCTGTCGGGAAGCTGCTAAAAGTTTTGCTTGACGTGCAAACGCGCCCGAAAAAAGGTCACACTTTCGTATGCAGTGTCACGCTTGTCACGCACTTAGTATGAAATTTATTTATAGTTAATAAAATTCTTTTAAAATTCGCTTCTTTTTAAAACGCATGGATAACCCCATATTTTTGTGTGTAGATGTTAAAGTATTAGATTTATAATAGGTTTTGAAAAGAATATGGGAAATAGGAAGTACGAAGAATTGAACTGGGAGCTCCGCTTTTAGGCAGTGCCTAAATATATATATTATTCAAGCTCACCTGAATCCTAAAGAAGACACACCAAGTTGTCGAAACCGTCGATTGGAAAAGATAAAACATCATAAATATCGCAGAGACTTCCCGAAAAACGAACACAGACAATCAAGACAATCAAGACAACCTGCCAAATATAAATTTCAGAAAAACCACAGTACATCTTCTTTCATCTAGAATATTTAGTGTAGTATAATATTCAGCTGCTCTCACTTTTCACCATCTCATAAACCGAATGTTATTTTTTATTTGTGTTGCAGCTGCTATTTTGTCCCCTCTGGCGACCATGATTCTAAGCTTGAAAATAATAGATTATTTCAATATTTACTTCAGAGGACCATTAGTAATTCTGTCAGGTTTTTTATCTTGAATTCAGCTCAGTTCAGTTCAATAGGGTTGCGTGGTAGTGACGTCAAACTCAGACAAACAAACCGAATTTCTCATCTCCTTAATTACGATTTCTGCCGGAAGGTCAGTTTTAATGACAACTTTTTTTGAAAAGCAATGCTTTGTAATGAAAGAGAAATAAATGAAATGTGTGTTTCTGTTTTCTTTTTACTGGGTTGCTATGGTAGCAAACCAGTCTTAAAATGAGATCCGTTTTTCGGGCGTCAGGTAGACCATAATTTCACACGTCATGATTGGTCGAGAACTTGTAAACAATGTCCAATGTCCAATGAAGTTGCCACACGACATCGATGTATTTATAGTTTTTAGTGTTGAGTCACCATTAATTCATTCGTTCAGGGTTCGTGAAGTACTAGTTTGTCTGTGGGCATGTTGCGTACTATTGTCTTTAGGTTTTTTAACGCTACGCTTAAACTACTTATAAACACACACGCCGTACGTGGTAGATACACACTAAAAGATGTTATTGAGCGATTTTGGAACGGGTTGTTCCACATACTCAAAGAGGGAAGTCTGAGAATCTATGAGCTATCTTTGAGAATCCATATGAGCAAACTACGGTATGAGAATCGTAGAACTAGACAAACTAGTCAAAATAGACTAGAGAACCTATAAACTACCTAGCTATGATCAAACTAGATCTTACCAGATCTCAGATACAAAAAAATATACTGAGACAAACTACAGAACGAGAGACAAACAAAGCTTTGATGAAAGCTGACTCCAAGAACTTGTAGAAGTCAGACGAGCTGATAGTGATCTAAAAGAAAGCGAACTGCCAAGACTCCTTGTTGAATATTTCCATTTATGAAGTTACAGAAAACAAAAACTGAGTGAAAAACAAATTACCAGTTAAACACATTTTAGCTAAGAGTATTTACATTGTCAAAACGTTTGCTTTGCAGCGAACAGTTTCGATACTGAAATAGATATGTTTATTTCACCAGCTAGTCTTGAAAGGTACTCTAGTAGGTCAAGTAGAAATATAATATGCGTTGACAAGTCAGTAACGCAACACTAATGTCTTACTAGAAGTAAAATGTTTTTAATAAAGGGGGACTTTGAACCCAAAAGGAACACTTTGGTAAGAAATAATAGAGTATATAGGATTGGTGAGTGGGCGAGTTCTCGCACAGCCAACCCAGTGAACGCTCCAAGAGCGTCTAATTAGTATAATACTGAGCTATGAGTCAAGCATTTATTAAGCGGGCTATTTTTCATACATTTTTAATAGCAGGGCAACCCAATGCGGCACAACAACCGGTTACATACTTATAAATAATTCATTAGAGCGCAACCAATTTAATTCTTTTACGACATAATCATTGATGCGAAATGAGAAAAAAGAATTACATCAGTACAACTTTTACAAATTCAAAATTATTTATCTTTAGCTAAAAACTAAAGAGGCAAAAGCTTTAGTTGGCAAAGTGATCATTTATTTGTCATTCTTGGTTCCCATCATCATTTAATATCACTGATCAGTTGTTCTTGTGTCCCCATCATCAATTCATCGCACTGATCAGTTGTTCTTGTGTCCTCATCATCATTTCATCACACGGATCAGTTGTGCTTCTGTCTCCATCATCATTTCATCACACTGATCAGTTGTTATTGTGTCCCCGTCATCATTTCATCGCACTGATCAGTTGTTCTTGTGTCCCCATCATCATTTCATGTCACTGATCAGTTGTTCTTGTGTCCCCATCATCATTTCATGTCACTGATCAGTTGTTCTTGTGTCCCCATCATCATTTCATCGCACTGATCAGTTGTTCTTGTGTCCCCATCATCATTTCATCACACTGATCAGTTGTTCTTGTGTCCCCATCATCATTTCATCGCACTGATCAGTTGTTATTGTGTCCCCATCATCATTTCATCTCACTGATCAGTTGTTCTTGTGTCCACATTATCATTTCATCACACTGATCAGTTCTTCTTGTGTCCACATTATCATTTCATCACACTGATCAGTTGTTCTTGTGTCCCCATCATCATTTCATCACACGGATCAGTTGTTCTTGTGTCCCCATCATCAATTCATCGCACTGATCAGTTGTTCTTGTGTCCCCTTCATCATTTCATCTCACTGATCAGTTGTTCTATTTAAAACTTTCAAGGTTTCAAATGATAAGTTACGGCGTTTCCTTCCTGTTTTCAAACAACCGCACCGAACATTTTTGAGCGGCCGTTAAACTAACTTTCCTTAGTTCGATTATTATGAAATTCATACAAGATATTTTGCTTAGATGAAAGTAATAATGGAATAGTTTTTGTGAATTTCATAATAAAACTTAGGAAAGTGAGTTTAAGGGGTTTGCGGGCAAATTCGTTTCCCATGTTTTTTTCTTCAAACTTCGCATGGTAAAATAAGATCGTCATAAAAGTTCCATGTGGAAATAAAAAATGGCGGTCACCGTTCTCGTTTAGGAGTGAGATGATATCAAAGTGCATTCTTTTTCTCTCGAAAATCGCTTCCGCGCAATACATACAAGTCGAGCTTTTAAGTCGTTTTTTGTTAGATGAAACGAATTAAATAATGAATTTTTTGAAACAACCGTCTAATAACCTAAATAAATAGATAAATGGATAAATATTATGTGTAAATATTTAAAAATACATAGGAATAAGTTGTAGATTTTGGCTCGAATTTGACTCTAAGGACACTAAGAAGTGATATGAAGAAACAGGTTTGATAAATATTGAACAGAAGACATCAGGCAACCAAGACTTTACTGGAAATTCTCCTTAGCTTTATTCAAGTAAGAGCATTTTGATCTGTACTTTCATGTGTTTTTTTTTTTTTTTTTTTTTTGAAAGATTGTTGATAAGTTTTTGATATTTACTGTATACTTTGTGCCACTTTTAAGACTTCAATTTTTGTAATTCAATATTATTTACGTGTGATGTAAAGTAAAAAGTCATAACTTAAGTCCTATTTTTATTTGCATTCGTGTCTGTAATCCACATGGGTGAATCACAAACTGCAGTCTGAATTATTTTATTAGTACTTGCAAGACTTTTTCTCCATTTTTCATCAATGTTTCAGAGATTTATAACTTTTAATGCATTATTTCATATGGTACTATGGTTTTTTTCATTTCAAAGTTTATGTTTAAGAACAAAAAAAAAAGTAAAACACAAACTCATCCCAATTTCTGACTTCACAACTGTGTTTACATATCCTCATTCAAACATGGTTATCAGCCAATGAGAGCGTGTGTATGCAATTTATATAATATATAATTAATTTATAGATTTTGGGGTTGAAACGGTATCCCTCATCTAGCCTGCATTGCAGGCGTTCTTCGTTAGTTCTTTCCGGGAAGGGGAGGATTGGGGAGAGGAAGGGAGAGAGCCAACCGGTATCCGCGATCGTGAACTTGCTGCTCGAGCACGAAAGAAAATAGATCATTCTTGTTTGAGCATTAATCACAAATCAAAGTATAAACTAGCAAAGAAAAATGGTAAAGAAAGTTCCATTTTCATATTTTGTCACAAGTCAGATCAAGTCAAATGATTTGTTATTGAAGAAGTTAGCTGACACGTTGGCTTCGGACATTGCTGAACAAAATATACTTCGCTTCGTTGCTTGAGCATTGCTTTGACTTTATTCGTTGTCTATGATTTGGGGAGATACTCACACACTATATGCTCATTATTTCTACAGGTCGACAATGCAAATAGAAGTAATGCTGAAATCGATCAATGTTCCAGTCGAAGCGAAAGCGTCGAACAGGTAAACATTGAAAGTAATACTTGTCTGTGCAATTAAATCGAGGAGGTTCAGTATTGGAATATAGTAGCACTCTTTCTCTAGCTGATCACACATTTTCAAAAGAGCCTGGGGAAGGCTTGTTAGAAATAAGTTGGCTTGCAATATTGTCTTGAGAATTTTGAGCGTGAATGAATAATTGTTGTCATATACAAGAAGTAAGAGCTAAAGATATTTCAGAAATTTTAGTAATAAAAGAGTGTCTCTTGAGTACTAGAACATCATATAGGCAATATCGAAGCCATAATAAATATCTTCATATTTTCCAGTTTTTTAATGCTAGAAACTTAAAAAGAGATTCCATGTTTAAGTAATTATGGATACAGTGATGAAGAGAATTGCAAACAAATAGTTTTATTCATGATCAAGGGCTGTGCCTTTCAAACACTCTGCATTGTGATGTTCTTAATAAAATCATTTTTTGAACCATTTTCCAGATCTTTTAAAAATCAAATGTCACAGAAATGTGTTTATCATAAAAAGCAGAAACAAACTACCATCTTACCGTATGATTATAAACTACATACACCTAACTGCAAGAACGGATTCATATGAAATAGCGAATTATTAATTATTTTTACCAAACAGACGTAATTATTTCACGGTTTTGAAGGTATAGACTGATATTTCTGAGATTATCTTGTTAATATATACTAAATAGTTATTCTCATCACTGTAGGTGGCATTCAAGAATCAAAGCAAAAGAAAAATATTTTTCATTTATTCCTTTTTGTTAGTTTTGCTATATTTTATGGTCACGGTGGGCTAACACTTTCTAAGCTCATGGCTTTTGCGAGTCCTGTCTCTAATTTATGAGTAATTATAAAATAACTTTGATATTACGCGCGCTCTGATTGGTCAAAAAGCCATGTTTTATGAGAGCATAATACATGCTCACGTCATTTTTATCTCTCTCTGCTCCTTAAAAGCGCTAGTTATTTTATGAAAGCAATAAAAAAACAGTTTTACGTGTATTATACTCTGATAAAGACACTTGGGATGTGGAGAGAACACTTGAGAAGCTGGAAACCACTCCTCTACGCGTCGTGGTTTCCTACGCTTCTCTCGTGTTTTCTCCCCACATCCCGCGTGTATATCCCTTAAATATTCTTCAGTATATTTATTTTCAATGAAACTTTCTATTTTAGGATTTATTAGCTTAGTTTTGAAGCTTATTCAATTTTGAAAAACACTTTCAATAACTAGTAGTGGAAATTTACCTTTTTGTCCTAATTTCTTAACAGGACGAAAGGGGGTGTCGCAGTTTTATGCATGTTATTTCTAAAAACTATTACAGGATTTAGGGATTTTAAAGTAGTCAAATCTGTTTGCCGCAAATATTAGCTTAAAATCTACTAGTGTCCTACTGATCCTCCTGCCTATAAACATTGTCTGTATATCTCGAGTAAATCGCTCATAGCAAAATTTTGACTGAATTGACAATCAACGATACTTAAATAGCAGTGTCAACAATGTTCCCCCAAACCACAGCGAGGATTGACTGTAACTTTATAAACCTAATACAAACAAGGAAGTTTATTTTTTCAATCAATTATTTATAGTGTCACCCCGCTTGTCTTAAGGAGAACAGTTAATTGCCTGACTTTTAATCTACCTGATGTGTCAAATGTACATTTATAACAGTCGTTATTTACTTAGTACAGGGATTGTACTTGACAAACTGTATAATTAGTGTCTAACAGTCTAATTAACCTGACGTGTCTGTAAGGATATTACCTTGTCTCAACAACACATACCATCCATCTGAAAATGTAGTTGGTTTGGTCAAAAAATAATATCTTTATTTTGTTGTTGTTGAGGTAATGAACTATTAAAAAGTTTCAGAACTATTTAAGTTTGTCTTATCTAATACAGTTATATGGTAATTATAAATGCTTGGTGTTATAAAGGGTAAACGAGACAAAATTCAGTTGTTTACCGCTAAAGAGGATGGATATTGTAAGTTATTAGCACGTGGACCTTTAATACAGTAGTTGTTGTCCTTCTTCTGGAATTGCATTCTCATTTTAGTACATTTGTCTGGGCTGTGCTTGGTCAGTTAACTTTCCTACATCTGTAATATTTTAGTCTAAATCTCAACTGGTTTCTTGAGCTTTTATCTAAGTTTCATCACTGCACAACATTACCAACTTTCACTTTCACTTTGGTTATAACAGTCTCATACAAAGAATCAAAGCTTTTCTCTACATATTCTTGATATATTTTTCTTTACTTATCTAAAAATCATGTCAGGAGCATAGTATTTCAATAAGTCGAAAAATCTTTACTGGTAATATTGGTATCTCGTTTCTTCATCTACACGAACGCATCAGCTATATTTGAGACGACACTGTTTCTCCCCATAACTAGTACCTGTGATGGACAAATTGTTTGACAAATTACAAAAAATTAAAGGAAGGGTCGTGTTTGATAGAATAGATTTAGTATTGAAACGGCACTACAAGGAAGGAGATCGACGACATTCAACATCGCGCAGAAAATGGCTGAAACTCTGTTACCAGTTACCAGTATTGTTATGACATTAAATAATTAACACAGTCGGTTGAGGAGTCCTTCTCGGGGTCTTATTCAACTAACTATGCGTGAAACTTATGATATGAAGTTCTATTATCATTCCATTTACCCATGCACAGACAAATCAAAACTTCGAAAACATTTATTTTTGGATGAAGACTGTTCATTCACATCACAGTCGAAACGCGTCAAATGTGCAAAAACACATCCATAATCATTTCATCGCATTGTTCAGTGATGCTTGTGTTCCGCATCATCAATTCATCTCACTGATCAGTTGTTCTTGTGTCCCCATCATCATTTCATCGCACTGATCAGTTGTTCTTGTGTCCCCATCATCATTTCATCTCACTGATCAGTTGTTCTTGTGTCTCTATCATCAATTCATCTCACTGATCACTTGTTCTTGTTTCCCCATCATCATTTCATCTCACTGATCAGTTGTTCTTGTGTCCCCATCATCATTTCATCACACGGATCAGTTGTTCTTGTGTCCCCATCATCATTTCATCTCACTGATCAGATGTTCTTGTGTCCCCATCATCATTTCATCGCACTGATCAGTTGTTCTTGTGTCTCTATCATCATTTCATCTCACTGATCAGTTGTTCTTGTGTCTCTATCATCATTTCATCTCACTGATCAGTTGTTCTTGTTTCCCCATCATCATTTCATCTCACTGATCAGTTGTTCTTGTGTCCCCATCATCATTTCATCACACGGATCAGTTGTTCTTGTGTCCCCATCATCATTTCATCTCACTGATCAGTTGTTCTTGTGTCTCTATCATCATTTCATCTCACTGATCAGTTGTTCTTGTGTCCCCATCATCATTTCATCACACGGATCAGTTGTTCTTGTGTCCCCATCATCATTTCATCTCACTGATCAGTTGTTCTTGTGTCTCTATCATCATTTCATCTCACTGATCAGTTGTTCTTGTGTCCCCATCATCATTTCATCACACGGATCAGTTGTTCTTGTGTCCCCATCATCATTTCATCACACTGATCAGTTGTTCTTGTGTCCCCATCATCATTTCTTCTAACTGATCAGTTGTTCTTGTGTCCCCATCATCATTTCATCACACGGATCAGTTGTTCTTGTGTCCCCATCATCATTTCATCACACTGATCAGTTGTTATTGTGTCCCCATCATCATTTCATCACACTGATCAGTTGTTCTTGTGTCTCCATCATCAATTCATCACTCTGATCAGTTGTTCTTGTGTCCTCATCATTATTTCATCTCACTGATCAGTTCTTCTTGTGTCTCTATCATCATTTCATCACACTGATCAGTGGTTCTTGTGTCCTCATCATCATTTTATCTCACTGGTCAGTTGTACTTGTGTCCCCATCATCATTTCATCTCACTGATCAGTGGTTCTTGTGTCCCCATCATCATTTCATCTCACTGATCACTTGTTCTTGTGTCTACATCATCATTTCATCTCACTGATCAGTTGTTCTTGTGTCTCTATCATCATTTCATCTCACTGATCAGTTGTTCTTGTGTCCCCATCATCATTTCTTCTCACTGATCAGTTGTTCTTGTGTCGCCATCATCATTTCATCAAACGGATTAGTTGTTCTTGTGTCCCCATCGTCATTTCATCACACTGATCAGTTGTTCTTGTGTCCCCATCGTCATTTCATCACACTGATCAGTTGTTCTTGTGTCTCCATCATCAATTCATCACACTGATCAGTTGTTCTTGTGTCCTCATCATTATTTCATCTCACTGATCAGTTCTTCTTGTGTCTCCATCATCATTTCGTCACACTGATCAGTGGTTCTTGTGTCCTCATCATCATTTTATCTCACTGGTCAGTTGTTCTTGTGTCCCCATCATCATTTCATATCACTGATCAGTGGTTCTTGTGTCCCCATCATCATTTCATCTCACTGATCAGTTGTTCTTGTGTCTACATCATCATTTCATCTCACTGATCAGTTGTTCTTGTGTCTCTATCATCATTTCATCTCACTGATCAGTTGTTCTTGTGTCTACATCATCATTTCATCTCACTGATCAGTTGTTCTTGTGTCTCTATCATCATTTCATCTCACTGATCAGTTGTTCTTGTGTCCGATCATCATTTCATCACACTGATCAGTTGTTCTTGTGTCTTTATCATCATTTCATCTCAGTGATCAGTGGTTCTTGTGTCCTCATCATCATTTCATCTCACTGATCAGTTGTTCTTGTGTCTCTATCATCATTTCATCTCCCTGATCAGTTGTTCTTGTGTCCCCATCATCATTTCATCACACTGATCAGTTGTTCTTGTGTCCCCATCATCATTTCATCACACTGATCAGTTGTTCTTGTGTCCCCATCATCATTTCTTCTCACTGATCAGTTGTTCTTGTGTCTCTATCATCATTTCATATCACTGATCAGTTGTTCTTGTGTCTACATCATCATTTCATCTCACTGATCAGTTGTTCTTGTGTCTCTATCATCATTTCATCTCACTGATCAGTTGTTCTTGTGTCTCTATCATCATTTCATCTCACTGATCAGTGGTTCTTGTGTCTTCATCATCATTTCATCTCACTGATCAGTTGTTCTTGTGTCCCCATCATCATTTCATCTCACTGATCAGTTGTTTTTGTGTCCCCCATCATCATTTCATCACACTGATCAGTTGTTCTTGTGTCCCCATCATCATTTTATCTCACTGATCAGTTGTTTTTGTGTCCTCATCATCATTTCATCTCACTGATCAGTGGTTCTTGTGTCCCCATCATCATTTCATCTCACTGATCAGTTGTTCTTGTGTCCCCATCATCATTTCATCACACTGATCAGTTGTTCTTGTGTCCCCATCATCATTTCATCTCACTGATCAGTTGTTCTTGTGTCCCCATCATCATTTCATCTCACTGATCAGTTGTTCTTGTGTCCCCATCATCATTTCATCACACTGATCAGTTGTTCTTGTGTCCCCATCATCATTTCGTCACACTGATCAGTTGTTCAATTTAAAACTTTCATGGTTTCAAATTATAAGTTAGGGCGTTTCTCTACTGTTTTCAAACAACAGCACTGAACATTTTTAGTGGCCGTTAAACTAAATTTCCGTAGTTCGATTATTATGAAATTCATACAAGATATTCTATTTAAATAGAAGTAATAATGGAATAGTTTGTGTGAATTTCATAATAAAACTTAGGAAAGTGAGTTTAAGGGGTTTGCGGGCAAATTCGTTTCCCATGTTTTTTTCCTTAAAACTTCGCATGGGAAAATAAGATCGTCATAGAAGTTCCATGTGGAAATAAAAAATGGCGGTCACCGTTCTCGTATAGGAGTGAGATGATATCAAAGTGCATTCTTTTTTTTCTCGAAAATCGCTTCCGCGCAATACATACAAGTCGAGCTTTTAAGTCGTTTTTTGTTAGAAAAACGAATTAAATAATGAATTTTTTGAAACAACCGTCTAATAACCTAAATAAATAGATAAATGGATAAATATTATGTGTAAATATTTAAAAATACATAGGAATAAGTTGTAGTTCTTGGCTCGAACTTGACTATAAGGACACTAAGAAGTGATATGAAGAAACAGGTTTGATAAATATTGAACAGAAGACATCAGGCAACCAAGACTTTACTGGAAATTCTCCTTAGCTTTATCCAAGTAAGAGCATTTTTTGATGTGTGCTTTCATGTGTTGTTTTTATTCTTTGAAAGATTGTTGATAAGTTTTTGATATTTACTGTATACTTTGTGCCACTTTTACGACTTCAATTTTCGTAATTCAATATTATTTACGTGTGAAGTAAAGTAAAAAGTCATAACTTAAGTCCTATTTTTATTTGCATTCCTGTCTGTAATCCACATGGGTGAATCACAAACTGCAGTCTGAATTATTTTATTAGTACTTGCAAGACTTTTTCTCCATTTTCCTCAATGTTTCAGAGATTCATAACTTTTAATGCATTATTTCATATGTTACTATGGTTTTTTCATTTCAAAGTTTATGTTTAAGAACAAGAAAAAAAGTAAAACACAAACTCATCCCAATTTCTGACTTCACAACTGTGTTTACAAATCCTCATGGAAACATCGCGCAGAAATTGGCTGAAACTCTGTTACCAGTGCATCTTCAACACAGTTTTTAGCATTTCTTTGAAAACAAATTCATGACATACATACGGCTTTTGGAAGATTAGTCTTCAAACAATCACATAGAGCTTTTTATTTTGTCTAACTTTTAAAAAAACCTACTACCTTGGCAATGACAATCCTAGAGACTTTCAAGTGTACATTATGGGAAAAACCCAAATCTCTAATATTCATGGCTGTTTATCTCTTAAATTTAAAGACGCGACGACAACATACATACGGCTTCTTGTAGATCTTGAAATGTACTTTAAAATGATACTCGAATCGTTAAAAAGGGCTGGAAAAAAACCTACTACCTTCTTGAAACAACTAAGAAATGTCACTTTTATCTGGATAAATTTGAGAGAAAGTGACGAGTGACAACTGTTCCATGGACTCGTTGTTTAACCAAGTACAGTGCGTATCCCAGCGCTTATTTTCTTTATTTCAGTACCTATTATATGGATAAGTTGTAGATTTATTACTTTTCCTGTCGTTTGTGTAAAATATACTGTGATTTGTGATATCCTCTGATTTCCACGGTAGAATTAAGAATTCCCAATAGCCAATAGGAATCGAGCTTTTAATTCACTGAATTTATTTAAGTAAAAGTGACACTTCAACAAAGGCCATTCTGCGCGTTGAATAAACAGAAGCAGATCAACAACAACAACAACAACAATAATTTATTTGCACTCATGTATTTAAGAATTACATGTAAAGGATAGTTAAAAATTGCAAAAGAGGAGGACAGCTACCCAAAATAGCTAAGAAGCTAAACAAGTTAGGCAGCTAAGAGGTCAGAAATTGCAGAAAACAATGTTTACAAAAATGTATGGAGGATGCAAATTGATACATAAAGAACGAAGAAATATAAGAAAAAAAAAAGAAAAAAAAAAAAGAAAAAATTTACGAATGAGCATTAAACAAGGAGATACATCAATATACCAGATCAATATTCGTCGAGAAAAGAATTGATTAGATGTTTTTGAAGCCACCACGCCTACTAGATTTTGATTCATCAGGAATGGAATTCCAGACCTTAGCACCTACATAGCGAATATTGAATTTGCCATAATTTTTTCTAATTTTAGGAAAAGAGTAAGTGTTTTTGCTAGCTAGTCTGGTGTTGTATTGATGTACTCTTTTTATACTTGTAAAGAAATTATTAAAAGGAGAAGGCAAACTATTAGTATAAAAATCGCACATAAATAAAGCATTATGAATAAAAATTAAGTCAATAAATTTGATTATATTTAGTTTAGAGAAAAGCATATGCTGCCTGTTTTAGGCTCGTCTGGTTCGCGTTTTGTTCTTAGTACGCGTACTAGCCGTACCTAGAGTTGTTGTTTGAATCAGCTGCAATCTTAAGCAATCATTACAAGAAGTATAGTAGATATGCTGAGCAGTACTTACACATATCCCTATATTATATATATACACTAGTAGGGTGAGCTATGTATGCCGTACGTACGAACGTACTAACGTACTAAGGTATATCCCTATACCATATATATATACACTAGTAGGATGAGCTATGTATGCCGTACGTACGAACGTACTAACGTACTAAGGTATATCCCCATACTATATATATATATACACTAGTAGGATGAGCTATGTATGCCGTACGTACGAACGTACTAACGTACTAATGTATATCCCTATACTATATATATATACACACTAGTAGGATGAGCTATGTATGCCGTACGTACGAACGTACTAACGTACTAAGGTATATCCCTATACTATATATATATACACTAGTAGGATGAGCTATGTATGCCGTACGTACGAACGTACTAACGTACTAAGGTATATCCCTATACCATATATATATACACTAGTAGGATGAGCTATGTATGCCGTACGTACGAACGTACTAACGTACTAAGGTATATCCCTATACTATATATATATACACTAGTAGGATGAGCTATGTATGCCGTACGTACGAACGTACTAACGTACTAATGTATATCCCTATACTATATATATATACACACTAGTAGGATGAGCTATGTATGCCGTACGTACGAACGTACTAACGTACTAAGGTATATCCCTATACTATATATATATACACTAGTAGGATGAGCTATGTATGCCGTACGTACGAACGTACTAACGTACTAAGGTATATCCCTATACTATATATATATACACACTAGTAGGATGAGCTATGTATGCCGTACGTACGAACGTACTAACGTACTAAGGTATATCCCCATACTATATATATACACACTAGTAGGATGAGCTATGTATACCGTACGTACGAACGTACTAACGTACTAAGGTATATCCCTATACTATATATATATACACTAGTAGGATGAGCTATGTATGCCGTACGTACGAACGTACTAACGTACTAAGGTATATCCCTATACTATATATATATACACACTAGTAGGATGAGCTATGTATGCCGTACGTACGAACGTACTAACGTACTAAGGTATATCCCCATACTATATATATATATACACTAGTAGGATGAGCTATGTTACAATTCGACACAATTGCTATCGTTCATTATAGAACTCTTTAGCTGTTTAAGATCAATAATTTTACATAGTTATAAGCATGCATGAGTAGGTTAATAGGTCGGTATATCATTATTGTAAGTGAGCGTATTCCGGATATAGTTCATAGGCTACATCACAACGCCCTGTTAACTTTGGCCTTGAAAAGATAGATATCTTTTCAAGGCCTAAGCTAACATACTGATGTACCATACTGCTATATAATAGTTTACTAGAGAAAATTTAAAAAAAATTAAATCATTTATTTCCAAGAGAATCTACCAATAGGTACGAACAATTAATTGCATAAGCATGCATGAGTCGGTATATCATTATTGTAAGTGAGCGTATTCCGGATATAGTTCATAGGTTACATCACAACGCCCTGTGATCTATGTGATCTGTAGAACTGCTGTGTCAGCTTCAGTTGTCTCGTGTTTTGCAAAAATCAACCCAACTGTGTTACATTAAATCAATGACATGTCATTGCTATTAATAGTGATTGGCAGCTGTCAGAGGGAAATGTTATATAAAACATTCCGCAGCAAAAGTCGTTATTTCTGATCGATTTGTTATTTTCGCAGCTTCTCCGTTATGCTTTTTTGTTTTTGTTGCAGAGTTTGTCTACCACGGTACCTGACTAAGAATATTAATCATAAAAAAAAAAACGGCGACGGCAACATCAATAATTAGTGTATCAGTCAAACGACTATGATTATGCCTAACACGAAACACGATACTTGCATGGAGTGATGGGTGGGGCGGATATCTCACCTATAAAAATGGAGAGAGCTAGAAAATCTTTCTTTCTTTGCATGCGTTCTTACCGACCATGTCGAAGAACTCGCCGTTGAAGTCGCTTTCGATAAGAAACGACCAAGACGGCAAACGGTCCTTTCACGTGAAAAGTGGAGATTCCACTTACAAGTCCGTAGCAAACTTTTGTTTTTCTGTAAATGGATTTATCGAATTTCCACAAGAATTCCAGCGATTCAATGGATATATGTTGGACGTACGACGAAGTAGCGATGGCGTTAACATGTGAGTATTCAAGAATTATTAAAATAGTTTAAACAAAATATAGAGACATTGGTTTGATAAAAGGTAGTATGTTGAGTTGCGGACTTGTCTTGTAGCCAAGTGTCGTGACTTAATTCCCCCCTCCAGCCACTATACACCAGTTAAAGCTAAATTGTTGAAAAACAAATCAAAGTCGAAACAAGAGCCGGGCGCAACATCATAACTGATAAAATTTCTGTATCATATTAGTATTTATTTTGGGAAGCATAGTTATACTCGTGTTGAGGAAGATCTGATATATACAATTTCTAAACTTGTCCCCAATATAGTCAGTGGACAAGACGATTTCAATGGGCGGAGGACAATCTTATTCACTAGCAGCACTGATTTGTTAGTAGTGTCAGTAGTGTGAACGCTTTAAATGTTTACTTTCGATTATTTGACAATGACCATTAGATTTTAATTTATTTCACGGGTTTATTGTCAATAAATCTATCATGAAAAGTCATGAGCGTTGAGCTTCTATCTCGTATGTATCCCGCATGCGGTCATTCATTATACTAGCAATATGATACCTATACTAAGTAGACACCATTGGGAACTTGTCTGGTGTCCCATTACCTATACAGTATTTTATAAAGGGAGCTTGCTGAACAGAGATTTCACTTTCCATTGTTTAAGTTTTGTTTTAAGCTCATATACTTTGCGAGTTAAGAGAATTTAAGGTAGGAGCCTCAAAACAATTTTGTTTCAGGTGCTAAATTGTTGTCATGTCATGCATGATCATTCGAAGCGCGCGAAACTCAAGTATAAAATCATGCTAAAAACCCTTAACTTCTCAACGATATTTTATGGTTTATATTTGGTTAATTATTACACTTTCAGGAGATGCTTCGTTACATGCGATGAAATAGGGACACAAAAGTCCCTCAGAAACGCGATTAATAGGACGTTTTCGTCCAAAGGTGGCGTTTTTTGGAAGGGCGTAAAAGACGAACAGCTTAATGAGTATTGGTTAAAGGTGTTGGAGGAGTACCTTAGCCTGCCTTTAGAGCAGCAAAATAGAAAAAAAGCTACGCTCACTTTAGGCAGGCAAAAAGGCTCCAACACCTACGTGCTTGGAAAAGATATTCAGGTAATTATTCTATCATGATTGTATGATAAACCACTTTGTACGCAGTCTGCTAACAATAAGATCTTTTTGTTAACTAAATCATACTAACTCTTTTATATTTATTCATTTATCTATCAGTTTACCAGCAGAGGGTTTCTAATTGCTGAAGAAGAGCAACGACATCTTTGGATGGTACCCTACCTCATTGGCCTGCCCTCCAGCTCAGCCGAAAACACAATAATTCGGGAGTACGCCAAAATGGAAGAGATACCAATCGAAATACCTTTGCAGGGTTTCGATTGGTACTCTTTCATTTTGAATGCCAAGGTGTTTTTTGGAAAAAACTTCCTACAATTTGTCATACTGATGGCAGGAGGGTTGTCTGCCTTCCACTACCAAAGCATTTTGTCAGTACTCGGTAAGTTTGCATAATATTTTTTTTATATGAGAGTTACTCTGTACGTATTTTTACACTATGTCATAAAAGCTTTACCCAATGCGGCGGTTATGATATCCTAAGATAATACTGATAAAATGGCTTTTAGATATTCAGAGGAACGTTATTGTAACAATTTTAGAAACCTTCGGGGATAAAAAAAAAAACACTTTTATTTTTATTTTTATTAATAAAACTTTCTAGATTGATCTTTCTTTTTGCGCAATAATTTGTTTCGAAAAAAAATTTTTCTTCGCCAGCTGGGCATCCCCTGGTTCCGCCGCAGATTATTACCCGCGTTCGATTGTGTGTGAAATACGTAAACTGATACTGGATTTTCGCGTGCGTATTTAAAAAAAAACTCTGTTAAAAAATATTAAGGTTACTGGAGACTTTCAGAGTATCTTTGTTTTGAAAGCAATTAAAATTCAGTAAAATCGATCATGGAGATTTTAAGCTTTAAAGATTTGGGCAAGTTTCACACCTCGTTAAGACGTCTGTCAACAGAGAGATACCACCAGTCAACCAAAAATAAGGAACAACGGGACCAACGAAGTAATAAAGTATGAAGCATATATTAACGAGGGTCACGACGCCTTCGGGTTTCATTTATTTTCCCTTCCAATCATGTTTTTTATAATACCTAGCAAACTTTCAAAAATTTCGGAACAATTTTTTTTCCAAAATAAAGATTAATATAACAACTTTTTATTAGTGAAATGATTTTTTTTAGAAACATTTTACCCGCGAAGGTCTCCAGTAACCTTCAGACCACATGTATTTTTGTTAATTTCATGAGTTTAGTTTCGAAATGGCAGGTGAGGGGGCCAAGATCTTAATTCCCCAGCTCCTCCATCTCCCCCCCCCCCCCCCCCCCATCAAAAACGTACCTTCTCTCGAGGCGAACCTTATTCTTCAATTTATTATACAAACTTGTTATAAATATATTACCTTTCAGTCCAATTTACAGTCATATTCAGAACCCAATGAGGCATGGAATCATCAAAGATGTTGGATTTCTGCTTTTCCTTCATTTTTGTAGGTGCTTCCAGGTTGAATCCCTGTGAAAAACAACCCAAAACATCATTTTTTTCTCTCTAGAAATGTTACGTGTCGTGGTTTCCTATGCTTCTCTCATGTTCTCTCCACATCCCACGTGTCTTTATCAGAGTATAATACATGGAAAACTGTTTTTTATTCCTAAAGTATAATCATTTTATCCCACACAATAGAAAATACAAATGCATAGATTCAACACACATTGCATGATGGAAAGGAAGAGTGAAATACCGACGAAAATAAACTGGCTTTTCTGCTTTCTGATTGGCTATATTTCCTATGGTGTGGGATAAATATATATATTTCAGAAAAGGAAATTTAGAGAAGACTGTGCTTATGAGAGTGGTATTTTCTAACCTTTCAGCACAGATTGAACTTTCCCTATCTCCTCAAAGAACACTTCATTATAAGCTTCGGAGAATCCACTGAATGATACCCAGCAATGATTCCTAAAATGGAAGAAAAGAAAAATCTTATATCCAACAATTACAGTAATCCAGTTGTTCAAGTTTTTTATATAACATACCAAAAACAATCACAAATAAGAACCTACATATATTTGGGTGCTTGGTGGGAAAACAGGCTGATTTAGGTTCTTCATTAATATTAGGTTCATATTTTATTCTGAGGTTTAAATTGTGCTAGTGTTCAGAATAGTATTTTAAGCCCTTTATTTCAGTTAAGTCACAAAATAAAAATAAAAACATTCAAAATACAGCTGGATTTTTAGGCTGACTTTTGAATGGGACACGTGCTATTGGTTAGGCTGCAAACCTGAGTGTCGCACAGTGTATATACATGTATGTATCATTTTTCTTTTTCAGTGATTTATTTTTGTCATAATTTGTAAGTTTATCTTTTGATTTTTGTAAATGTGTATTTAAGTAAATCAATAAATAAATGATTAAATAATTCACTGCACACCCATACTTTCCAAACTGTACAATGAATAATGATAAATTATCACATAATCCTTGTTTTGTGTATTGTCATATTACTTACCCAAGAGATGGAATCCACTTATACAAACTTTCTTCGATGTAAGTCACATTACTTACTTCAATTACACTGGCCGTTTTGGGATAATAATGCTGACCTTTGGCATCTGCATACTTGGAGATCCCATATCTTACTTGGCAATCACGGCATTCCAAGGTGACTTTTGTTGATGGCAAAGGACCATTAATACCAAACACAATAGCCTTAGAAGGAGGATTGTGCATTTGAAGATTTTTGCCACATGAAAGACATGACGTCACTGGAGGTGCTAAAAATGTGTTATGATTTGTCTTGGACAAATCAAAAACTTTAATTGGCAGTACACCAAACTTATTACTGAGGAATGTTGGACAATACCATTCAAGATATGATATATAATGTTGAAGCTCAGAAACTGGTAAGCGAATTCCAATGGATTCCAACATTTGAGAAATTAAAGATATACGTATACAAACGTTTGAACCCACTGGTGTCATGTTGTAGCAGCTTGGAACATGATCTAGAGCTATTTTGATCTTCATGACATCTTCGAAACCAATTTTTGCACACAAAATTGACATAGCGTCCTTTTCGCTGATTTCGATTTTGTTTCCCATTATCAGGTTCGTGTCTATGTCCTTCAGTCTATTGAGAATTTCATTCACTTCCTTCAGCATACATGTCCTTTTTGTGATTCGCGCTTCAATCGCTTCAGGCGTGAATGAGAAACGAGTTTTTTTCCTTTTTGAAGCCATCTCAAGCTATCCACATGGTATGAATGTATGGCTATTGGTAAATCCCACGAAGTTTTGAAAAAAAATCTGTATGATCCAAGAGTGTACCTACAGATTTAGTTGTAAATAAACAGTCTTAAAGGACAGAGGGAAATGCCGGCTCAGACACCAAGTTTACGCGTGCGTCAAACAATATTACCACAGATAGCCCAACAACGTGTTATTGTGAAAAACATGAAAAATATTTGACACCGACAAGTATCAAATGGTCGGAAAATTATTTTTTTTCAGCCTTTCAGGAAGTTCAAATATTATTACCAATGAAAAGTCATCCTAGTGTATATATACTATGGTATAGGGATATACCTTAGTACGTTAGTACGTTCGTACGTACGGTATACATAGCTCATCCTACTAGTGTATATATATATAGTATGGGGATATACCTTAGTACGTTAGTACGTTCGTACGTACGGCATACATAGCTCATCCTACTAGTGTATATATATATAGTATAGGGATATACCTTAGTACGTTAGTACGTTCGTACGTACGGCATACATAGCTCATCCTACTAGTGTATATATATATAGTATAGGGATATACCTTAGTACGTTAGTACGTTCGTACGTACGGTATACATAGCTCATCCTACTAGCGTATATATATATAGTATGGGGATATACCTTAGTACGTTAGTACGTTCGTACGTACGGCATACATAGCTCATCCTACTAGTGTATATATATATGGTATAGGGATATACCTTAGTACGTTAGTACGTTCGTACGTACGGTATACATAGCTCATCCTACTAGTGTGTATATATATATAGTATGGGGATATACCTTAGTACGTTAGTACGTTCGTACGTACGGCATACATAGCTCATACTACTAGTGTATATATATATATAGTATAGGGATATACCTTAGTACGTTAGTACGTTCGTACGTACGGCATACATAGCTCATCCTACTAGTGTGTATATATATATAGTATAGGGATATACCTTAGTACGTTAGTACGTTCGTACGTACGGCATACATAGCTCATCCTACTAGTGTATATATATATAGTATAGGGATATACCTTAGTACGTTAGCACGTTCGTACGTACGGCATACATAGCTCATCCTACTAGTGTATATATATATATAGTATGGGGATATACCTTAGTACGTTAGTACGTTCGTACGTACGGCATACATAGCTCATACTACTAGTGTATATATATATATATAGTATGGGGATATACCTTAGTACGTTAGTACGTTCGTACGTACGGCATACATAGCTCATACTACTAGTGTATATATATATAGTATAGGGATATACCTTAGTACGTTAGTACGTTCGTACGTACGGCATACATAGCTCATACTACTAGTGTATATATATATATAGTATAGGGATATACCTTAGTACGTTAGTACGTTCGTACGTACGGCATACATAGCTCATACTACTAGTGTATATATATATAGTATGGGGATATACCTTAGTACGTTAGTACGTTCGTACGTACGGCATACATAGCTCATACTACTAGTGTATATATATATAGTATGAGGATATACCTTAGTACGTTAGTACGTTCGTACGTACGGCATACATAGCTCATACTACTAGTGTATATATATATAGTATAGGCATATACCTTAGTACGTTAGTACGTTCGTACGTACGGCATACATAGCTCATCCTACTAGTGTGTATATATATATAGTATAGGGATATACCTTAGTACGTTAGTACGTTCGTACGTACGGCATACATAGCTCATACTACTAGTGTATATATATATATATAGTATAGGGATATACCTTAGTACGTTAGTACGTTCGTACGTACGGCATACATAGCTCATACTACTAGTGTATATATATATAGTATGGGGATATACCTTAGTACGTTAGTACGTTCGTACGTACGGCATACATAGCTCATCCTACTAGTGTGTATATATATATAGTATGGGGATATACCTTAGTACGTTAGTACGTTCGTACGTACGGCATACATAGCTCATACTACTTGTGTATATATATATATAGTATAGGGATATACCTTAGTACGTTAGTACGTTCGTACGTACGGCATACATAGCTCATCCTACTAGTGTGTATATATATATAGTATAGGGATATACCTTAGTACGTTAGTACGTTCGTACGTACGGCATACATAGCTCATACTACTAGTGTATATATATATATAGTATAGGGATATACCTTAGTACGTTAGTACGTTCGTACGTACGGCATACATAGCTCATACTACTAGTGTATATATATATAGTATGGGGATATACCTTAGTACGTTAGTACGTTCGTACGTACGGCATACATAGCTCATCCTACTAGTGTATATATATATATAGTATGGGGATATACCTTAGTACGTTAGTACGTTCGTACGTACGGCATACATAGCTCATCCTACTAGTGTATATATATATAGTATAGGGATATACCTTAGTACGTTAGTACGTTCGTACGTACGGCATACATAGCTCATACTACTAGTGTATATATATATAGTATAGGGATATACCTTAGTACGTTAGTACGTTCGTACGTACGGCATACATAGCTCATCCTACTAGTGTATATATATATATAGTATAGGGATATACCTTAGTACGTTAGTACGTTCGTACGTACGGCATACATAGCTCATACTACTAGTGTATATATATATAGTATGGGGATATACCTTAGTACGTTAGTACGTTCGTACGTACGGCATACATAGCTCATACTACTAGTGTATATATATATAGTATAGGGATATACCTTAGTACGTTAGTACGTTCGTACGTACGGCATACATAGCTCATCCTACTAGTGTGTATATATATATAGTATAGGGATATACCTTAGTACGTTAGTACGTTCGTACGTACGGCATACATAGCTCATACTACTAGTGTATATATATATAGTATAGGGATATACCTTAGTACGTTAGTACGTTCGTACGTACGGCATACATAGCTCATACTACTAGTGTATATATATATAGTATAGGGATATACCTTAGTACGTTAGTACGTTCGTACGTACGGCATACATAGCTCATACTACTAGTGTATATATATATAGTATGGGGATATACCTTAGTACGTTAGTACGTTCGTACGTACGGCATACATAGCTCATACTACTAGTGTATATATATATAGTATAGGGATATACCTTAGTACGTTAGTACGTTCGTACGTACGGCATACATAGCTCATCCTACTAGTGTGTATATATATATAGTATAGGGATATACCTTAGTACGTTAGTACGTTCGTACGTACGGCATACATAGCTCATACTACTAGTGTATATATATATATAGTATAGGGATATACCTTAGTACGTTAGTACGTTCGTACGTACGGCATACATAGCTCATACTACTAGTGTATATATATATAGTATGGGGATATACCTTAGTACGTTAGTACGTTCGTACGTACGGCATACATAGCTCATCCTACTAGTGTGTATATATATATAGTATAGGGATATACCTTAGTACGTTAGTACGTTCGTACGTACGGCATACATAGCTCATACTACTAGTGTATATATATATATAGTATAGGGATATACCTTAGTACGTTAGTACGTTCGTACGTACGGCATACATAGCTCATACTACTAGTGTATATATATATAGTATGGGGATATACCTTAGTACGTTAGTACGTTCGTACGTACGGCATACATAGCTCATCCTACTAGTGTATATATATATATAGTATGGGGATATACCTTAGTACGTTAGTACGTTCGTACGTACGGCATACATAGCTCATCCTACTAGTGTATATATATATAGTATAGGGATATACCTTAGTACGTTAGTACGTTCGTACGTACGGTATACATAGCTCATCCTACTAGTGTATATATATATAGTATAGGGATATACCTTAGTACGTTAGTACGTTCGTACGTACGGCATACATAGCTCATACTACTAGTGTATATATATATAGTATAGGGATATACCTTAGTACGTTAGTACGTTCGTACGTACGGAATACATAGCTCATCCTACTAGTGTGTATATATATATAGTATAGGGATATACCTTAGTACGTTAGTACGTTCGTACGTACGGCATGCATAGCTCATCCTACTAGTGTATGTATATATAGTATAGGGATATACGTTATTACGTTACATAGCTCACTGTATTATATAACATGGTTGGAATACACAGCTAGTACATAGTTATATTATTTCGTGCAATATCAATCAATTTCTGTATTGATATTTGGCATATTTTATCTTGAAATTTTGTGTTAGTTGGGCATTCTTTAGGATTTGTATTGGTGATAATAGGAAATTTCAAAACTCAATTCGTACGTTCTTACGCTGTACTAAGCGTTTTTTTTAGGACATGCGTTCCTATATTAGGCATGGTATAGAGAAAAGGGGAGATGAATGAGCATTATACTCAGAGAAAGTTATAATCCTAGTAGCCTTTTTTTGGAGAGAAATAAGGGGTTTTAGATTAGTTAAGTAAGTATTTCCCCAAGAAGTAACAGCATATGTTAGGAATGGATAAATTAAGTGTAGTAGAGTTGAATTAAAATAGAAGTATTTACATAGTGACGTATTTTTGGATGACACCAATAGAACGTCTAATTTTTTGTGATATGTGTTGAACATGAGATTTCCAATTAAGACTAGAATCAGTGAAAATACCAAGGTATTTAATACAATCAGATATGTTAAGCACTAGCTGTCAAGGTCATACGACACGTCTGTACAGCATATTTTCTCAGTCTTTCAAACTTTTCTCAATATCACAAGGAAGAAAGAGCTCTTATCTTAAATTACTTTGAAAAAAATTAATCACAGCCTAAAGTATTAACTAGCGAAGAAAAATGGTAAAGAAAGATCCATTTCAATACTTTTGCTGTCAGTTCATGTTAAATATTTTAGTATTGAAGAATTTACTTGCTTGAGCCTCGTGTAATCTATTATATTTTACTAACACACTATATGCCTTTTATTTCTACAGGAGCCAAATGACAGTGGAAGTGAAAGCACAGAGCAGGTAAACTTCAAAGTTCCACTGACGTATTTAGGCGATTAAATCGGAGATTCAGGATTGAAAGATAGTATCACTCTTTCTCTGCATTTCCAGCTGATGTTTTGGAGAAAATATATTCTCAAAAAAGATTTTGTTGAGGAAGGACTGTTGGAAATAAGATGGCTCAGTTGTATTGAAAATTTGAGACTGAATGGTAAACATAGAGACCATTTGAGCAGTTTATCATTTATTTCTCTAAGACTTTAAACCGCTCTCGAATACTATAATTATAATTGCTACCTAACTAGAAAGATTGAAATAAGAGTGTTTGCCATGTTTCAACAATTATGGGGAAGGAGAAAAATAGAATTGCAAACAAATACTTTTCTACCTTGGAAAGACTCTGCATTCTGTAGCGTCTTCTTCAAATTTCTTTTAATTTATTTGCGAGCCCTTTCTCTAATTTAAGTTTAGTTTTGAAACTTTGTATATTTTGAAAAACACTTTCAATAACTATAAGTGGAAATTTGCCATCTTGTCCTAAATTTTTAACAACGCCAAAAGTGGTTTCGCAGTTTTATGCATAGTATTTATGAAAACTATTACAGGATTTAGGGATTTTAAAGTAGTCAAATCTGTTTGCCGCAAATATTAGCTTAAAATCTAGTGTCCTATTGATCCTCCTGCCTGTAAACATTGTCTGTAAATGTGGAGTAAATTGCTCACAGCGAAATTTTGAATTGACATAGCAGTGTCAACAGCGGTCCTCCAAAACCACAGCGTGGATCACGGGCGCCAGATTCGCCTCCACGTTTGGGTTAAAACTAACTCATTATTTTTTATTTATTTATTTAATCAATTTGCCAAAAGCAGGTGATAAACAATAGAACATTAAGTCCCCTACAAGGCGTTTCATTCGAGCCCAACCCATGTAAAATATACTAACCATCCCTAAAAATCCCTCATCCCTTAAGAAAAATATAATTAACCCTTTGACTCCTGGAGGTTTTTGAGGTTTTTCAGTGTTTTTCTGGACCTAAACGTTCTCCAAGCCCTAGCAAGACCATATTTGGTGTTTTGATTGACACTGTCAGTGTTTTATGTAAATGAGGGATGACGTTTACTGGCTGCATAATTAGTTGCCGCTTGAAGCCGTTCTTCTTGGAATTGTGCTGCCTTGTTTTCGACATTTTTTGAAAAATAGAGATTTTTAGAGCCATTTTGTTCATCTATGGAGTACTGGAGGGCATCATGAAGCCCTAAGACAGCTTAAATCAGCATGATCTCGAAGAACTGAGAGTATGCAAGGGATTTTACCGTCAAAAGTTCGTAGATCATGTACAGAATTTTTGGCGCGATTATCCTATGAGCTCTTAAACAATGAACAGCCAGGACCTACTGAGGGATTTTATTTAATATTTGGCTTGTGGAGAATGCTCTGAAGCTGATATTTGGACAGTAGGACCTAGTGGCTCGACACTTATAAAAAATTCTTGAAATGTGGGGGCGGACTACTGTCCTGTTGAAAAAATCGCATTTTCCCCAGAATGCATTGCGAAAGAGAGTAATGAAAATCGATAAGCGATGAAATGGGTCGAGGAAAAAGGCTCTAGCTCGCCGTGTGGAAGGAATTGATGGGAAAAAAGCACCAAAAGCCAAATACTAGGTCCAAACTATCCTGTGTAAGGGTATTGTTTGAGTAAAAATAAAAATTGCATAAAAAATAAAAAATAAATGCAATGAAAAAGCATGATTTTTGGCTTTGGGAAATGACGTCAAAAACAGTGGTTTTTGGTTTTCCAAAAATGTTTAAAGTTTTTTTCGTTATAATTTTGGACATTTGTGCAGGTTTTTTGATTTTAAAAGTTGTTCTGTTTGCTAGTTAAAATTTAGACTGGTATTTAGGTCAACTTGATCAAAATTGTTGAATCTTGAATTTTTCATTTAAGATGCGTTTTTTACGGGCGGTTTCGGGCGCCGTAGGAGTGAAAGGGTTAATTAATGAATAAAGAGATATAAGGGAAAAAAATAAAAATTGCGAAAATTATAACTATAATAATGCCGTGTGAAAAGAGGATTATAATCTATTAATCAATTGATAAACCCTTCCGAAACTCGCCCTGACGACCACAAAAAAGTGTCCCCAAGTAGAGGCACTAATTCATGAACTAATCAACCAATGTGAGCTCACCATTCGTACCACGTGTAAGGGTTTGGACACCCCAATGAAACACGATTATAGGTTGGCCGGTGTTTGAAATATAAGATAGACTTGTTCTGGGGGTGGAGTTCCTCTTTAAAGGGGGGCTTACCTATTTACCAGCCACGGTTGCTATGGAAAGTATTTAAATCTCTAAAAGGTTTTTCTTATATTGTGACTTCATAAATAAAATCAATTTGTGAAAGTGACCATAAGTTCTCATATGTACGATGACGTCATCTCCCTTGTGTGATATATGACGTCATAGTTCATTAAAAAATTAATAAAAAAACAAACGTGCATTTGGTCGGATTGGCTCACAAATAAGCGAAATCATACTTGATATAAATTGAAACAAAGTTAAGCATTATTTTGAAAACGGTGATAAGGCTAGACTGCCAAGCCATGTTGAATTTTTCAAATCTAAATATTTTCCCACTCTCTAAACGTAGAGTAAAATCCATGCACGATTGGTTTTTAGCTTTTTATGAAATATGTTATCATAAATGACGCAAGAGTGATGACATCATCACACATATCAGAAAATGGTCCATTTCAGCAGTTGGTTTCATTATGAGCTTACATTACAAAAACCTCTAAGACATTTTTAAATCCTTTCCTTAGCAGCTGTGGCTGGTAAATAGGTAAGTCTTCCCTTAACATATTTTCTTAGCTATTATTTGTTGTATGTCACATCTGAAGTTTACTCTAATGTGAATTTTTATTTAAATTTACTATTTTGACTGTAATTTTAAGTGTTGATAGATGTCCCCTATTTTCGCTTTTTTTCCTTAGCAAAACATAAATGTTCATGTGGGAAATACGCAGAAAGTTCCGACTGAACATGACGATGAAGTAAGTTGAACGCCTTTTATTTCCATCCCTCCCTCCTTCCTTCCCTTGCTCCCTCCCTCATCCTCTCCATCAATCCAGTTACCGGTATCAAGATCCATCCAGCCATCCCTCCTTTGCTATCTCCTTCCCTCCCTCCATCAATCCAAATATTGATAGATTGATCCAACCAGCCATCCTTCACTTGCTGTATCCTTCCCTCCCTCTCTCGCTCTATGCCCTCTCCAACCTTCCCCCTGTACTTTCAGTGCAATCATTAAACCCTCCACACTTCCACCCACCCACCCACCCATCCATCCATCCATATTTCTATCAATTTTTTTATCCATCAATCCATGCATCAATCCATCCAACCCTCCAATCATCCATCCATCCAACCCTCAAACCTCCACACATTCATCAATCCATCCATCCATCCATTCTTCTATAAATCTTTTTATCCATCAATCCATGCATCAATCTATCCAACCGTCCAACCATCCATCCATCCAACCCTCCAACCTCCATCATTTCATCAATCCAAATCTCTCTCCCTTTCTCAGTTCAAGGATCCTTTAAGTATGTACTTTCTTCTTCTTTCAGTCCAGTCACGCATCAATCCATCTTGTATACCCTTGACATAATTAAACTATGTAATTATACAAATAACATACACCAAGTAATGTAAATGTATTCATTTAACAGCTGCAGATGGAGCCCCAACCTGGCTTTTCTAGCAATGGCTACCCAGTAGTCCAGCCAGAGGGCGAACATCAATGATAACTTTAAAATGTCCATAAACTCTGAAAATCAGTTCTACAATTGAGGTGTAATGCAATGACACAGTTTTACACGATATGGACTTTTTATACAAACCCTACTTTTAGCCCTAAGAAGATCTAAGAAAAGCAAAACAAAAGAAAGAAAAGAAAAAAAAAAAAAAAAAAAAAGAAAGAAAACAAGAGAAAAAGAAAACAAGAAGAAAGATAAATGAAATGGAAGAAGTAAAAGAAAGAATTAAAAGAAGAAAGGAAAAAAAATTAAAGAAAGAAGAAAAGAAAAGAAAAATTATGAACTATAAACAGAATGCCAATATGGCCGTCATTGACTTTCAGAAATTACACCCTAACCTTAAAAAATAAGCACCACCATCAGAAAGAGACCAAGCAAAAAAATGTATTTTCTGAAAGTTTCATTGCTATAAATAAAAAAGGTCAAACACTGAGTTTATTTTCCTAGTTCTCGAATTTGGGAAAATCCCCTAATATCGGTAACACGAGAGCCCCGTGCTAAATCCTTAGTGATTTGTGACCGGAGCCTCGTACTGTAGCCTTTATGCGTGACAAGCTAAGCGTTACGTGACAGTGGACTATTATTAGGTAAAGTATTTGCAGCACACTGGGTATTTGGCTATTTTTTCCAATTTCGATATTAACTACCAAACTAGATTTTTTAACCATTTTCTATAGCGTTTTGATTTTGAACAACTAATTTGGGAAAGTATTGAATCCTCCTCTGAGGACTTCTATACTTTGATAGAGGTTTGAGTCACTGTCATGCGCAATCACTCCAAAAGAGATCCCAACATGTCGCATGCCAAGGATAGCATGCCAAAGTCAAGGCAGGGGTGCTAATAAACATGACTGACCTTGATGAGACTATAATCAAGGCCCGGTTTAGATAAAGAATTTCACAATCGCTGCTCATTTGCATTAGACACCGTGCTTCGTTGGTCATTACTGGGTTGCCATGGTGGCAAACCAGTCTTAAAATAGGGTTCGTTTTTTTTTTCTTTTTCCCCATCGCGATCATGATTGGACAAAACTCGTAACCATAGCAATTGTCTGTTCAATGGAGTTTTGGTTTGTCTATTTCTCAAATATGATTGGATACATGTTGACAGAATAAATCACATAATAAAATTGAGCATGATTGAGGTATTTGTCTTTGCTCGGTCTGCTCGGTAGTCATTGCATCATTCCTTCGTCGATAAAGAACTACTTAGGGTTTTTGTGATCCAGGTATTTTGTCTGTAGGCATGTGGCCTACTATTGTCTTTAGCTTTATCGGAACGCTCAAACTACTTACTAAGTTAAGAGATATAATTGAGCGATTTTCGAACGGGTTGGCTCATCCGGGTCCACGTACACAGAGAGAACTATGATAATCTATGAGCAAACTATGAGAATCTTAGAACTATCTAGCCAATCTAGATCTTGCCAGATCTCAAATACAAACTATACGGAGACAAACTACAAAACAATTGACAAGCAAAACTTTAAAGCTGACCACAAGAACTTGAAGTCAGACGAGCAGATCAGTTGTGATCTACGAGAACGTGAACTGCCAAGACGGAATGTTGAATATTTGTATCGATGACAAGATATGTCAGAACACAGAAAATAAGAACTGTAATTCCCTGAAACTCAAGGTGAAATCGTATGATGCGCATACTCGAACATTTATCTGTAGGTAAAAAACGACTCGTGTACACTGCGCATGCTCATAGCGCAAACGGTATACAGTTACTTCAAATGGGTATCCAATCATAATGCAATCCAGTCACTTGGGATACTTTTGATAATTTTTCTATTTAATTGAGGAGTTAAATCTTATCAAATGATCGTTTTCCGGGTATCCCATTCATTAAATTTCATTGTACCCTAAAACAACCTCTGGGCAGATCTAAATCTGGGCACCACTAACTCAATGATCAAACCCAGAAACGACCTCTGTACTGATCTAAGTCAGGGCATGGCTAACTCACATATTGAACCCTGAAACAACCTCTGGGCTGATCTAAGTCAGGGCATGGCTAACCCATGGATCGAACTCTGAAACAACCTCTGGGCTGATCTAAGTCAAGGCATGGCTAACTCACAGATTGAACCCTGAAACAACCTCTGGGCTGATCTAAGTCAGGGCATGGCTAACTCACAGATCAAACCCTGAAACAACCTCTGGGCTGATCTAAGTCAGGGCATGACTAACTCACAGATCGAACACTGAAACACCCTCTGGGCTGATCTAAGTCAGGGCATGACTAACTCACAGATCGAACACGGAAACAACCTCTGGGCTGATCTAAGTCAGGGCATGACTAACTCACAGATCGAACACTGAAACAACCTCTGGGCTGATCTAAGTCAGGGCATGGCTAACCCAAAGACGGAATTAAAATTCAACTCGTTAGAATGTAGGGAGAGAGGAACCGTAGAGCCCGTATGATCACCTATAAATCAAGGCAGAGACCCAACGAACTCTACTCACGTGGGAGGCTAAGTCAAGAGCCGATTCAAATCCGAAACCCTATAGGTGAGAGGCAAGCGTACCATCCTTGACACGTTAATTTGGTACGCAGTGATACTACTCGTGTTTTGCTACAAACAAAGGTTCGAGGAGGAAGAAGAGTAAACAGAAACTATATGCATGCCGCGGCTGGCACATTATATATATTACTATAATTATTTACATTTTTACCGCTAAATACGTACAGCCCTGCTGCGTATTTCTTTGTACAAAGTTCGAAGTTGGTCGCCAAGGAGACGACCTTTCGAAAGCAAGGGTATCCAGTTATTCAATTTATAAAATAATATTGGTCCCTAAAGAGTTTGCCGTCGAAAAATCTAGATTGTGTGAATGACATAACAACTTTTTTAATGGCTGCGAAATGTTCAAAACAGTTGATCGCTAAGCGACTATCTTTGCTATAGGTTTCCACTGGATAAATTCTACTTGTATAGGCCTAGGAAGTATTTTGGATTCCTTTGCCAGGAACTTAAAACCCTATATATTTTTTTCTATATTTGTTTATAAAAAGAAGGTTGCAAAGAGCATTTGTCATAATGCATCCCAAATGTATGGTTCCGACTCGCCTTAGTTGTCTTTAATTGCTATGTCCCACTAGCTCAACAAATTAGCTAGAAAATTGATTATGAATTGTCACAATTGTTTACTCTCCTTTAAAAATAAAATAAAATTGCTTCGTAATATTTGTAGTACTCTTAGAAACAGATACTGTGTAGCTGTTTGTGGGTCAAGATTATATTTCCACCGGTAAAACTGCTGCAACGGTGGTGCAAAGGTTTGCTATTTTGGAAGTCGGAACCATGAAAAATCTAACGTCATGGAATTAGACCATTCTACAAAACTCACTCGCCTCCTCAAATTATGCTCCAATATCCTCGTCTAACGTGCCTTACACATATAATCGTGTTCGTAGCTCCATCTTTATAGGGCTTTTAAGTGTGACGTCAATCCTATGGAAAAGGTCTTTCGGGTCCAAAACGAAATTTGTTGTCCAAAGTTCTAATGGTTCCAGCTGGGGGTTAAGGCCCAGTTTAGACGTTGAATTTCAAATGTGCCAAATGAATGCAAATTATTCAAACAATAGGTTTTGCTCATATGCATAAGATTCGGCACTTGTTGAATACGAAGTTTAAACCGGGCCTAAGCCTCGTATAAAACATCTGTCTCTAGAGTATCGGCTAGAAATTAAACCAGAAGTTCGTGGGTTCAAATCCCGCCATTTGCTCGAAGAAACCCATAACAACCTCTAATACATTGACCAAGCAGCAAGAACACTTAAAGGGGCGCTTGGATGAAAACGCCCCATATTTTGAAAGTCCGAATAGTTCAAGTATTTAAGAATAATATGACTCAATCATGATTATGAAAACCAGATTGACAAAAGTTTTAGCCTGGGAGCCACTCGCAGTTGAGAAATTTTGATTTAAAAACTTAAAGAACAATAGGGTTGGATAAATGACGTCATTTACTCACAATTTAGATGCTGAAAAAAATATGAGTATTATCCGCAAATTTTTACTTTGAAGAAAATATGTTGCTTGGCTACTATTAGGGCCATATAGATAAGTTTAACCAAGTTTCGAGGCATTTCCAATATTCATCGATTTTCATCCAAGTGCCCCTTTAATATCTGTCAAAATATTTTAGCGGATTTTGTGAGCAGATGGTCCCGAAAATACGCCACCACTTAAAAGCTCTATACACTTTCCGTACTGCTTGAATGTACCTCATTTATATGACTGATAACTTGACATCCTTCTGAGGTCACGTGCAGCAACTCGTCTGCTTTCATTTTTGAGCAATTTTTGTCTTCTTCTATGCTTATTTGCTTCACAAGCCGGGTTCTCCAAGTCTTTTGTTCTTGCGAACTCGTTAGATTCACAAATGTTCTTATTCTAAGTGATTTTGGTAGGAGATCAATGGAAACACCATCCAGGTTTACGACGATAAGGGAATAATCCCGACATCGATTTACACGTTCCAGTGCCATGTCCAGCTCCGTTTTGCAATACACATTTTTTAAAAAGTTTTTAGAGACAACCGCAAGGTTCTTTCTGCAATTGTAAACGGAATCAGCCATATTCTCGTGAATAACTTTACCAGCTTTATCAATCTCTAAAGTGTATGAAACACTTGAAATTGTTTTCGGATTCCAGTAATGGGATGAGCTGCTTTGTTACCCATTGTTCGTCGAGACTGCTATACAAGATTGATGCGTCGTACTCAAAGTTTCCTGGATCTGAAAATACAAAAATGTTAATTGAACTTTGAACTTTTGTTTTATTCACACACATATATTTTACAATATGAATATTTATACATAACATTTACAAATTTGAAAGCAGGATAAGTGACTGAAAATTATGTATTTAATTTATAGTAAAGTGTGTATGGCTGTCGAAGTAGCATAAACTTTCGAGTCGACAGCCACTGCAGTTAAGTAATTCAATTTAAGTGTGAAATTAGATCAAAATGACGGGTCATGTTATATAGTTATAATATGAGAAGAAGGTAGTTGTTGATATATGAGGATAATTTTAGAAAATAATTCTACAATAATATATACGATATGATATTTACAGTTAACATAATTATAAAGGTACAACATTATTTACATATATGAACATATATATATATACATATGTATACATGCTCATACGTGTATATTTACAATTTATTGAATTTGAATCAAGTGCCTTTTGAAGCATGACTTGAATACAGTTAACGATTTTTTGTTTTTAATATGTATTGGGATGTTTTCCCATATTTTGGTTACTATAGATTTAAACGTAAATTTGCCATAATTAGTACGAGATGGTGGAGGGACAAGATTGTTTGATGAAGCATATCTGGTATTATAACTATGTTGAGATTTTGCTAACTTAATAATACCACAGAATATTTCTGGTATCTTGATTTTAGTATTGATTGTATTAAGGATTTTATAACAAAGTACTGCTGCTTTAAGCTTAAAAAATATTTTCAAATGTTAGAAAGTCAAGAATTGTATACAGAGGAGCTGCGGTCTCGTATTGATTTGCAAAGAAAAAGTTTCTAATAAATTTGATTTGGGCAGTACATATTCTTAACAACTCAGTTTTATATGTACTGCCCCACGATAATACACCATATGAAAGGTAAGGATAAATTAATGAATAGTACAAGCTTTGTAAAGTTTTAAGATTAAAATAATGCCTTAGCTTTCTTATTATGCCATTGTTTTTAGATATTTTGCCTAGAGCAAAATTAATTTGTTTTTCCCATGATAGGTGTTGATCGATGTAAACACCTAGGTATTTGATGTATTCAATCTGTCTAAATTGTGGTAGTTCAATGTTAGGGATTATTTTCCTACTATATTTGATGATCATATAGTTAGTCTTTTCAATATTTATAGTTAGTTTATTAGCTGTGCAAAAATTCAAGACAGCTTGTAACTCAGTGTTCATAACTCTCTCTACAACTGCTGGGTCCCTATGCGAAAAAAAAATTTGTGTAATCCGCAAACATCCTAAAATTTAGTTTTGAAGATACATTAGGAAGATCATTAATATATAATAGAAATAATAATGGTCCAAATGTACTTCCTTGTGGAACGCCGTCAATATGTGGGTCTTAGGTCTGATTTGACATTGTCTATTCTAACTGGTTGCTTTCTATTGCTTAAGTAACTAGTAAACCAATCATGAGCCTTGCCTATAATACCATATTGAAAATGTTTTCTGAGTAGAGTTTGATGGTCAACAGTATCAAAGGCTTTTGAAAAGTCAAGAAAAAGTCCACAAGTAATTTCTTTATCATCAATTAATTTTCTTAACTTGTCAGTGATTTCAAGAATTGCTTGTTCAGTTTCGAGACGAGTATTGTTGAAGTTACGCATTATGTACCGCTTTACCGTTGGTATTTGTGAACATTTAGAAATGAGGCCATCCCAGAGTAAATGAGTTTGTAGTCAATGTACACAGCGTTATTGTACGAATTTGAAAATGATTTATAGTACTCAATCAATTTATTTCTATGTTGACTTTTAAGGTTTTATCGCATTTCAAGGTCATTTATAGGTATTTTCAGTAACTTGAGTTATCCGTGTAAGACAAAAGGCAAGGCAGGAATGCTCAATGGTGACCGGCTCTCACTCAAAGCCATTTTCTCGTCATTAGTGCTAACTTGAATAATTATAATACCATAACCTCTTAAAATGATAAATTTCTTTCACGGAATCGATGAAATGGTTCCCAAAATTTGATTGATATCGCTCGTGTAGGACTGAGTCAACTGAAAAACAAGAGCCTTTGTCATTTTGGAGTTCATTTAGGCTTTGTAACCAGACGGCTATGACATATGTGTGGTGGTCGCCTGGCTGCCAAGCTTTCATGCACGTGCAAGCTTTGCTGGACTCTCATGACTAGACTACGCACGCCGCTATTTTTCAAATTAACACAAACAAAATCTGCTCGCGCAGATTCAGTTAAACATTTTACGCTGAAAACGAGACATACGTCTCGAAACTTTTTAAAAATTTACAAGTTTTCATTAATTTTAAATTCTAGGAATTTCGCACATTCTTTTTACCTTACAAACAAATTACGTATGTTTTTTAATTCGGAAAAAATCCAACAATTTTTAAGAATTAAGAATAGTTTACGAATTTTAGTTAAAGCTAGTAGACCATGCATCACAATAACACGCGTGAAAAACGTCTGCGCATGCTCTAAGTCCGTCGAATTAAATTAGTCAAATTAGTCGAAAGCGGTCTTCGTGCTATTGTAAAAATATTCAAATTTGACTTTCACACTTGCCTGAAGAATAGTCTTTACAAAATGCCTAATTATAAAATGCCAAAAAACTCTATAAATTCTTGAAAAGCGTGATGAAAGGCACGCATGCGCAAACGTTTTTCTCTAGTGTCCATCACAATAAGGTTGACCACAGTTAATATATGCGAATATAAGCATCTAAAATTCAGATTTTTGCCATATCTCGGTTCAGGACCACGCAAAATGCCAATCATTCCCTTCTGTCAAGACGTTAAATTAGACACAGAGGGGAACAAGTTTATTCTTTGCTACTGCCAATGTCACTCTCTCTAAAGAAATTTGTCAAAGTTATTCTATGTTCGGCTTTAATCTTCTTGTATATATGTTATTATCGTACACGAAGGGTGTTAATCAAATTGTCCAGGAAAGGCAGAAATATCGGTTGGAATATGAATGGCACTTTTTTGGAGCTTCCAACCCCCCAAAAAAATGAAAAAACCTTTCAAGCTCAATTGTCCAGCGATTCCGGTTTGTACGAACCAACTGGAATTGCATGTCCGAACCATTTGTAGAATATTCTCAGGATTTCTCACGCCCGGACCAGGTATGTATCTAATTCACCGGGGGGGGGGAGGACCCTATAATGGACTATACGGGGATGCTCCGCCCGAAAGGGGTAATTTTTTTCAGGCCGCACTTATAGAAAAGGGGTGGAAATTTTTGCTGAAATTTGGTATAGAAAAGGTATGAAACGACTCGAAGTACCCCCCCCCCCCCCCCCCCGCGGGTCTAATTCACGCATTCAAGACGAAAGATTTCATAATGGCAGACCATATCAGGTGCATGTTCCATTACAACCGTTCTTGTCTCGGTTTCAGCAACCGGTTTTCCTGGACAAATGGAAAACGCCCATAAAGAACTCTCAGTCGACTTGAAGTTGTCAAAGGCCTAACGGCAGTCTTCTTCAGCCGCTTACATTAAGGCTCGCAACTTATCCATTACGCATATTATTATCTCTGAGCCTATCCCACATGGCCTAGTGCCTTAACTCTCATCTACTATTTTTCGTGGGATCTTGCGAGTTCACTAGACACACCGTGCTGACGAGGCCCAATACAGGCCGAAACAGCTGTCCACGGTTTCTAGTTGAACTGGCTCATTTTTCAGTCGACTTGAAGTTGTCAAAGGCCTAACGGCAGTCTTCTTCCGTCGCTTACATTAAGGCTAGCAACTTATCCATTACGCATATTATTATCTCTGAGCCTATCCCACATGGCCTAGTGCCTTAACTCTCATCTACTATTTTTCGTGGGATCTTGCGAGTTCACTAGACACACCGTGCTGACGAGGCCCAATACAGGCCGAAACAGCTGTCCACGGTTTCTAGTTGAACTGGCTCATTTTTCAGTCGACTTGAAGTTGTCAAAGGCCTAACGGCAGTCCTCTTCAGTCGCTTACATTAAGGCTCACAACTTATCCATTAAGCATATTATTATCTCTGAGCCTATCCCACATGGCCTAGTGCCTTAACTCTCATCTACTATTTTTCGTGGGATCTTGCGAGTTCACTAGATACACCGTGCTGACGAGGCCCAATACAGGCCGAAACAGCTGTCCAAGGTTTCTAGTTGAACTGGCTCATTTTTCAGTCGACTTGAAGTTGTCAAAAGCCTAACGGCAGTCTTCTTCAGTCGCTTACATTAAGGCTCACAACTTATCCATTACGCATATTGTAAAGGCAACTACCTGGTCCCAGGTTTACACCTACATTATATATTGAATTTTAATGTACGTGTATTTTTATAGCATGGCTTTGGTCAATCGCCTGAATTAGAAAATTAAGAGATCGAGAATGTGTAAATAGAATAAAATTATAATCACCAATACTGAATAAAGCATGCATTAATTATAAAAGTTGTTTTGCATGTTGTTTTGTAATTTTCTTTTTTTGCGGGGAATTGTTTGTACGCAAAATGTTAGGAATATAAGAAGTATGTACAGCGCAAGCTATTGGGAATCAAATAACAGTCTAGGATTGGTGTAAGGGTTAGCGACTTCCCTTTTCACTGCGAGGGTCTTAGGTTCAATTCCTGCGCTCAGAATCACATGCAAAAAAAAAAAGAAAAGAAAAAAAGGATTTTTCACGAGAAATATAGCAGACAACGGGCCATGGGCTTAACCAAAACAGGACTCAATCCTTTTTCGTCTAGCATGATATCACCAAACTCACTAGCTTAGCTGGAAAACATACAATATGTTCAAAGTTGATGGTACTCTTTAATTTACGGCCGTATCAGATCAGCAAGAGTAATTCAAGATTTTGTTCAACTTGTCCTTCCCTTTCCCGCGAAAGGCAAGCATAAGGGAATGCAAACAGGATATTTAGCCATTTCCCCGGTTAGATATCGACTGCAAAATTAGATTTTCTTCGGTGACCGTTTTCAATAGCTATTCAATCTTGGACGAGTATTCTTGAGGTGCAAAAGGGAAACTTGGACTTTTCCACTGACACCCTTGCAGGGCTCCATGTGCTCTACCGAAACAGAAAGATGGCAGACATGTAAGGTGAGAGCTAGAAGCGCCATGCAACAAATCACGGCTAGTAATCCTCTTCCATCTCACATGATATCATCAAACTATCCAGCTGAAAATATCGGCAGATTTTCAAAGTTCTATAAACTTTTGAATATACGGTTATAACTGTCATGTACAGCCAGAGCATTTTAATATCAGTATATTCGACTAGTCCTCCCCTTAGCTTACCCGCGAACGGCAATTATGAATGTTTGGGCAGGAAACTGGACTTTTGCCCATTTTTTACCACCTCGATATTGACTGCAAAACTAAACTTCCTTGCCTGTTTTCAATAGTAATTTCATTTTGGACAGTTAAATTTGAGGCACAAAAGGGGAACTTGGATTTTTCACTAACCCCCTTGCAGGGCTCCATGAGCCTTATAGGGGACGTCCTAAAATAAACTTCATTGATTTTTGAAAATTCCCCATTACATAATTTTCTATTTTTCAGTTCATATCAAAGATTGGATCATGAATTCCAATTTTAGACGGTTTTAACCGGGCGGTTAACTTTTCGTGTCGGTTGGACAAAAAAACGTGTTTTTTTTAACTATAAGTCTTAGTGTTCTAGAAATTCTATTGAAATTTCACTTGTTCTCTAAAATATGTCGATGATGCTTTATCCTGTTATCAATGTTTTCACAAGGAAAAGAAAAACTAAGTGAGGCACTTGTGAAATAAATGCCACTGTGCAGACTAGAAGGCGCTGACTAATCATAATATTTGAAAACATCCGTTTAGTAGCTGCGGAAAGAGAAGAAAACCTCCCCACTCACTTTGTGTATTGTATTTTTTCGCCGAATATTTTTCGTGATTCTTGTCTGTGATGAAATTCCGCCTATATACATCATGTACACGGCTTGCTTTTCGATTCCCGGAAAATTATTTCTCGGTATATCGCGTGGACAAAAAGTTCTCTACAAAGCATCAAATGAAAGGAAATATATTGGAGAATCGATTTCTGGGGCTAACGTTCAAGATAAATTTGGGTACAATTAGTAGCTGTATAGGAACAGCAGGCAGTATCATAGAATAAATAATTCAACCTCCTTTCTGCAAGCTGCCTAAAACTCCGACAGAGCGATGGGACGATGCCAACTGTCGGTAATAATAATAATAATAATAATAATAATAATAATAATAATAATAATAATAATAATTTAATAAAAATAATAATAATGATTACTTCTTGAAAATAGCACTTCTGCAAAACATGCAGTCTTGCAGATAGATAGAAGTTGATTTATGAGATTTTGAAACTCTTGTTTTTTTTACTTCAACCAATTGACAAGAAAAATGAGTTCCATTCTGCAATTAAACCTACAAAGATCTATACCATATACCATTCACTAAGGGCAATATTTATTTTTAGACTGTTATTTGTGAAGACTTTTTTGATTACTTTTTGGAAATGAAAAAGTGACTACGGGATATCGTATGATAACCTACTGCTTGGTCCTTACACTGCTGTGTGCCGCATACTATATAGTTATATTTTAAATTTCAATGCAAATTTAAATTTCAAATTTAAATGCTCGTGACTATTGATCTGACACATTTTCATTTTACTTCTCAAAAGCTTCTCATAAGTCTGGTAAGTTACATTTGAGAACTTTTATTGTCAGCTACTTTCTTAAAGTTTCAGGTAATTTGAGGAAATTCTTACGAAAAAATTGAATATTTAAGAGAGCCGGCTGTCAGCAAAAATCGAGCACTTCGTGGTAGTTGTCGAAAAACCGATTTCGCTCGTATTCTAACCTTAGATAGGTCTTAACCTAAATAACATCGTGGTGCAATTCGTTTTGAAAAATATTGCTTATTTTCCGAGAAAAACGAAAAAAATTGGTTTTTCGGAATTTCGGCCCTTTAACGGGCGGCTGATAAAAATCGACAACTTCAGAGTCTTCGCGTTGCAAAGAAAAGTAATGCAGACGTATAAAACTACCAGAATCTCATTATTGGTCATCTTAACTTCCATTAGGAAAATTTTTAGCCACGTAAGATTTCTTTGTCAAGACGAAAATGTTTTTTCTTGACCCCATATTTTTGCGATGCTAAAAGTAGCGATAGTTTTAAAAAAGAACTTTTTTGTATTTGCCATAATAAATAAATGGCTAATTTTTTTTCTGGTTGAAGTTAAGATGTCATATAATCATATTCCAATGAAATTAGGTTGGGGTAATAAAATATCGCGGAAATAAAAAGCTTGAAATTCTTAGAAAATTCAGCGATTCAGGAAAGATCAATCGATTTCAAAGTTTGGCACGAAAAAATACAATAAACCCGTGTTTATTCGCTTTTCAAGCAGTAAACTAGAATCAACATACTCTAGAAGGCCTAAGTTATTATTTTGAAAATCACAAAGAACTTTTTAAGTCCCATATTCGAATACGCCGAACTTAAAAATCTCTAAAAATATTTTAAAAGATCTAAACAATATATTCATAATATTTAAAAAATCTTTGAAAATTGCAGGTTTGTTTCTGACTTACGAGTATTCTGTGTTTTAGTTCAGAGGTTTACGCAATTTTTCGTGAAACATTGCATGGCAAGTTGCACTGAAATCGATCGATGTTCAAGTGCGATGTTAGTTACGGTAAAAGAGAAAATTATTAAAGGAAATTTGTCAAATCAATAAAAATATTCAAAAATGCTTTAACATTTTTCCTTAAAATCATGGTCACATCAGTTTTAAAAAAATCAATTGTTTAAATTCAGCTAAACTTTGAAAATTCAGGGGACAAATGTTAATTTCTTGTTCCAAATTTCAAGAGACTGGCTTGGCACACGAGGTAAAGCGGGAAAACTGTTTCGTATCGATCGGCCATCAGTATTTTTTGAAGATTACTTCTCTTTCGTAATCCAAATGAGGAAAATTAATGTCGGAGATCTACTTTGCCCGATGACTGCGTCTCAGGTTGCCAAGACAACTAAAGTTTGTTATTTCTTGCGTATAAATGAGGGCTCCAGAGATAGAAGCGATCGTACTTTATTGGTTTTTTTTGGGAGACGCTGAGTTACAATTCAAGGTTTTATAGTTATTAGAATTAATATTACTATTTCCTTAAAGGCTACAAATCACGGTTTAATCTTCTTCCATTTCGCGTGCATCAAACTATCTAGCTGAAAATGTTGCCCGTTATAACTATCATGTACAGCCAGAGCAATTCGACGATTGTATGTTCGACTAGTCCTTCCCTTACCCGCTGACGGCAATTATGAATGTATGGGCAGGAAACTGGACTTTTGCCTATTTTTTACGAGCTCGATATTGGCTGGAAAACTAAATTTTCTTGTCTGTTTTCAATAGAGATTTGATTTTGGACAGTTATATTTGAGGTGGAAAAGGGGAACTTGGATTTTTCAGTCAACCCCTTGCAGGATGCTATCAATATCTTTTTACAAAGGGAAGAAAAACTAGGTACGGCACTTGTCAATTAAATGTAACTCTGCAGACGTAGAAATCTGATAAATAAAATGTGAAAAGAAGTCAGTTTTTAACAAATGTTTTTTTTTCCAACCAAGGTCAGTTATAGGGTATAATTAGTAGCTGTAGAAACAGAAGGCAGTATCAGAGAATAAATATAATTCAATCTCCTTTCTGCAAGCCGCCTAATTAAGACTCCGACAGATGGGACGATGCCAACTCTCGCTAAGAATAAGAATAATTTTAATATAAGATGTAAATAAAAATGATTACTTCTTGAAAATAGCACTTCTCCAAAACATGCAACCTTGCAGATAGACAGAAGGTTGATTAATAAGATTTTGAAACTCTTGTTTTTTTTACTTCAACCAATTGACAAGAAAAATGAGTTCCATTCTGCAATTAAACCTACAAAGATCTATACCATTCACTAAGGGTAATATTAATTTTTAGACTGCTATTTGTGAAGAACTGTTTTGATTACTTTTAGGAAATGAAAAGGTGACTCATACGATACCCTGATTGTTTTCAGCACTACTGTGTGCTGCATAGAGTGAAGGGCTAGCTATAACAAAGGGCTTTGAGAATTATTCTTTTCAGCTGCCCTCAATATATATTAGTTCAAGACATATTTTTAAGAGTTGTGTATGCAAAGATCTGCTCAGTTCGTAGAAAGTAATTTATCCTTGTTACTGAGAAGAAATCCAGATGAGAGATTGATAATAGAACTGAAATGATCACGATAGGATCGGATCGGATAGATTGTGATGATGGTGGAGGCGATGATGGTGGTGGTAATGGGAGTGATAGTGCCGGTTATGATAATGATGATGAATGACGATGAGGGCGATGATAGTGATGATATGGGAGATGGTGGTGGTGATAGTAGTGGTGGTGATGATGATGATACGGGTGATGGCGGTGGTGATGGTATACGTGGCATTGGTAGTGGTAGTGGTGATGATAATGATGGTGGTGATGATGAGGATTTTGTGATGATGATGATGATGATGTTCATAATGGTTTTGAAAACCTAATAGACAAGTACACTATAATTTTTCTCGAGTAAATTCGAATTTGCCTGAAGGTGCTCAAGCATACACATGTTAATAATATGAATTTGACAGACAAAAATTATAAATTACATACACCTTCTAAATTTTAAATTTCAATGCATTCAAAGCTTTTGACTGATAACAAAACATGCAATTAAGCTACATTACAATGAAGAAATTGTAGCCTGCGTGCATCCGGAACGTAACTATGGTTAACCAGAGTTAAAGTCAGGCTGCACGCAGGCTAAGAAATTGGGGTTTCTCAAAATCGATTCTCGTTATTGTTATGACTCTCCCAGGTGTTTTACAGCGCAATCGTACAATTTGCTGTCACGACGAATTGACTTTTGATCTGAGACATTTTCATTTAACTTCATAAAGTTCTTGTAAGTTACATTTGATTTATTTGAGAATTCTTATCGTCAGCTACTAAATTTCTTAAAGTTTCAGTTAGTTTGAGGAAATTCTTACGAAAAAATTGAATATTTAAAACTTTAAAACTTTAGAACTAAATATTTTGTGTTTTAGTTCAGAGGTTTACGCAACTTTTTGCGAAACATTGCATGAAAGTTGCAAATCTATCGATGTTCCGCAGTGCGATGTCAGTAATAAGCAATATCCCTCTTCACATATCGCTCTTGCGCACTAAATTTCTTTCCTATAGCAACGTTAAAAGAGAAACTTGTCAAATCATCAATAAAAATATTCAAAAATGCTTTAATATTTTTCCTTAAAATCATGGTCACATCAGTTTTAAAAAAATCAATTGTTTAAATTCAGTTAAACTTTGAAAATTCAGAGGACAAATGTTAATTTCTTGTTCCAAATTTCAAGAGACTGGCTTGGCACACGAGGTAAAGCGGGAAAACTGTTTCGTATCGATCGGCCATCAGTATTTTTTGAAGATTACTTCTCTTTCGTAATCCAAATGAGGAAAATTAATGTCGGAGATCTACTTTGCCCGATGACTGCGTCTCAGGTTGCCAAGACAACTAAAGTTTGTTATTTCTTGCGTATAAATGAGGGCTCCAGAGATAGAAGCGATCGTACTTTATTGGTTTTTTTTGGGAGACGCTGACTTACAATTCAAGGTTTTATAGTTATTAGAATTAATATTACTATTTCCTTAAAGGCTACAAATCACGGTTTAATCTTCTTCCATTTCGCGTACATCAAACTATCTAGCTGAAAATGTTGCCCGTTATAACTATCATGTACAGCCAGAGCAATTCGAAGATTGTATGTTCGACTAGTCTTTCCCTTACCCGCTGACGGCAATTATGAATGTATGGGCAGGAAACTGGACTTTTTCCCATTTTTTACAAGCTCGATATTGGCTGGAAAACTAAATTTTCTTGTCTGTTTTCAATAGAGATTTGATTTTGGACAGTTAATTTTGAGGTGGAAAAGGGGAACTTGGATTTTTCAGTCAACCCCTTGCAGGATGCTATCAATATCTTTTTACAAAGGGAAGAAAAACTAGGTACGGCACTTGTCAATTAAATGTAACTCTGCAGACGTAGAAATCTGATAAATAAAATGTGAAAAGAAGTCAGTTTTTAACAAATGTTTTTTTTTTCCAACCAAGGTCAGTTATAGGGTATAATTAGTAGCTGTAGGAACAGAAGGCAGTATCAGAGAAGAAATATAATTCAATCTTCTTTCTGCAAGCCGCCTAATTAAGACTCCGACGGATGGGACGATGCCAACTCTCGCTAAGAATAAGAATAATTTTAATATAAGATGTAAATAAAAATGTTTACTTCTTGAAAATAGCACTTCTCCAAAACATGCAACCTTGCAGATAGATAGAAGGTTGATTTATAAGATTTTGAAACTCTTGTTATTTTTTACTTCAACCAATTGACAAGAAAAATGAGTTCCATTCTGCAATTAAACCTACAAAGATCTATACCATTCACTAAGGGTAATATTAATTTTTAGACTGCTATTTGTGAAGAACTTTTTTGATTACTTTTTGGAAATGAAAAAGTGACTACGGGATATCATGATAACCTACTGCTTAGTCTCAACACTGCTGTGTGCTGTATACTAGTTATATTTTAAATTTCATTTCAAATATAAATGCTCGATGCACTAAAAGATTCTCATTCTCGAAGTGACTATTGATCTGAGAAATTTTCATTTTACTTCTCAAAAGCTTCTCGTAAGTCTGGTAAGTTACATATGATTACATTTGAAAACTTTTATCGTCAGCTACTTTCTTAAAGTTTCAGGTAATTTGAGGAAATTCTTACGAAAAAATCTAATATTTAAGAGAGCCGGCTGTCAGCAAAAATCGAGCACTTCGTGGTAGTTGTCGAAAAACCGATTTCGCTCGTATTCTAACCTTAGATAGATCTTAACCTAAATAACATCGTGGTGTAATTCGTTTTGAAAAATATTGCTTATTTTCCGGGAAAAAAACGAAAAAAATTGTTTTTTCGGAATTTCGGCCCTTTAACGAGCGACTGATAAAAATCGACAACTTGAGAGTCTTCGCGTTGCAAAGAAAAGTAATGCAGACGTATAAAACTAACAGAATCTTATTATTTGTCAGTCTTAACTTCCATTAAGAACATTTTTAGCCACGTAAGTTTTCTTTGTCAAGACGAAAATTTTTTTTATTGACCCCATTTTTTTGCGATGCTAAAAGTAGCGATAGTTTTAAAAAAACTTTTTTGTATGTGCCATAATGAATAAATGGCTAATTTTTTTTCTGGTTGAAGTTAAGATGTCATATTATTATATTCCAATGAAATTAGCTTGGGGTAATAAAATATCGCGGAAATATAAAGCTTGAAATTCTTAAAAAATTCAGCGATTCAAGAAAGATCAATCAATTTCAAAGTTTGGCACAAAAAAAATACAATAAACCCGTGTTTATTCGCTTTTCAATCAGTAAACTAGAATCAACATACTCTAGAAGGCCTAAGTTATTATTTTGAAAATCACAAAGAACTTTTTAAGTCCCATATTCGAATACGCCGAACTTAAAAATCTCTAAAAATATTTAAAAAATATCTAAAAAATATATTCATATTATTTAAAAAATCTTTGAAAATTGCAGGTTTTTTTCTGACTTACGAGTATTCTGTGTTTTAGTTCAGAGGTTTACGCAATTTTTCTTGAAACATTGCATGGCAAGTTGCAAATCGATCGATGTTCCGCAGTGCGATGTTAGTTACGGTAAATGAGAAAATCATTAAAGGAAATTTGTCAAATCAATAAAAATATTCAAAAATGCTTTAACATTTTTCCTTAAAATCATGGTCACATAAGTTTAAAATAAATCAATTGTTTAAATTCAGTTAAACTTTGAAAATTCAGAGGACAAATGTTAAGTTCTTGTTCCAAATTTCAAGAGACTGGCTTGGCACACGAGGTAAAGCGGGAAAACTGTTTCGTATCGATCGGCCATCAGTATTTTTTGAAGATTACTTCTTTTTCGTAATCCAAATGAGGAAAATTAATGGAAGTCGGAGATCTACTTTGCCCTATGACTGCGTCCCAGGTTGCCAAGACAACTAAAGTTTGTTATTTCTTGCGTATAAATAAGGGCTCCAGAGATAGAAGCGATCGTACTTTGTTGTGTTTTTGGGAGACGCTGAGTTACAATTCAAGGTTTTATAGTTATTAGAATTAATATTACTATTTCCTTAAAGGCTACAAATCACGGCTTAATCTTCTTTCATTTCGCGTGCATCAAACTATCTAGCTGAAAATGTTGCCCGTTATAACTATCGTGTGCAGCCAGAGCAATTCGAAGATTGTATGTTCGACTAGTCCTTCCCTTAGCTTACCCGCTGACTGCAATTACGAATTTATGAGCAAGAAACTGGACTTTTGCCCATCAGGGATTTGATTTTGGACAGTTTTTTTTTTTTTTTGAGGTGCAAAAGTGGATTTTTCCGTGAACCCCTCTCAGGGCTCCCTAGCCTTTCCCCTGTCTATTATAATGGCTGATAAGGGGCCAGGAGCGCCACAAAATCAGGGCTTAATTTATTCTCTTCCATCTCGGATTAAGACAAAGCTTGAACAATATTAATGTTGAAGCAATATTTAAAAACTTTGCTACGTATTGTACAGCTTAAAAACCTTTTAAAATCCATGAAAATTCAGTGAAGCATTTTGTTAGAACATTTGATGAAAAAGAAGCGGGAAAATCGCTCCATTATCTGTTAGTGAAACGACTTTTTATCCTAATGCATATACTAGGAATGTCTGATAGTTTTAATAATACGATAAACTATACGTCATGAACACAAAGTTTGCCTTGAATTGTTATGTCTTTTCTAGCTTGAATTCCAAAATATTGCACTCAGAAACGCTGCAGTTTTACGCGCGGGTAAATGCAAATTCTACATATTTTCTATAACTTATGGCGAGTAGAGATTTTGTTTACCAAAGTTCACTGGCTCGCGAGTAACCTTTCTTAATTGTCGTACATAAGTGGTATTGTTTTTAGCTATAATAAACTCTTAGTGAGTCTTGAAATTCTATTGGAATTTAACTTGTGCTCTAAAATGTGTTGATCAGGATGCTATCAATATCTTTTTACAAAGGGAAGAAAAACTAGGTACGGCACTTGTCAATTAAATGTAACTCTGCAGACCCAGAAATCTGATAAATAAAATGTGAAAAAAAGTCAGTTTTTAACAAATGTTTTTTTTTCATCCAAGGTCAGTTACAGGGTACAAATAGTAGCTGTAAAAACGGAAGGCAGTATCAGAAAATAAATATAATTCAATCTCCTTTCTCCAAGCCGCCTAATTAAGACTCTCGCTAACAATAATAATTTTAAGATGTAAATAAAAATGATTACTTCTCCAAAACATGCAACCTTACAGATAAATAAAAGGTTATTAATAAGATTTTGAAACTCTTGTATTTTTTTACTTCAACCAATTGACAAGAAAAATGAGTTCCATTCTGCAATTAAACCTACAAAGATCTATACCATTCACTAAGGGTAATATTAATTTTTAGACTGTTATTTGTGAAGAACTTTTTTGATTACTTTTTGGAAATGAAAAAGTGACTCTAGGGTATCGTATGATAACTTGATTGTTCTCAGCACTGCTGTGTGCTGCATACAGTGAAGGGCTAGCTATACTGAGCAAAGGGCTTTGAGAATTATTCTTTTCAGCTGCCCTCAATATATATTTGTTCAAGACATATTATTAAGAGTTGTGTATGCAAAGATCTGCTCAGTTCGCAGAAAGTAATTTATCCTTGTTACTGAGAAGAAATCCAGATGAGAGATTGATAATAGAACTGAAATGATCACGATAGGATCGGATCGGATAGATTGTGATGATGGTGGAGGCGATGATGGTGGTGGTAATGGGAGTGGTAGTACCGGTTATGATAATAATGATGCCGAGGGTGATGATTGTGATGATATAGGTGATAATGGTGGACGAGGCGATGATGGTGGTGGTAATGGTAGTAATAGTGCCAGTTATGATAATGATGATGAATGACGACGAGGGCGATGATAGGGATGATATGGGAGATGGTGGTGATGATAATGATGGTGGTGATGATGAGGATTTTGTGATGATGTGATGATGATGATGTTCATAGTGGTATATAGTGGTATTGAAAACCTAATAGACAAGTACACTAATATCGCTCGTTTTCATAGAACGTTCAAATTTCTTCTCCAAAAACGCCGTAAGCTCTGTGAAAGCCCTATGTGTCACGAGGCGCGATGGGGATAAGTAACACGTAACTTACGTGTGAAAGAGAGGCCAAAATTGGGAAAGGAAAGTATGTGTTTTCGCATGAAAAGGTATCCGTATGGACGGGTCGTCATATGACGAATATCTCTGAGGGGGAAAACTGGGGATAGGAAGGGTTAATTCTGTTGCACAACTGCACAACAAAAGTACTTCCAAATGAAGAAAATTAAGTGAAAGACAAGTCAACATTTCCCGATTTTTTAAAAAAATTAAGGCGATGACATGATATCTCAACTCATCTGAAAGTGAAAATGACGAGCTTGTAGAATGAAAAAAAAAAAAAAAAAGAAGATAATTTTCGACAAATACTGAAATGTTGTTGTTATTAAGTGATGCTGGCTGAAAAGTTCAGTTTTTTAAAAATAAATAATTTTTCAAATACGGTTAAAATTGCTAGAAATTCATATCGTGAAAATTAACTTTCCATCATTATTTAAGTTTATTAATGATATGGAAATGAACCTTTAACACGACTTAAATTAATGCGATTTTTTGAAATTACAAAATTTGAAAACATCAGCTAAAGGGTGACCTTTATTGCGGAAAGAAAAGACAACATCAGAATAATGAGTGTACTTCAAAGGTTCATTTTTGCAAGCCAAGACAGATGCCAAATCTCGATAGAGGACAATCAATGCGATTCGCAATTGCAACTCCATCGACCAATTATTCGCGTTGAACGGACGTATCTTGCCTTGGAAGATTACAAACGTCATTTTAATTGACGGCAGCGAAAAACAGTCTAGACAATTTGTTGAGTATCTCGGAGATCGCAGAATATTTAGGAATGCAGTATTGTCCCCTTCGCAGTTCCCTGCGCCATCAATAAAAGTAGCTGTGCCTTTTCAGAAACCTTTTTTAAAAACCTTGGACAATTATAGGCATGTCTCTCAGTGTCATTGCACGGTCACCTCATGTCTCGCTTCGATGCAAAGGCAGGGCTATCTTTCAAGATGGCTCAGGGAACTGTGAAGGGGATTATTGTAAATTTCAGTTTTTTGAATAATTCTTGAAAGTGGTAGTTCTCGAATAAATGCAACCTTGCAGACCTGGCTAGGAGGCTGATTAATTTTAAAAGTTTTCTCAAATGACCAATGTAACAAATGGTAGCCAAACAGAAGACAATATCAGAACTAAACGAATTCAAGGTTTGATTTGATTCATCTGCAAGTCTACAGATATATTGCCATGATATCCAGTTGACTAAGGTTGAGGTGAATTTTGTTATTTGTGACCAAGAACTTTTTTGATTATTTTTTGAAAATGAAAAAGTGACTATGGTAATCATTTCGGTCTGCGATGCGTAATAAGAAAACACTGAGATGGTATGCATGCATAATTAAAAGTTCCATTGTTATGTGTTATTCTTTCTCAGCATTTGTGATTCGTTTTGGTTCGTTTTGAAATTAATTATTAAGATAATTTAGTTAATTATATAGTATTGGAAATTAAAAGAACAACTTATAGGGATTGAAATTGCGAGTATGATGCATCATAGTATTCAAGGTGACATGAACGTAAGACGTATCAGGGATGACATCCATGAATTGAGGGAACAACTTCAAGAAAAGGACTTGGAATTGGACAAGCTTCGAAAGAAAGTAAAAGACCTGGAAGACAAAAACAACAGTCTTTCTATCAAGCTTGAAGCCAAGGACGATGAAGTGAGACAAGTTCGCTATCAGTCTCGCTACGTGGCTGGTGCCCCGGTGTTGATGCCTTTACCAGCGACTGAAGACTCGAAGGCCTTGACAAATCTAGGAGAAATGTGCTGGCAGATACAGGCTGAATTCTATAAGAAAATCCTTCCCGACTACTTTACTCCCATTAGAAGCTACAAAATTACAACTCTGAAAAAAGATATCGAGAAGCTTTCTAAAACAGAAGACGACAAAACCCAAGCTCTTAAACGATGGGAAGAGCTCAAAGCCACGCTAGAATTGAAGGAAGAAGATCTGGAAGAAGCTCTTGATGCACTACAGAATACTTACAACCGAAGCTTCGACACAGATCCACCAAAGCTAAATGTAAAAGTTCTAAAAGAATCGGCTGAAACATTGGAAAGGCAATACATTTTGAAGGGATGGATTTCCCTTGAGCGAGTCAACGGTCTGATTGACATTTGGAAGAGCCTAGTTGTCTGTGGTGAAAAAGCCTGAACAATATTAATGTTGAAGCAATATTTGAAAACTTTGCTACGTAGTTAGAGCTTAAAAACCTTTTAAAATTATCCATGAAAATTCAAGCATTTTGTTAGGACATTTGATGACTGAAAAAGAAGCGGGGAAATCGCTCCATTATCTGTTAGTGAAACGACTTTTTATTCTAATGCTTAATTATTGACACTATAGGAATGTCTGATAGTTTTAATAATACCATGAACTATATGTCATGAACACAAAGTTTCTAATTTGCTATACCACTTACTAGAACTACATAAGAATGCCTTGAATTGTAACGTCTTTTCTAGCTGGAATTCCGAAATATTGCACTCTCAGAAACGCTGAAGTTTTACGCGCGGGTAAATGCAAATTCTACATATTTTCTATAACTTATGGCGAGTATAGATTTTGTTTACCAAAGTTCACTGGCTCGCGAGTAACCTTTCTTAATTGTCGTACATAAATGGTGTTGTTTTTAGCTATAACTCCCAGTGAGTCTAGAAATTATATTGGAATTTTAAAATGTGTTGATCAGGATGCAATCAATATCTTTTTACAAAGGGAAGAAATACTAGGTACGGCACTTGTCAATTAAATGTAACTCTGCAGACCCAGAAATCTGATAAATAAAATGTGAAAAGAAGCCAGTTTTTAACAAATGTTTTTTTCCAACCAAGGTCAGTTATAGGGTACAATTAGTAGCTGCAAGAACATAAGGCAGTATCAGAGAATAAATATAATTCAATATCCTTTCTGCAAGCCGTCTAATTAAGATTCCGACAGATGGGACGATGCCAACTCTCGCTAAGAATAATAATAATTTTAAGATGTAAATAAAAATGATTACTTCTTGAAAATAGCACTTCTCCGGCAAAACATGCAACCTTGCAGATAGATAGAAGGTTATTAATAAGATTTTGAAACTCTTGGGGTGATATTTACTTCAACCAATTGACAAGAAAAATGAGTTCCTTTCTACAATTAAACCTACAAAGATCTATACCATTCACTAAGGGTAATATTAATTTTCAGACTGTTCTTTGTGAAAATCTTTTTTGATTACTTTTTGGAAATAAAAAAGTGACTACGAGATATCGTATGATAACCTGATTGTTCTCAGTGAAGGGATAGCTATAGCAAAGGG